>OX638133.1:91971360-92571360 GCA_951804985.1 Dryomyza anilis
TGATACCACCAACAGCGGTGATTCTAGCGCCGCCACGCAATCGCAAATGTGCGTTTCCTGTAAACGTTGCGATGCCGCCGATGTGGTGGAGACCTGCGAGCGTTGCGGACGTGGCTATCATCGCAAGTGTACCGTGGAACGTCAGCCGGGCAGCGGCAATTGGATGTGTAAGAGGTTCGTGGTTTGTAAAATTTTGTCATAAATTATAAAAGTAATATTTTTTTTGATTTGTTAGTATTGTTTTCTACATGGTGGTCCGTTTTAGGATTCACCTATTTTAGGAACTGATTTCTTGATTGATTTTATAAAAAATGTTCCTAGAGTTGGGATGTATCTTGAAAACCCAATAATATACAGGATGTTTTCAAAAATTAACTTTAGAAAAGTTGATACAAACGTATATTAAATTATAAATTCTTCAATTTTTAAATATTGACATTTTATTCGTGGGGCTAAGAAATTTTTTTTTTAAACAAAAAAACATTATTTATTTTATTATTATTTGAATGCATCATCATATTATAAATAATTTCTTCATAGAGTCAACAACGAGTCGAAATTATTGAAATTTACTACCGAAATTCGAATTCGTATATCTTGTGAAAAGAGCGGCAAGAAATATGGCGTCGTTTGCTGTTCCTGTCGCTCTACTTTTGTAGCGTCCCTGTTGAAAAACCCTTTATATAATTATATCTTCTAAGATTTAACGGCCAGAGCAAAAATTTTACATTACTTTTAGAGATAATCCATCATAGTTATTAGAAAAATTATAATATTGGCATTTTATTTGGGGCGCTAATAAATTTTTCTCTTCAAATTAAAAAAAGTAAGCAATTTTTGCAAAGGAACTTACCATCAGTAAAAGAGAGTAGACAATTATGAGAAAGAAGTAGAAACTGCTACTACCGGAGTAGAGAAGTAGATTTTAAAAATACAAAGGAAATGGAGTAGATCTAATCTGATGGGAGTAGAATGAGAACACTGCTCTCAAACCTTAAAGTATATATTTTTTTTTTAAGACGTAACAAACAAAACACATTTAGACCAAAACGCCGTTTATTACACTTCATACGCATGTTACATTCGTACGTATATTTCAACATATATTTTTCTGAAATCACATTAAGTGGATTACTTTACAAAGAGAAGAGGAGGGAAGAGAGACATCTTTTCAGGCGTAAAAAAAGCGATGCAGAAATACGTGAGATTGAGATGAATGGTTACAGGAATGACGTTCGAAAATTCTTCGAGAAAATAAGACTCCTAGCCGGAGGTTCAAAATTCGGAGCCTCTTCTTGTAAAGATGAGAACGGGAATCTAGTGACAGATATCCATAGCACACTTAAGATATGGAGGGATCACTGCTGACCGGTGATGATGACCGCAATTCCAATATGAAAAACGGTTCTATGGTGGATTTGCCAGTTCTGAAGCTGTACTGATAATGTCAAATCAGTCTGTTGACGATTGGTTTCAGACTTTCACATAATACGCTCGATTGTACTTTTTACGCGATTTCCCATGTTGGAAAAAACGATGGGCCCAAGGTTCGCCCAGTCTTGCGCCAAGAATGCATTGCTCTGGACCAGGTTTGGTACACAAAACTGGCTGAATACTGGTTAAGCCTTGGAATGATAAGAAGGGCGCAAGACTGGCTCTAAGCATTCGGCCAAGACTGGCATAAAATACTTGGGTTTGTCAATTCAGGCTGAGTCTGAGGCGAGAACTACCTTCATTTGTCAGTTCTGGCTGAGTCTTGGACAAGAACTACCTTACCAGGACTTGGTCTCCCAGTTCTGGCTGAGTATTGTTTATCTTCCTGGACATGGCAGTGTTGACCTCATCTCAGTCAACGCCGTCGTCAGCAAATCGGCGTAATTATTGTCGTCATCGTCGGCTATCAGTTGTCAGTTTTCCCCTCCATAATCTTAATGCACCTTGGACATCTGCTACTAGATTCTCGCCCTCGTCCTTACAGGAAGACTCCGGTGTTCAAACCTCCGGCAGGCGTCTTACACGCCTTTGTTCTGGCATCCCCTTCTTAAGGATTTTGCACGAGGCTGCGACTTAGTTGTTTTTCTGCTCGGACATGACTGTGTTGACCTCATCTAAGTCAACGTCGTTGTCAGCAAAGCAGCGTAATTATTTTCGTCATCGCCGGCCAGCAGTTGTGAGAACTGATCCCTTCATAATCTTAATGCACCCTGGACATCTGTTACTAGATTCTCGCCCTCGTCCTTACAGGAAGAGGCTATGGTTTTCAAACAACCGGCAGGCGTCTTATCTTCTGAAAGAATATTCGAGCCTCGTTCCTGTCGCCATGCATCTCAACATCTTCAAACTAGCGTCTTTCTAGTTAAATTTTTTTGCGCCTGAAAAGAAATCTATCTTCTCTCTGTATCGCTCCTTCGCGGCTCGGGTAACTACTGACTGCAGCATTTTTCTATTCAGTGGCTTCACGACACTCTTCATCGTGCCACTTATTACGTAGGGCGTTGGAATCCTCCTCAAAGGTCAATTATTAAAAATTGTTGGTTATTTATTTAAGATTTCTAAAGGGTTTTTCAACAGGGACGCTACAAAAGTAGAGCGACGGGGACAGCAAACGACGCCATATTTCTTGCCGCTCTTTTGAGATTTCTCTTCAGTAAGGTTTGCCATTTCATGATGGAAAGATATACGAATTCCAATTTCGGTAGTAAATTTTAATAATTTCGACTCGTTGGCTCGTATATCTTTCCATCATGAAATGGCAAACCTTACTGAAGAGAAATGTCAAAAGAGCGGCAAGAAATATGGCCCTGTCGCTCTACTTTTGTAGCGTCCCTGTTGAAAAACCCTTGAAAAAAAACTTTTGTAGCGCTCTTATTGAAAAACCCTTTAATAATTTTTATGTAAATTGTTGTAATCGCCGTTTAATGTATTTTTAAATGCAATAAATTATTTTTTTTTTCTATTTTTTTATTACACTTTTTATTCAGTTTATTCAATAATAAAGTTATTGATTTATTTATTATTATTTCTTCATCCATTAATTTATTCATTTATGCATTCATTTATTATCTCATTTATTTATTAATTGTTTTCTAAATAAAGAAACAATCTAAAATATATATTTTTTTAATATTTTCACAGATGTGCCAAGCCCATGAAAATGCTCAAGACCAGTATTATTGCTGCCCAAAAGCTAAGCGTCTGTCGCCAACTGCCGTATGATGTATGTACAATTTAAACATTTCAAATATATAGAAAAAAAAACAGGTGTACATTTAAAATTTCTTAAAGGTTGATTCGTTGAACTGGGATGATAAGCATCGCGTCAATGTGGAGCAAATCTACTGCTACTGTGGCAAAAGTGGCAGATTCGATGACAACATGTTGCAGTGTTGTCGCTGTAAAAATTGGTTTCACACTGGGTGTATACGTTGTTTTAAAAATAAAATACTACGTGGCGATGGGTAAGACAGATAATTTATATTTTATTATAAATTATATTTATTTTTTATATATTTAATATTTTTATTTAAATATTTTTATTTAAATATTTAATATTTTTATTTAAACATTTAATATTTAAGCAAAGCTAAAATAAAATAAAATATTTCTAGTATAATAAGAAATGCATTGAATAAATTATTAATTTAATTTAATGAAATTGTTATTTTCAGTTTCTTTGTTTTCTGCTGCACTGTCTGTCACAATGGTCAAGAGTTTCTGCGTCGCTTGCAAATGAACTGGGTCGATTTTATACATCTGGCGCTGTATAATTTATCAGCAATACGCAAGCATCAAAATCAAAAATATCATCATCTCATTAAGGATATTTGGCCATTCAGTTTGGAGAAAAGGCACAGCATGCCAATACCCAAGGAGGTAATTTATTTAAAATATATAAATCAATCAATTAAATGATTAATTAAAATATACATCTTTTTAAATCATCTATTCTTACAGTGGATTGAAATGAGCGCCGATGAATTCAAGGAAAACATCAAGCGCACCTTAAAAGAGAACCAGCAACTTTTTATGTGTGGACGCGAAATCAAAAAGGATCATTTTTACTATGCCTTGCGCAATAATGGACCACCGATATTGCCGAAAATTAATATTGCAGCACATGTTACACTCAACGATGCATTTCTCACAGAGACGCTCAAACTGAAGCTGCTGAAAGGCGCGCCCGAAAATAAGTAAATATTGTTAAATATTTAATATATAAATAAATTATATTTATAATTTTTCTCAGTTCTTCATTTAACTCTTCTCTCGAATCCATACTCATCACCGACACCGAGGATACCGCATCCGAGGTAAGCAGTGCCGCTGTTAAAACCGACGATGTCGCTGCCCTAAATGATGTCTATGAGTTTCGCATCGAAGATGAGGATGAGAAATTCACCTCCGACGATGAGATACCAATTAAACATATTTTGGAAAAAGTAAAGAAACCTAAAACAATGACAACAACCCTGCCCAACATCGCCACCGCCACCACTATCATTAATAACAGTACCACCAACAACAATACAAACACCTGCCACCTACCATTGAAACAAACAATAGCAGCGCTTGTTGAAAAAATGGAAATTGATTCAAATGATGATGATAATGCACCGCTGCTCAAACCAGTAAAACTACAAAAATCGCCACAGAAACTCAATGAAACTCTAAAATTAAATATAAAAAAAGAAGCGACCACCAACAACACCTCCTGCTTATCCTCTACCTCCTGTTTACCACTTGCTGAAAGCAATAATATTAAATTGGAGTCACAGCAGGCATTAGTTGTGCTGCCGCCCACTAAGAGCAGCCGCAAACGCAAAGCATTTACATTGTCAAAATCGTATAAAGAAATTGCCGCCGATCTGAGTCGCATCTGTGATTCGTCATCCGATGAGAATTCGAGCAGCAGTCGCGGCAGTACATCGCTCGATTTAATTATACCACCGCCAAAGAATTTTCTGGGACTCAACAATCCATTTCGCATGGTTACGCCGAAGAAAAGCACTGCGGGTGGCGAAAAAAAAACGGGTAGAGGTCGAGGTGGTGGCGGTAAAAACAGTATTTTTACAACGACTAGCTTAGATTTAAGCTCCAAGTTGTCAGCGTTAAAGAACTCGGGTATTTTCTCGAATATGAGTTCAAGCGATCTGGCCAAGGCTGCCGGTCAGCCGAGGCTGGTGCGCACAATCAAGCGAAGACTGAGTGCCAAAGATATTACGATTGGGCCAAATCAAGAGGTTCGTCGACGACGTATTCGACGGCTTTCCGCGAATGTTGAGGTGAGTTTACGGATTGAAACTATTTGTATTATTATTTATAAATCTTTTTATTAATTTATTCTTATATTAATTTAGTCCCAATTAGACAAACATACAACAAATTCACATAAAATCTATATAATATATCATCACTATCATGCCAAAGGGGCGAATGTGCAATTTTTGACATTTGCGTTTTTTTTTTACATTTTTTAATGTAGTTTATCCTCAAGTATGATGTGCCAAAATCGCGTGTCATTTTCTTGGATAATTATAGCCACAGAAGACAAAACCAAAAGGGCGAAGTTGAAAAATTGAAAATCTTGTCATGCCAAAAGGGCGAATCTTTTCGTTTTTTCGCCATAACTTTTTATTGGTATAAGATAAAATAGTAGTGTAAAGGCATTTATTATTTGTTTTCAAAGCACCTATCGATCTGCATCATTAATTAAAAATATTTTGCCAAACATTAATTTGCCATTTGTTATTTTCGAGAAAAAATGTTTCGCAAAATATTTATAATTAATAATGCAGTTCGATAGGTGTTTTAAAAACAAATAATAATTGCCATTACATCACTATTTTATCTTGTACCATTAAAGAGTTATAGCAAATTAACTAAAAGATTCGCCCTTTTGGCATGACAAGATTTTCAATTTTTCCAATTTCTTCGTTTTTTTGCTATAATTTTTTATTGGTGTTAGATAAAATAGTGGTGTAACGTTATTAATTGTTTGTTTTTAAAGCACCTATCGATTGGCATCATTATTTAAAAATATTTTGCCAAACATTTTTTTCTGCAAATAACAAATGGCAAATTAATGTTTGGCAAAATATTTTTAATTAATGATGCAGATCGATAGGTGCTTTAAAAGCAAACAATTAATGTCTCTACATTACTATTTTATCTTGCGTCAATAAAAAGTTATAGCATAAAATACAAAAATATTTGCGTTTTATTCAGATATAGCCTTACAAAATCCGTATTTATAATTCAGTAGGTTGTCCAAATCTAAAGATATTTTATATACATTATAATAATTGACGAATAAACCAAAAAAACAGAAAAAATTGAAAAAAATATAAATTTTGCTAATTTTTAAAGTACTTCAAACTTTAAAATTAGATTTTAAAAATGCACATTCGCCCCTTTGGCATGACAGTGACGATATCATGTAATTATTCTACGCACCGGTGTGTCCTGTATTATTATCAGTATATTCTTTTATCAATTTATGCTTTTATTAATGTATTCTTTTATTAATTTATTCTTTTATCAATTTACTATTTTATTAATGTATTCTTTTATTAATTCATTCTTTTATTAATGTTTCTTTTTATTAATTTATTCTTTGATAAATTTATTCTTTTATTCATTTTTTATTTTATTAATTAATTATTTACTATTTTATTCTTTTATTAATTTATTCTCTTATTAAGATTTTCTTTTATTAATTTATTCTCTTATTAATTTTTTCTTCTATTATATTATTCTTTTATTACTTCATTCTTTGATTAATTTATTATTTTATTAATTAATTCTTTTATTTACTTTTTTTATTCTTTTATTAATATATTCTTATATTCTTTTTTTTATTAATTTATTTAATCTTTAGTAGAATAAATTATATTATAACATTTTTTTATTTTCTTTGCAGGTTATTAGTACAACAACAATAAATCCAATTCCTAGCAACTTTTTCCCAATATATGCCAAAGATAGCACATCGACTACAACACAATTGACAACTCATAAATTAACAACAATCACCAACAGCACCACCACCAACCACACACAACCAGCACCCAGCATAGACCCATCCAATGTATCAGCCACAGCAACCGCTCCACCGCCAAAACCAACGCACGGACGTCGTCTGCGCCAGCGACCTGAAAAACCATCGCCCAACACCAGCCGACGTAGTTCTATCTCAGGTGCTAGCACGTCATCCAGCTCCTCATCATCCGTATTGTCAGCAGCGGCAGCAGCAGCAGCGCTTAGTGCGACGTCAGGCGCATCTGTAGCCGCCTCACTGCTTGATCTAAAACAATCGGTGAATAAATATTTTGGCGCCGTCAATCGCATCGAGTCTGGTGAACATTTTTGCATACGCGCCAAACGACATTTGGCCAATGGGCAGTTGCAGTATTTAATCGAGTGGGGCGATGGTCTGGCCGCCACTTAGTTGTGTTGATGTGCTGTGAATTAATCAAGTGGCTGCGCTTTGTTCCTGGAGCAATGTGCGCGCACACAACGAATGAATTCTAAAACGAAGCAGACGGTCGACGGTTGCACAGGTTCCAATATATTCTATATATATTTAAAAAAAACACATACATTATAACTATTAGTTAGTTTTAGAATTAATTTTAGTTTTTTGCATTTTGATTTTTTTTATTGCATATGTTTTAATTTTATATATTTAAACACATTTTGTATACCATCACCAAGACACTCTTAAAATGAACTCAATTCTGTTGTTGATTCTGTTGCCTTATTTTTTCTTTACTCAACTCAACAATAATTAAGAGGTTTCATATAAATTTAGTTATTTTTTAATTTGCTTTGGCGTTTGTTTTTGCTTGATATATTTACAAAAAGAGAAAAATTACGAAAATAATAATTATTATAAAAATTAAACGGATTTTGCAGTTTTTTTCTAATTATTTAAAAAAATAAGTAGGATAATTGTGGGTGTCTAGTTTCATGTGAGTTAACTTTGGCGTTGCATTGTTTAAATAGCTGGGTTTTTCTTTTATTTATTGATATTTTCACTTTTGGAATTTTTGAAACTTAATTTTTTTAACGTACTTTTGTTGAAAATTTTGAATATCGTTTTTGTTTTTTTTTTATTCATATATATTTTATTTATTATACATTTTTCGATTTTTTTTATTTGCAACATTTTTATTTAAAACATTTGATGTAATTTTAAATAGATTTTAATGTTGAGTTTACATTTTTGCTTAAAAAATTTAATTTCAAATTTTAAAAGTTGTCTTAGAAAAATATCTGGTTTTAGCGAGAACGACCACCACATTAAAATTAAAAAAAATGTCCACGCCCATTTAAATAAAAAATATAAGTTCATTTAATTTTAGTCGCTCTCCCAAGAAGGCGTAGAAAGAAGCTTGTTTTTCAAGTGTATTTCAAAGGTTAAAAAAAAATGGTCATCTTAAGCAAGAATGAGAACTTCATATGCTACCAAAATCACTACAATCAAACCCTACCTCCTTTAAAATAAATAAACACTTTAAAAGACACTTTTCCAAAAAAAGGATATATACAAAAAATGAAAAAATGAACATGCTACACATGAGTAGGCGGATGCAGCCGTGCAAAAAAAGACATTCAGTACTCCCATGACAAAACAAAAATACAGGTTGAAGCCTGGCAACATCTTCTGAGTTAAAGTAGGAATAGGTGAACGGTCGGTTCGCAGGGGTTTCATCAATTATAGGTCCGTATAGTGGGTTGAAGCCTTGCAACACCTTTCTGAGCGCAAGGAAGGGTGAATGGATGGCCTACTGTCGGTTAGTTAGATTAAATTCAACTTTTGGCTGCACACATGATCCTCTATATTCTTAAAGTACGCTAAAAAATCAAATACACATGTATCCCAGTTTTTCGGGATCAATTCGTTAAAGGATTTTATTTGCATTTGAAAAGCAAAATCAAATTGAAACACATATCGTCACTATTATGCCAAAGGGGCGAATGTGTAATTTTTGACATTTGGGTTTTTTTTACATTTTTGAATGTAGTTTTTCCTCAAGTCTACTGTGCCAAAATCGTGTGTAGATTTGTTGGATATTTCTAGCCATAAAAGACAAAACCAAAAGGACGAATTCGAAAAATTGAAAATGTTGCCATGCCAAAAGGGGCGAATCTTTTCGTTTTTTTGCCATACCTTTTTATTGATATAAGATAAAATAGTGGTGTAAATTAATTAATTGTTTGTTTTTAAGGCACCTATCGATTGGCATCATTATTTAACAATATTTTGCGAAACATTAATTTGCCATTTGTTATTTGCAAGAAAAATGTTTGGAAAAATATTTTTTAATAGTGATGCAAATCGATAGGTGCCTTAAAAACAAACAATTAATGCCTTTACATCACTATTTTAACTTGCACCAAGAAAGAGTTATAGCAAATTGACTAAAAGATTCGCCCTTTTGGCATGACAAGATTTTCAATTTTTCCATTTTTTTTTCGTTTTTTTGGTATAAGATAAAATGCCTAAACTATTTTATCTTGCACCAATAAAGAGTTATAGCAAAAAAAAAAAAACAAAAAAAAAATCGACCTTCAATTCAATTTTTCCAATTTATTCGTTTTTGTTCAGGATATAGCCTTACAAAATCCGTATTTATAATTCAGTAAGTTGTCCAAATCCAAAGATATTTCATATACGTTATAATAATTGATGAATAAACCAAAATAACAGAAAAAAACTAAATTTTACTAAATTTTAAAGCATTTCAAACTTTAAAGTTAATTAAATAATTTCCCAACATTTATAAAAATGCACATTCGTCGCTTTGGCATGACAGTGACGATATCAAATTGTTGTTTGAATCTTCGAAAAAAGTTGGAAATTAAAAAAGTACTTCATAGCTGAGAAATCACTGAGCTTGAATATGAAAATGGTTGTCTGATATCAATTCGTTTACCGCCTTAATGTGCATTTAATAAATTTAAATTGATTTTTCAAACATCTCATAGTATCAATTCAAATGGGAATAAAACTTTTAATTGAATTAATATAGTAAAACTGTTTTTATATCCATACTCAGAGAGATCTAAGCTACAAAATATGAAAATATGTTATGCATTTGCAATTCAAATGCAAATAAAAATCGAAACGAATTCATCTTAAAAAAAAAAACTGGATACACAGAAATTATTATAATGATCCCTAATTTCACGTACTGGTTGATTTTTCATATGTGCAAAATAGTGTCTGACGATGTTATAGGTCCTAATAGTGGGTCTAACGCCTTGCAACACCCGTCTTAGTCAACTAGTGGGTTTTTTGAGGTCACAGAGATCCGATAATAACATCTATTCAATTGAGTGGTTTTTCATGATATTGTAGATTTTTTTCTGGAAACAATTCGTTTTTTGCACTCTTGAAAAAAATGTAAAAAAAAAAATCCGAAAGCTAAATAAAAGTCTTGTCCAATAGCACCATATTTAATAATATACAAAACCCGTACGCATTTCAGAAGATACGATAAAATTAAAGGGTATAAATTGATTTAAACCGTAGATGTAAAAGGTGATGCTGTTATTTAGCTGCATTTGACAGTTGTTTTTTTTTTACTAAAAGTTCAAAATTATGTCCAAATGTTACAACATTTCTTCATTTTGATATTTTAAATTCTTTCCATTTAATCGATAAGCCTTTTTCTATTACCTTTTTTATCAACTAAATAAATTTTTATATTTTAATATATGTTTATAAGTTAAATATTATTTTATTTTGATTTTTTTTCATTATTTTTATATATCACCTCATTTTTATTTTTCTTTGTTTTCAATATCACTTAAGTGGAAGCTATTGCCAATAATAATAATATTAAAAAAGTTAACAAACGAAATATTTGTAGTAATAATAAACAATCTAATAAAAGGGATTCATTTCAATGTCGTGTAAACAAATAAATCATGGAAATGTTCATAATATCAGATAATGACGGGCCCTTTAACGTGAAACGAAACTAAAACGAATTCTTAAAAAGAAAACATAAAATACTCATTGTAGACAGCATGTTTTCGAATTACATAAAACAAAAACGTCGACTAAAGTGAACTTGTTAGAAAAACGTAACATTGTTTTAATACAAATTGCGCCGAAAAATCGATGATATGTTTTATTTCAATTTGCGTTTGTATTTTAAATGGTTATCACGAATTTAAAAGTCAATATACAAAATTCACGAAAGTATACAGAAAGAATTCACAAACGTATGCAGAATTCACGAAAATAATTAGAATTCACAAAAGTATGCAGAATTATAATATTTAGAATTTTCGAAATTATTTAGAATTCACGAAAATATTTAGAATTCACGAAAATATTCATAACGAGAATATTCAATAACGTCTATGCAAGTGAAAACGTTGGAAAAGCGTTACATTTTTAAATAAAGGGTTTTTCAACACGGACGCTACAAAAGTAGAGCGACAGGGACACGACAACGACGCCATATTTCTTGCCGATCTTTTGACATTTCTCTTCAGTAAGGTTTGCCATTTCATGATGGAAAGATATACGAATTCGAATTTCGTTAGTAAATTTTAATAATTTCGACTCGTTGTTGGCTCGTATAGTTTTCACATCATGAAATGGCAAACCTTACTGAAGAGAAATGTCAAAAGAGCGGCAAGAAATATGGCGTCGTTTGCTGTCTCTGTTGCTCTACTTTTGTAGCGTCCCTGTTGAAAAACCTTTGAAAAAAACTTTTGTAGCGCTCTTGTTGAAAAACTCTTTACGAACTACGCCGAAACAGCGACTATATGTTTTGCTTCAATTTGATTTTGTATTTAAAATTAAAATACACGAAAGTATATAGAAAGTATTGGCAATTCACAACAAAATATGCAGAATTCACGAAAGTATACAGAATTCAACAAATTATGCATAATTCCCGAAAGAGCTTAGAATTTACGGAACGTTTTGGTTACTTTAAACCAAAATATTTGTTTGAAAATTGAAATGGTAGATTTTCAACTGCATAGAATTTACTGAATTTACTTCCTGTTTTTGACAAATCTTCTTAATAATAAATTATTTTCGATAATAATTTATAGCTTAATGTGTCTATGTCATGTGAAAACATTATTCTCAATCGAATTTCTTATCCGAATAATAAATATAACTAAATGTTACGTTAAATGTCGTCTTACCGCTGACACTAGAACTTTTAATGTCATTTTTTAAAACAGTATTTTTTAAATAATAATATATAATTAATGTAAAAGGTCTTTAAAGAAATTTAATACAGGTTTTAATTGTGCAATGGCAGAAAATATATATTTATATAATAAAATTAATGAAAAGTTCAAAAACTTAAACTATAATAAAAATGCATTAAAAATTATATAACAAAAATAATTCAACTAATTACAAAGTAATCGCTGTCTATTAATAATATTTATATTTTAATTATATTTATTTTTTTTGTTTTATTTTAAAGAAAAGGAAAATAATTTATTTATTAAGAAAAAAATTTATTTACTATAAAAATTATTTATTAATAAAATATGTTTTTATTAATAAAATATGGAATTGAAATTAATAATAAATTCGATTTAGTTAAAGCACACGCTTTGGTTACGGTTTTGATATTCATGGTATTTTTCTGTATTCCGAACTAACGAAAACAATGAACGAATGACGTAAAAATTACGTCAATATTTTTTGACTTTCATGCTTTTTGTCTTTTAAAAAATTCACTTTCGTCTAATAGTTTTTCGTGTCGAAATACAGTAAGTTGGTATTAGTCTTACAACGAAACCGTTTCATTATTCGTTTCGATTTTTGAGAGTAATTTTGAAAAATTGCTTTTTTTTGTAATTAAAACAAATTAAAAATATAAATATACAGGGTGTTTGGTTCATCGATGTCAATAACTCGTTAGGTGATTCTATGATTCAAAAAAATAAGAAAATGTTAAATAAAAATATGTCCAATTTTGCACACAGGTTAAGATACATACAGTGTGTGTTTAGTAAATGCATATTACATACGTAGTCTATTCAAGAAAATTGGTTATAAAATTTAATCTGATCATAAATGAATTTCTTTTATTTCTACCACCAAATCGTTAGACCCGCCACCGTTTAATTATTTCTGCAGAATAATATACCGGTTTAAAATCACTGTAATTGCTTAGGAGGCACTGGGAATGAACTGGTCTATCATTATAAATAATAAAAACAGGGGTAATTGATAAAGATTTTTTGCGAAAATCGATGACAAATTCAAAATTTGTATTTTTATTTTTGTAAATTTCAACTTTACGTATATTTAAAAAAAGAAGAAATCATGGGATTCGATGATGTGATACACCATTGGAAAGGTAATTTAATTGTCTAAAATATGAGTAAACAATTGATATACATTTATCTAAAGATAAAATTGTATAACCAATTTTCTTGAATAGACTATGTAAGTAATATGCATTTACTAAACACCCTGTATCTTAATCTGGGCACATACTTTTATTTAACGTTTTCCTATTTTTTAAATCATAGAATCACCTCCCGAATTATTGACATCGATGAACCAAACACCCTGTGTATAAAACTAAAACTAAATATTTTATGTTAGTTTTTCAGACTATTTTAAATATTTAAAAACCATTTCTAAAATACTATTAAACCGAAAACGTTTATATTTGTTTTGAGTATCGGTTTATTTATGATTTATTCTATATAACGCTTACGGTTTTGAATTTGAAAATAAAACGTGAAATTGTAAAAACTTTAATAAAAATAAATTGATTTCAAATTAGCAAAATTTGATTTTATTTTTAATTAAATTGTAAAATTAACTATTTTTGATGCAAACAAATTTATTTGCACTTTATTGAAATGTATATTTTGTTATAAAAATATCATTTATTAGCAATATGTTTGAAATTTAATGTTAATTATTAACTATATTTATATTTTAAGCTATTTACATTTAATGCTATACTTAAAATCATTTGTATATTATAAAGAAAAAAAAACAAGATTTAATTTAATGTTTGGAAATATAAAAAAAAAATACAAATTTATATTTAAAAAAAAATTAACTATTTACAAAACTATTTTAAAGTGTTAAAATTAAAGTTCAAGAGCACAATTTAGTTAATTCAAACACACAAAGAATTTAAGGTATATTAAATTATGATTTTTGTTGTAATTAAAAATTTCAAATAATGTAATAAAAAATATATATATATATATAATTGTAATTGAAATTTCATATTTTAGTCATTTTTCGAATCAAGCAATAGTAGCCCATTGAAACATTTTTCGGAGCGATCTGAAATTACAAGTGAAAATACAATAAATGTGACATGTTTGTGATTTTTTAAAATAGTCGATAGCTCGTCTGGATAGTGCGTTGGACTACGAGCGAAAAGTCGCTGGTGCGTTCTACTACGAGTCGAAAGGTCCGCGGTTCATTACCAAGCGACTGTCTACATCTTTTTCAGAGAAAATATTTTTCTATGTGACGCTACCCCTCGGCAGTAAATGGCAAACCTACGAGAGTAAAACGTTGCCTATGAAAAGCTCTCAACCGCCGTTCGGATTCGGCAATAAACTGTAGGTCCCACCAATTAGAGTACAAATATAACACGCACAGATCAAATGGCAAAAGAACTCGGCCGAATTTCTATACGAACTGTAGCGCCAAACTATTATTATTATCGTATTTAAGATTTATTGTGGAGCTCTTTAGGAAACCTCAGGAACTGGATTTATAAAAGTATAAAATTTAGAATTGTTTATAAATGCTACGTAGGTAAACTCATGAAATTCTACTCTTGAAGATATTTTTAAGAGCTTAAATTAAATACGCATAAAAGAAATATATTATGGAGCTCTTTAGGACCTAAGAATTGTTTATGAATTAACTCGTGAAAATTTCCACTTGAGAAGCATTTCAAAAGCACTCAAATAATGGCTCATCAATGAGTTTAATTTGGGTGTTTTGCGAATACTCACAAATTAGACTCGTTAAAGTATCCTATTTAGGAGCGTTCCAAAAGTCTTACTCATTAGACTTTTATTTAGGAAAAACATCATTCGTTTTAAATTTGAAATCAAATGGAAAATTTTTGTTCAGTGTGAGTTTAGACAACATACAAATTTGCTGTATGTTCTTAGACTTGGGCAGAGAATATAGATTTTTAATAGAGATTCCTTCCGAGTTTGCTGGCGTCGCTGCCGAAAACATTGGTTACGTGGAAGTGGAATTTTACAGATTGAAGTTAACAGAGGAAAACAGTGCACAAAACTGGATCTGTCCGCGGATAATTTGCAACCAAACTTACCATGATATACTGCAATCCAACTCCTTATAAATTTCAATTATGACAAACATATTTTTTTGTTTAGGGAATTGTCCTAAAATAAAGTAAATGTGAAGTCTAAAATGTCATAAAAATATGAAAGTTTTAGGAGTAATAAAAGACTCATAAATATGCTGTTTTCTTGGGCTTCTAAAACGATAATTGGTGAGAGTAACACTCAAACTTAGAACTAATTGAAGTGTCTTCAAATACGCTGTAAAGTCTCGTAAATATGAATCAATTAGAAGTAATAAAATACTCAGAAAACCGTTTTCTCTACACTGTTTTTAATAATTTAGGACTCACATTTATCAGGACTCATTAAAGTGTCTTAAAGACTTCAAATGATGGTTGGGATCATGGTTGCCACTCGGAATGAATTTTGTCTACCAGAATTTTCCAAAAAAGTTACCAAAAAGTATCATTATTTTTAAATATATTTTTTATTGAATGAATAAAAATTCGCAAAATGATCTGCCACCTCTGCCATCTTCCTTCCTTCCGTCCGAAACTTTCTGGATTGTTCTGTAATTTTGCTTGAAATATGTTTGACTTCTGTGAGTCTTGATTTTACAAATTGAATACAAAAAACATTTTTATATCATCTGTTACTTAGCCACAGTGTTGCCAGGCGTACGATAATTATCGTTTTGTACGAAAATTTTGAGTCCCAGTACTACTCAAATTTTTGGTGTACGATTGTAGTGTAATATGCGATAATTTCAGCAAAACCGAAATTTCAGTTTTAAACGTCAGTTGAGGATATTGTATTTACAGCTCAAAGTATACACGACGATTGTTTTGACAATTTCCATACAAACATTTGAAACGTGTCGGTTTTTGTGTAAGAGACGACATTTTTAACAAATAACTCAACTTAATATTACATATAAAATTTAATTCAATATATTTGAATATATTGATTTACCCCCTATCAGGTATTTCATGGTGACAACTATATCGGCTACAATTCATTTCAAAGTCACACGTTGGGAAAAAACAAATGCACGCATTGCCCTCATAATGTAACTTACGGAAATTCTTTTTTTTTCTTTATTTTCATATTGTAGATAAGTTGAGGGATAAAACTTAGTTTTATTTTTATGTAAATAACTATTACCATTCTGTGTCCGCCCAAAGAGAAGTGTTTTTCAGAAAATAATCAAAAATGTCAAACAACGAATTAGATGTTGTGCAAAAATGTGTATAAACGATATATATTTCAAATTAAACTGAAACCAAATTTATACCACGTAAGAAGAACATCCATATCTTCATAATAGTATATTACATATTAATAAAAAAATCCATTTAGATAGATCAGCGAATTTGAATATATGGTTTTTTTGTATTATTATAAAATATGTCGTTTTTGTTCAGTGGAATGCAACTTTTATAAGTCACGTCAAGTAATGATAATTTTTTTTTAGTGAATTACTGGATACTTTGTGAAAACAAAGGTAATAAACTTTGCTGTATCTAAATGTCGTTTTAATGTCAAACATAAATGTACATAGAAATTATTCCTGAAATGAACCATCCGAATCTAAAATTGTCATGGTATTTTCTAGTATTTAATGGTATTTTCCGATTAAAATAATAATTTATCCTATTGACTATTTTTAATAGTAAAAACTATTATTTATACAGTATTTTTTCTGGGTGTGCAGTTCAACTTTAATTTAAAGAGTTCCTAAATTCCAAAATTTCAAATGACTTTTAATATTTGCTTTAGAGAAATACAGTGTTTTAAAACGTGCTAAGACCATTAAACCTCATCACCATTCTTCGAATAGATTGCTGTTCCAGAACACAAATTGAATTCTGATTTCTATAATACAACTTCTCTTGTTTAAGCTACTTTGTTCTAGCATTAGTTAAGTTTAACACACTTCCCCCGTGTAGTAAAAATAAATACTGTAACCATAAACATAGCAAACATAATTTAGACCATACTGTTGCACTCTATTTGTATAGCTTGCCATAGTAACCGTTAGCAATTTGTCAATTTTATTTATATTTAGATCAATAAACATATAAACAAACTTTTAATTATAAACAAGACGTTTATGTATTTTTTTAAAGCTGCATATTTTTTTTACTAAAAAGACCATTGTAAAAAAATAGTAAAAGTAGATTACTTCAAAATGCAGGACGAATTACAGAAACATGAAATGGGTAATATCTATACAGTTAATGTATTCCTTTTTTTAATTAAATAAGTCAATTAAATATTTTTGCAGAGTTAACGGATGAGCGTGCCGCACAGGTTGACAGCGTGCTGCGCATTTTATCAGAGTCTATACAAAAATTAAAAATATCCATGATACTGCCACGTCTATTTGAAAATCCTATAACGTTACGTCAACATTTATCTGATACACAGTACGAGCATTGTGTAGTACTAATGGAGACATATTTAAGAGATCGGGTGAGTTTAGATTGCACTTTGAGATGGCAAAAGTAAATCTTTCAAAAAACAAAAAAACATTTCTTAACCTATATATTGATACTATGTAATCTATGATACCTTGGAGAGTTGGCTAAGTATTAGCCTTTTTACATCCGTTACTGATCGGAATACGATAAGACATCATTGCCAAAAACTTTATTTTAAATTAAAGCAGGTCAACCTGAATCATTTCACCTGTATTGCCTACCCTACCAATATGCTTCGATTATTTTCTCATTCTAAAATAGACTTAATTTCGTTTATTGGTTAGGCTGAGGATCGTTTAGATTACAGTACACTGAATTTTGATATATATGGGGGAAATATGTATATTTTTGTATGCCTATAGAATTCGATTAGATATTCCACATTTTAAATTATCGTTTCGTGTATTTCCTTAAATTCTAAAGCAAGGATTGATTAATTCATATATTTTAATCATTACCCCAAATTTAAATTGATTTTCTCATATTAAACATATTTATATCAGTCATATAAAACATGTTAATAGTATATATTATATATTAATTACAATATTTCCCATTATTTCCCCCACAGAAACACGACGATATTAAATTGAAACCACATTTAAATTTTAACCTTATACGTGTTATTGACGTATTTCATGAGAACTTTCAAATGGTCGATTTATTGCCCGACTATATTAATGATTTAAGTGCCGAGGATAATGATTTGCTGGAGGCTTTTCGTCTACTTTACACAATCACCGATGCACGTCTCAAGAAATCCGCTGTTTCGGAGCTGAGCAAAGAGAAGATAATACATCAAATTTATCACGAGAACGAAATGATGAAAAAGAATATTATTAGTAAATATAAATTTAATTTTAATTAAATTCATTTATTATATTAGTTAAATTCTTTTACTTAAAGATTTTCAAAATACATTGCGCAATCAAAAGATGAATTTACGCTGGAAATTGGCATCAAAAGATTGTATTATACAAAAATATGAAGAGGATCTGGCACACAAGAAATGGGACAACAATATACGCATCAAACAGGAAATGTAGGTGTATTTAAATTATATTTTATTTATTATTGTAGCGAAATTTTATATACTACCGTGCGACCATATCAATTTCTATACTTTTCTAGACGCTCATGTTTTTCGCGAGCTCTGTCTGATATAAATAAAAAAAGAAAGGAAATTTAGGTCAAATTTTGAAGTATGGACATTTTATAGTAGTTGTAATGATAACTTCAGGAATTCTAAGCCGTTCTAATTAAGTTTTAGACCATAATACTTGTTAATTACATTGAAAAACAAATGAAAAATGAAATTAAATAACCTACAAATATGTGAGGGAAAGACAATTAAATGCGGTTTCCGTTTAAAATAGTTCAGAGTTCATAAGAGTTTACGGATACTGAAAATAACTAGTAGCCGGCCTCAGCAGTCCAGAGGTAGCGCGCTGGACTTGCATTCTGAAGGTCTCGGGTTCGAATCCCGGCTTGGGCATGGGCGCTCGTGGTGATATTAACCACAAGTGTGTAGGGAATAGATTTCACAGTACAATGGATATAGTCTGTCTGAGTGATGTGGATCTTAGTAGATATTCCAAAAAAAAGGGGCTAGATAATTTCCTTTCATTATGAGTTGGTCTACCGAATTTTTATTTTTTAGGATACTACAATTTATTTTTATACAATTGATATACAAGGTAAAAGTTCTATAGAAAACGTGTACTTCGTCTGACAAAGTAAAATGCTATCGTGAGATTTAGTGGTATATGAGGTAGATTTAGAAAAGTGAGCAGATAGCAGGTCACAATCAATCAATCACTCCCATTTTTAATACCCAGCAGCGTAGATATACACGTGATTTAACTTATGAGTTTCATAAATCTGGCACTTATTGTTTTCCAGTAATAGTGTTTTCAACTGACATATGGACATCGTTAAATCTACTGTTAGAGAATTCCCTTTCATTATGAGTTGGTCTACCGAATTTTGATTTTTTAGGGTACCACAGTTTATTTTTATACAATTGACGATAAGGTAAAATAAGTTCTATAAAAACCGTGTATTTCGTCTGTGAGATTTAGTGGAATATGAGGTAGATTTAGAAAAGTGAGCAGATATCAGGTCACAATCAATCGATTACTCCCATTTTTAATATCCAGCAGCGTAGCTATACACGTGATCTAACTTATGAGTTTCATAAAACTGGCACTTCTGGTTTTTCAGTAATCGTGTTTTCAACTAACCGACGGACATAATCGTTAATCTACTGTGAATCTGAACACAAATATATTAGTACTTTACATAGTATTTTTAGATTAATTTTCAAAAATTGTATATTTATTTTATTTAGCAACAAGTCGACACGTCGAATTCGTGCCATACATTCGGCCAGTGTTGGCCGTCAAAAGGATCTGGAGGAGGAACTTGAAAAGACAAAGGCTACATATGAAAAAATCTTAAAACAAAATTTGCATCAGGAAAAGGTGGCGCGTGATGAAAAGTGAGTATATGAAACATTAATTGCAAAAACTGAAATCCCTGTGGTAGAATTAAAAGTCACCAAGTAAATTTTTAAAATTTCACTAAAAAGTTTGCATAAATCTTTTCAAATACTTTGGCATCTTATCGATGAAAACAGAATTGCCACAAATGAATGCTAATCTTTCGAATATCCCAATAGTCTCAATAAATTAAATAAACTAAAACTTAATTTTGCAGAAACAAACTATTGCTGCAACTGCAGAGTCTTGTGCGCAAATATGACACGAATATTGGTGAGAAAATCAAGGAAAATCTGTACCTGCAGGAGGAATACGACGAGATGAAAAAACAATTTGACGAATTCCTCGTAGAATATACACGCGAGGAGACCGAATACGAGTCAATTGTAAAACAAAAAGAGGATGAAGATAGACGCAAACACGAAGAGAAATTATGGTTGTTCATGGCAAATCGTGCCGCACGAATAATACAACGTTTTTGGCGCAAATATATCAGAGCACAAAAGAAATTGGCCAAAAAGGGTGCCAAAGGTGGTAAGGGTGGCAAAGGTGGTAAAGGTGGTGCTGCAGCTAAGGCAGGTGGCGCTCCCAAAGCAGCAGCTGCACCCAAAGCGGCCAAGGGAAAGAAAAAGTAAATTTGGTAATATCAAAATATATCATACCTTATATATGCTGCTGTAGTCTGAAAAGAATACAATACAATATAAAAAAAACGAAAAAAAACTCGGTAAACTGTGAAATTTCAATTAAAATGAAAAATTTCCAAATTAAAATTTTCGAGCAAAAAATTGTAGTTTTCGTTCTGCATGTTTGTAAAAAACAATAAAATAATTCTCGCAATCAACCAAAAAAATAAAATATCTCTTGGATTACCACGCAACTCAAAAATGTCCGTTATTTATTTCGCATTTTGATTGTGGAAAAAAATATTAAATGTCCAATTTTTGCAAATATTGATGTTGTTTTTACTTTTTTTTTGTTTAAATTCCGTATCCAAAAAATCCCATTTTATGTGAATTTCAAATTTGTGCAAAAAATTTTGAAATTTAAGCTATTATTATATGCTGCTAATTGATTTGACGTCGTTATTGCCTGTCCGTGTGTGTTCGATTTTCTAACTTGGGGATTTTTTCTGGAGCAGCAAAGAAGGTATGTAATAAAATTTAATTTTTTTTTTGTTCGTTTTGTACAACAATGGTCTACATTTTTGTATGCAGTTTTTGACATCTTGAATATAAAACGAATTAAGTGAATTCAAGGACAACTGAAATTTTTCTGGTCAATTAAATAAGTATTTAGTGAATGTATAATGCTCGATTTCGTTTTCGGTTAGCATCTCCTTTCTATCTTCTGTTTTACTTAGCGTATTCACAGTTGCATGGTATTGATACGACAGTACGGCAATTGAACTGTGAGCACCACTTTTCTGTTTGTTAAAATATTTCGTCAAATAAATGCAGCTGGCTAGATCGGTTCATTCAGACCGGTGATCTGACCATTTATATTTAAATACCTCATATAAAGTTTACATCTACAGCTCAATTTTACTGTTTACCTGCTTAGGTAAACTTTTTTGGTCAAATATATATTGACTTCATGCACAAATATATGAAGATAATGTTTTCCCGCAAAACGACTTGTGGTTCCCAAAAAAAAATTTGAAATTCGGTACACCTACCCATTTGTAAATATGGGTATCAAATGAATGGAAATTCTTCAGCGATTGAAAGTTTGTAGTTATTTTCAGGATTCGTATTCCCTGGTGACCTATATATTACTTTGACTGGTAACCACACATATGTGTAGGGTATGTATAGTCGGCTTAGACCGACTATAATTTTGATAATAACTATCATAATAACACCTACTATAAAATGTAACTACTTTAAAATTTCCCATATGATCTAACCTTCCCAACTGGTTTTGTTTCATTTTACAAAATATGACACTAAAAAACATTGTACACGGAATATTTTTGTAATGTAAAAATAAGGGGCAAAACTAGGACCGATTCAAAATATTTTCCCGTAGGCAAATGTATTTATGTTTTCCCTCCGACTTTTTAGGAATGGATAAAAAAAGGTTGGGTAGAATGTGACCTTGAATGCAATTTTTACATTTTTGTACACCATTGCATGATAATTTTACTTGTTATAAGCATAACACTATTGAATTCGGCCATTTTTCGATTTTTGGTGGGTCCTGCAAACACATTATCGTCACTTACGCTGCTTTTACAGATCTATCATTTTTAATATTTTACTTTTCAAACGAGCCTACCAATAAACTTTGAATTTCAGATCAGCCAAAAACAAATTTTGGAATTGAAACTTAAAATTATTTCGATCCAGATTAAAACATGAATAATATAAAAAAAAGTAGTATCAAAACTACACTAACCTTTGCGTTTCCGTAGCACGCCACACATGTTACAATTAAACACATCTCGCTGCACCAGCACACATTTTCACCATTCGACCGGCCCAAATATTCAACATACTGTGAAGAGACTGGAAGTATTGCTTTTCTTCGTCAAGTTGGAGTGTTGGTGTCGCATGGTGGTGGAAAATTTTACATTTGCTCGTTCATTTCCAATCGACCACTAAACGAGTCGAGTAGAGTCCGTTTTGGTGAGCGGTCGTGCTTTGGCTTTTTGAGCACACGACTTATCACATTTTTGTGAATAAAAAAATTAAAAAATAAAAAAAAAAATTAAAAAATTTATAAAAAATCAACAAAAAAAATTGTAAAAAGTAGCAAAAATCGAGTACAGTGTTCAAAAACGTAAGTTTAAAAACAAAAACACGTGAATTAAAAGCAACGAAAAAAAAACCAAAAGAAAAAAAAGAACAGTTAACTCAGGAGGAGCAGATAATTTTCAATGACGTCGACGAAAGCAAAACGATGTGAAGAAATGTGTTTTTCGTTGTTCGTCGGTTTTTTTTTTTTGTCTTCCAATTTTATATTTCATTATTTTCCATATGCAGTCTGGTCTGTTGAAATGTGCTTTGTGTCTGTGTTAATATAATTTTATATTTACATATGTGTGTGTGTGTTTAATTCAGCTATGTGTGTGTATTTTTATGGCTGCTGCTGCTATGGCAAATGTGGCTACAAAAAATTAATTAAAATTTAATCTATAAAATAATGAAAGAAAAAACTGCGATATGAGCAATGTTGCCATTGTCAAAAAAACATTGCGTTGACTTTTTTTTTATTGAGCACACTTTTCGCTCATTCCAATGGCTTTCCATGCAGCGTTGCCAGAATGGAAATATTTAGTATATTTATATAAGAAGGATGCCACAAATTAGAAAAATCGCACAAATTAACGTATTAACAAATTTAAAATTCAGTTTTTTTTTAAATGTTTGTTTATTTGTGTTATACTTTATAAATCGGGACATATTTACATTTATTATTAAAAATATCGAATGTTAAACTAATCAGTAGTATAAATTTAGCGTTAGTAACCATCTTTTTTGCAATATAATTACTTTACCCTACCAGGCTGTGTACTGGTTGTTGCATTGGAACTCCTATAAGGAGGCCACTTAAGTAGTAGGACCGGCATAACAAATTGATTTTTATCTTCTCTGAATTATTTTTCGATAAACACGATATAAACACATTTTGATTCTAATGAAATTTAGTTTTAATCAGCTCAAACAATCAATAGTAAATTTAAATTCGACTTTAGTTAAATTGTTACAGCCCTATTCTAGTGAACAATGACAATTGATTCAGACTTTTACGTCAAAAAACATAGAAAATGAAATTGACAGAATACGAAATTGTCACAAAGCGCACTATTGTGACCGATTTTAATTTGTGACTCTTGCCAGAATAGGGCTATTACTCTATAATAAGTTAAATTGGTCAACATATCGACGTTGTAGAACGAAAAGTCACCAAATACATTTTCAAAATGCCTAATATTCATTTTCAAAAATTTCTCTCTGTCAATTTTTAATCGATGATCTCAATTTTGTTTACCACATAATAAGAAAATGTAAATCTATCAATTGATATTTCAACTTTTAAAATGCATCAATTACTTTTTATAGTATTAATAAACAAAGTTCTACAATGACGATATAGTTTTTCCCAACAACCATATTTATGTTTGGCTGGATATTTTTACTTTTCATGATTTTTTCGAATTTCAGAATATACTTGTTTTTCAATAATAATAATAAGAACGTAAATTATAAATACTAAGCCTCAAGTCGAGTTTTAAAAAGTAGTATCAACCTATATAAAAGTTATCAACTACATTTTGTATATATCAATAATATGTTTACAAAAACGCGTTTATAACCGATGGTTGTTTCTTATCAATCAAACAGACATTGGCATAAATTAATGAGTACATGTTAATCTTTCGAATGGTATTTCAACTTTTGTAAATTTCGACCTAGTTTTTTTATAATATTAATCAATAAAATCAATATTAATCAATAAACTAAACTTTATAGTAGAAGTAAAATCGAATATATTCTAAATTAATTTTTATTGTTTAATAAATTTAAAAATTTGTATGACCATACGATAGATTAACATGTTCTCATTTTTGATTCACTTCTACAACTTTTTATACTTCTTAGACATGGAAAGCGTTATCTTTATAGATAACATTCACTTTTTTTTTTACAAAAATGAAAATTTTTATTAAAAAGATCCAGTTTTAAAGTCACTTATTCAAATTAAATTAAACTTGATGTAATTTTTCTATAGTCAATGAAATTAAAATGTCATATTAACTGATTACTAATTGTCTTTTCGTCGTTAAAATTTAATGAAATTCTTACATTTAATTATAAACTATTGTTTTCAAAAATGTTTAAACTAAGTTTAAACTTCAACTCAATTATATCGTTTATCTTACTTTGAACAGTTCAAATGAAATTGTATAAAATACTAAGGGAATTCATAACAATATCGTAATTTCAAAATAAATTTACGCGTAATTTGTCACGAACGCACTTTGTTCTAGCTGCACATAATCTATTTTTATAGAACATTGATGCACATTAATCTTTATTTTAGTTTTAACACTTAAAAACATTCCACAATACTATTTAATAAACAAGCATTTGCCAAATAAAATAGTTTTATTGATAACTAACGAAAAGTGAAATATATTTACGTTATTTGCATAAAAAATGGCTATATTTTAATACAAATTTTGCCACACTTTACTTAATACCAAATATTTATTATCAATTTTACGCTGTTGACGTGAATCCCCTTACTGTACTTTTTACATTATTTACGAATGTATTGATGTTATTGGCTTTTAAAATTCCTATTATTATTTACTGCATTACAACAAAAATCTATTAATATACATACTATAGAAATATGAACCACTTAATAAACAAACTTGGCAGCTTTTCAACTCCAAATTCAATAAATGTTTTGGAAAAAAATAAACATAAAAATAAAACGCATGTTATACTTAATTTTCAAGGTTGTCCTAAATACAAACACCCTTCAAAATAAAACATAAATAAAGTATTGCAAAACACAAACACTAAATTTTAAAGTGGCTGCTTTATATTTTATAGGTTTTTTTCTTAATTTGTTATAAATATTTAAATTTTTTTAAATTTATTATATTGCAACAAAACGCCTGATATATGTGTAAAACTAATTTAACCAACTATTTATTTCTCTTTGCAGTTTCTTTTAAGTTTTTTCCTTTTGTGTAGATTTTCTCTTGCACCACACTAGAGAGAAAACACAAAAACAATCAAAGCGAGCGGCGTCACACACAATAAACACCAATAACAAATCTACAAAATGAATTCAGCCGGACCCAATTACCAAATGGCATCGCTGTATGTTGGCGATTTACATCAAGACATCACTGAATCTGGACTCTTTGATAAATTCTCAACGGCCGGTCCGGTACTGTCCATACGTGTCTGTCGTGATGTCATCACACGTCGTTCATTGGGCTATGCCTATGTTAATTTCCAGCAGCCAGCTGATGGTAAGTCTCATTTTTGTTTTTCACTAATATTAATTATTAAATACTATAAAACAAAATAATTAACATGAAATACATATGTTACACGTGTACATTTTCCAAAAATAACGTCTATGAATCGTGCGATACGTGCTGCTGCTGTTTCTCTCACTCATCATTATTTCCCAGTTGCCAACCGTCAGTTTAGTTTATTATGTATTATATTTCATTTTTATATGACTGGGTGTTGCGCTGCTGCACTTCACTCCACACAGTATTCGCATTTTGCTTCCAAGCATTCTTCTGAGTCACGTTTTACGTTTCCAGCAGTTGTGTTTGTACTATATGCAATTTCCTGATAAATCTTGAAATAAATTTCCCGTGTTTTAATGCAGCATTACAAGATAAGGCGTACGCAATTTATTGTTTTCTTACAATGCGGCGATAAGCAACAGTTGCTTTAATTAAGTTAAATTTAATATTATATTGAATTTAATATAATGCGTAATTGTAAGATAAACACAATGATTTGATTATTTCTCTTTTTTGTGCCGGTTCTTTTAACATGCAACGTCGTTATGGCATTTGGTATTTTCACTATTGACCAACGTTTTTCCAGCACTATATTGATAATAATGCTTATCATCAGTGGGAAATAATATTTTTCTAAATTATAGATAAGTTCTCGAACGTTATAACATGTAGCTAAATTTTAAAACGTTTTTTCTTATCTATGTTTTGCATGATTTTCATATTTACATAGTGACCTTAATGTAAAGTAAACATAATAAATCTTCATTAGTGGAAGAACTACGAAAACATGTGTCTAAACGAATGTCACATTTGAAGCATTTTTAATTTTAAATAAAATGCATTCTTGAGGAGATATGCTCGTTCTGATCGAAATAAAAGTTTCAATTTGATGGAATTTGTTTTTACTGTTACAAGATCTGATTTTTCATTTCTGAAATTAATGTATTTAAATTGAATTCAATTCGTAAAGTTCTGTGCAACTAATATAATAAAGGGGTTTTCAATAAGAGCGCTACAAAAGTTTTTTCAAGGGTTTTTCAACAGGGACGCTACAAAAATAGAGCGACAGGGACAGCAAACGACGCCATATTTCTTGCCGCTCTTTTAACATTTCTCTTCAGTAAGGTTTGCCATTTCATGATGGAAAGATATACGAGCCAACGAGTCGAAATTATTAAAATTTACTACCGAAATTCGAATTCGTATATCTTTCCATCATGAAATGGCAAACCTTACTGAAGAGAAATGTCAAAAGAGCGGCAAGAAATATGGCGTCGTTTGCTGTCCCTGAAAAACTTAATTTTCGAGTTTGTTGATTAATATTATAAAAAGTTATTGATGCCTTTTTAAAGTTAAAAAATCAACTAAAAGATTTACATTTTCTTATCATGTGGTAAAAAATAGAGATCATCGATTAAAAATTGACAGATATATAAAGATTTCTGTAAATGAATATTTGGCATTTTGATGAAAATGTATTTGGTGACTTTTCGTTCTACAACGACGTTATAATTTGATTAAAATTAAAATTTTCTTATCAGTTTTACATACTTAAAAATCAAAGACGTTTAAATTGAATGAAGTTTGACTTCGTTTTTTAATTTTTACGGTTTCAATTCATGTTCAATTCGAGGAGAAAAAAACAACTTTGAATCCAGCTTATACTCATTATTTTTTGAACAGAGTTCTTAATTAAATTATTTTATTTGTTTTTTTTTAAATATATAACTTGATTTCTGACTAATAGTTAAATAATGCAAAAATGTAATTTATATTTAAAGCATATTAAAGAATTAAAAGCAATATTGTCATTGACATTTTTTATTTTATATTAAATCGACTTGAATTGGAACCATGCTGCAACACGGAATTTCATCATTATCAAGCAATGTTGCCAGATGTGCGCTTCAAAGCAGTAATACTATTTTTCCTATGCCTGGTTTTCACATGTTGGCATTTTATAAATCTTTGCCATATCCATGATGAAACCATACAGATGGAGTAAGCATTGAGACGAAATCATATTTTTAAAACAAAATCAAAAATTTGCAATCAGTCACTTTTGAATGTTTGATGCGAGCAGACATGTTTTTCTTTATTTTAAGATTTTTTTTTTTAAATGAAAAAAAAATAAAAACTTGTGTATGAAATTTTTTTTTGTGCATTGAAAATAAAAATATAATTTCAAAATTAAATATCTCGTCTCAATAAATATGCCACCTGTATGGTTTCATCATGGCCATGTCGTAAAACAAAAATTTTCAAAAGTTAAAATGACAGTGAAAACCAATCATTATGATAGATTTTAAAATTTAACACCAAAATTTACTTTTTATTATCAATTTAAGCAAATCTTTTGAACATTTATTAGGAAAAATGCAAAATTAACAATCACCCACCCTCGTTATAGATAGGAATAGATGCATATGTAATGTAAAAATAAAACAAAATCACAATTTCCGTTTTATAGTTAAGGCCTCAAGCTTTTTACTAAATTGTCCTAATTTCAGATTGCATCAATATTGTTGATGCTCGCGTCGTTGACAAAAATCGACGCAATTTTGTTGATTTTTTTTAATGTTCTAACATCAACATAAAATGTACAGTTGATATAAATAAACATCAACAAAATGTCCCCTCTAAATATTCGAATTATTTAAACTTAATTAAATGAAACAAAATTTAATAAAATTCTACTCAATTACATTAAAAAAACCCTTGTTAATTTTTCCCATAATTCCTATGGGATTTTATCCTTAAAACGTGTTTATTATGTGTTGTCAACTCTAGAACCAATTGCTGCTTTTCCTTTTCACTCTCTCTGCTGCCTTCCACCGCAACAGCAAAAATATTGTCCCTCTTCCATAAAAACTCGTGCGTCAGCCATTGATTTTGTTCCAGTATTTGTTCTCTTTTTGTATTTGTTCGTTTTTATTTTTTTTCTTCATTTACTTTCGTGGTGAATTGGAATATTGGAATTTTTATCTCGGAATATTGTTTTTTGTTTCACCAGACTACTTTCGTTAAGTTTCATATTCCAACATGTGTTTTGCTATTTATTGTTTATAATAGTTTTTTTTTTCTATTTTTCTTTTTTGTTCCAATTTCTCTGTTAGATATTTGCGCAAACCACATGCTAATGTTTTAGATTTGCTGTACAATAAATATGCGTGGTGGGAGGGGCCGGCCTTTGACAAATTTGAAGTTTTTAGCATTGATAAGTTTTTTTTTTAGGTTACGCATGAATATAATTTGCACACGTTCTTCTAATTCACGTGTAGTTTTCAGTTTTTTTTTTTCTTTGTTCTTTTTCGTCTTCATTTCATTGGTGATTTTTTGGAAGAAGCTACAGGAAGCACATGTGTGCAATTTCATTACTTTCGTCAGCAGTCAGTCACATTTTATATAAATGCCTTGTTAATGATTTAAATAAACTTTTTAAATTATTAAAAAAATGTTTTTTTTTTTGTGTCAACATTTTAAAAATAGTTTACATTTTCATATCCTAATTACAATTGATATGTTATATTCATTTGTATAAATGTTTGTTACACCCAGTATGAGGTGTCGAAATTTTAGTTTCACCTCCTCAGTACCTGTTTCTATAGCTGTCCATCTGTCTGAAACACGTTCACAGATATATGAAAAGGCATAATTCAGATTATTAGTATATCTATATCTATTATTAGTATATCTAGAAAAGGGGTAATTTAAACAAAAGAATTATGGTTACTGTACTTTTTTTAACTTCGAAGAACAAGGGGTTAAAATGAAGGACTATGTTTCCATAAGAAGGACGAATAGACACCGTAGGCATGATTGATTTGCAAATGACCGGGCCATACATACGATCCAAATTTAATACATATTTCAGAATTACCATTTCATTTTTTATATATCGTCGTTGTAGAACGAAAAGTCACCAAATACATTTTTATGAAAAACTTAAATTTCGAATTTGTTGATTAATATTATAAAAAGTAATTGATGCATTTTAAAGTTGAAATATCTATTGATAGATTTATATTTTGTTATCATTGAGATCATCGATTAAAAATTGACAGATATATAAAGATTTTTGTAAATGAATATTTGGCATTTTGATGAAAATGTATTTGGTAACTTTTCGTGCTACAACGACGATATATTTGAAACCAATTTGAATTTATTATTGAGTTTCTGTCAGTTTTACCATATTTCAGCTGTATATTTAAAACTAATCAATTATTAGAAAAATATTTTTGTAAAGAAATTATTGAAATTTTATATGCAACATCTACCCATTGGTTGGTTAATGATTTTCCTTTTTATCCGACTAAGATTCATTGTTTGCTATATTAAAACTCGACTTACCATGTCATTTACTATCAAATGTAATTGGCAAAAGTAGAAAAGTTACAATAGAAATGTAGAATTTATAAAATATTTGATTTGCAACATCTACCCATTGGTTGGATAATGATTTTCCTTGTTTTCCGACTAAGATTCATTGCTTGCTATATTAAAACTCGACTTACCATGTCATTTATTAACAAATGTAATTGACAAAAGTAGAAAAGTTACATTTAAATGTAGAGTTTATTAAAATATTTAATTTGCAACATCTACCCATTGGTTGGATAATGATTTTCCTTGTTTTCCGACTAAGATTCATTGTTTGCTATATTAAAACTCGACTTACCATGTCATTTACTATCCAATGTAATTGACAAAAGTAGAAAAGTTACATTAAAACTCTGTTGAATTTATTCTGCGATATATATTAATATCGGTTCAGAATTAAAACATTTTGTATAACAATTTTATCTCGAAATCCAGCAGTATTTAATATTTTATGTGTCAACTAAATGAAAATTTAATACAAAAACTATTAGTATATATAAATTATATGATTTGCAACATCTACCCATTGGCTGGTTAATGATTTTCCTATTTAATCTTCTAAGATTCATTGTTTGCTAGATTAATACTCCACTAACCATGTCATTTATGAACAAATGTAATTGACAAAAGTAAAAAGTTACATTAAAACTTGGTTGAATTGAATTTGGATTAAAACATGTTTTAAACAATTTATTTCGGTATCCGGAAGTATTCTCGTTGTTATGCGTTCTACTTTATGAATATTCAAGTCATTTTGGCTTTAAAGTTTATATAAAATATTTAATATGCAACATCTACCCATTGGTTGGCTAATGATTTCCTTATTTACCGACTAAGATTCATTGTTTGCTAGATTAATACTCGACTTACCATGTCATTTATTATAAAATATAAATGACAAAAGTAGAAAAGTTACAAAATAAATGAATAAAACACTTGTTAAAATTTAAACCATGAATACACCTCAACATGTGCATCGCATTTCAATATTAAACATTTTTAAAATTTTGATAGTCCATATCAACTAGTTCACTTTATAAGCAAAAGACTTGTTTATTGAAAATATAAATATTTCCGAAGACAACGTGGCAACAGCAACGAGACAGACAGACCAACAGCAGTCAGTTGCAGCTGACAAAATATAAAAAGAAAAAATATAAAGAAACACGTTTTTGTGTATTGAATGTTGATGGCATTTAATGAATGACGTAGAAGCATTCGAGGAGGCAGGCAGCCTCAGCAGCACAAAGAGTTCATCTTCACTTTCACTGCTTGATCATAAAATTTAAATACCATTATCAAGATATCATGTTTTTTTTTTGATTATTATTAAATAATCAAAACACGTTTATGCATTAAAAAATAATAGCTTAAAATGGTAGCTTAAACTTTAACATTCATCTGCGTCAAGAGAGGTCTTTGCTACCCAGCAGCAGCTGCTGCTGCAGCGGTTTTTTTTCCACAAGGCCACATTTTAAATGCGCGTCTGCATTTTAATTTAATTGCGCAGTAAATACATTTTTTTTGTATCAACTCTGCTTTTTAAAATTTATTATTAAACTTTCTCTACTTCTTTTTACGTTGCTTATTTATTTTTCCTTTTATATTAAGTTTTTTTTATGGCAGGTCAATGACATGTCGACAATTTAGCTGTTTTTTTTTCACAGCATTATTACAATCATTGAACTTTTTTGTGTTTACGTTTCAAATGTGAAAGTATTTGCATTCCAAAGTGTTCAACATATACAGTTGGCGTTTTATGTGATACAATTATTAAACACAAGTAGTTCTGTATATTATGGTTCATTTATGATGGTTTACTTTTTAGATTTAGTAAGAACATTGAGTAAAAAAAAGATGCAACATCTACCCATTGGTTGGATTATGATTTTCCTTATTTTCCGACTAAGATTCATTGTTTGCTATATTAAAACTGGACTTACCATGTCATTTACTATCCAATGTAATTGACAAAAGTAGAAAAGTTACATTTAAAATGTAGAATTTATTAAAATATTTGATTTGCAACATCTACCCATTGGCTGGATTATGATTTTCCTTATTTTCCGACTAAGATTCATTGTTTGCTATATGAAAACTCGACTTACCATGTCATTTACTATCAAATGTAATTGGCAAAAGTAGAAAAGTTACAATAGAAATATAGAATTAATAAAATATTTGATTTGCAACATCTACCCATTGGCTGGATTATGATTTTCTTATTTTCCGACTAAGATTCATTGTTTGCTATATTAAAACTCAACTTACCATGTCATTTACTATCAAATGTAATTGGCAAAAGTAGAAAAGTTACATTTAAAATGTAGAATTTATTAAAATATTTGATTTGCAACATCTACCCATTGGTTGGCTAATGATTTTCCTTGTTTTCCGACTAAGATTCATTGTTTGCTATATTAAAACTCGACTTACCATGTCATTTATTTTAATATATAATTGACAAAAGTAGAAAAGTTACAATAGAAATATAGAATTTATAAAATATTTGATTTGCAACAACTACCCATTGGCTGGATTATGATTTTCCTTATTTTCCGACTAAGATTCATTGTTTGCTATATTAAAACTCAACTTACCATGTCATTTACTATCAAATGTAATTGACAAAAGTAGAAAAGTTACATTTAAAATGTAGAATTTATTGAAATATTTGATTTGCAACATCTACCCATTGGTTGGATAATGATTTCCTTGTTTTTCGACTAAGATTCATTGTTTGCTATATTAAAACTCGACTTACCATGTCATTTACTATCAAATGTAAATGACAAAAGTAGAAATGTTACATTTAAAATGTAGAATTTATTTAAATATTTGATTTGCAACATCTACCCATTGGCTGGATTATGATTTTCCTTATTTTCCGACTAAGATTCATTGTTTGCTATATGAAAACTCGACTTACCATGTCATTTACTATCAAATGTAATTGGCAAAAGTAGAAAAGAAACATTTAAAATGTAGAATTTATTAAAATATTTGATTTGCAACATCTACCCATTGGTTGGATAATGATATTCCTTGTTTTCCGACTAAGATTCATTGTTTGCTATATAAAAACTCAACTTACCATGTCATTTACTATCAAATGTAATTGGCAAAAGTAGAAAAGTTACAATAGAAATATAGAATTTATAAAATATTTGATTTGCAACAACTACCCATTGGCTGGATTATGATTTTCCTTATTTTCCGACTAAGATTCATTGTTTGCTATATTAAAACTCAACTTACCATGTCATTTACTATCAAATGTAATTGACAAAAGTAGAAAAGTTACATTTAAAATGTAGAATTTATTGAAATATTTGATTTGCAACATCTACCCATTGGTTGGATAATGATTTTCCTTGTTTTCCGACTAAGATTCATTGTTTGCTATATAAAAACTCGACTTACCATGTCATTTATTTTAATATATAATTGACAAAAGTAGAAAAGTTACAAAAAATATTATTAAAAGTGTTTTGTTCTTCAATGCCTGCTGAAATCCTTCTCCTACCAAGCAGCAGTTTTATATTTGAAAGTTTTATGTACGAACATAGTAATTTAACTGCCTAATAATTGATATTTAATTTCATATACATTTTACTAATTTAATATTTAATTATTACATTTTAGCTGAACGTGCTCTGGACACCATGAACTTTGATTTGATTCGCAACAAACCAATTCGCATCATGTGGTCGCAACGTGACCCATCACTGCGTCGCAGCGGCGTCGGCAATGTCTTCATCAAGAATTTGGACAAGAACATCGACAATAAGGCCATCTACGATACATTCTCCGCATTCGGTAATATTCTCAGCTGCAAAGTTGCCACCGACGATAAGGGCAACTCCAAGGGCTACGGCTTTGTGCACTTTGAAACCGAGGAGGCAGCAAATACATCCATTGACAAAGTCAACGGCATGTTGCTCAATGCCAAGAAGGTCTACGTGGGCAAATTCATTCCACGCAAGGAACGCGAGAAGGAGTTGGGCGAGAAGGCAAAACTCTTCACCAACGTCTACGTCAAGAATTTTGGCGAAGACATGGACGATGACAAGCTCAAGGATATGTTTGAGCCATACGGTAAAATTACCAGCTACAAAGTCATGGCCAAGGATGATGGCAAGAGCAAGGGTTTCGGTTTTGTTGCATACGAAACAACCGAAGCTGCCGAGGCCGCTGTGCAGGCACTCAACGGCAAAGAGATGGGCGAGAACAAGCTGCTCTATGTGGCGCGTGCCCAAAAGAAGGCCGAACGTCAGCAAGAGCTCAAGCGTAAATTCGAAGAGCTCAAGAAGAAACGTCACGAATCCGTGTACGGTGTTAATTTGTACGTGAAAAATCTCGATGATTCGATTGATGATGAGCATTTGCGCAAGGAGTTTGCCATGTATGGCACCATCACATCTGCCAAGGTGATGACCGACGAAGAGGGTCGCTCCAAGGGTTTCGGTTTCGTTTGTTTCATTTCGCCCAATGAGGCCACCTGCGCCGTCACTGAGTTGAACGGTCGTGTGGTTGGCTCCAAGCCGCTGTATGTGGCCTTGGCACAGCGCAAGGAAGATCGTAAGGCACACTTGGCCTCACAGTATATGCGTCACATGTCCGGCATGCGCATGCAGCAGCTGGGACAGATTTTCCCACCAAATGCCGCTGGCGGTTTCTTTGTGCCCACCATGGCACCCGGTCAACGTTTCTACGGACCACAGGTCTCCACACCCATGCGTAATACACCACGCTGGGCACCACAAGTGCGTCCAGCCGCTGGCGTACAGGGTGTTGCTCAAGCTGGCGCTGCAGCAGCTGCTGCGGCCGCCGGTGGCTTCCCCCAGGCTGCTATGGCTGCTGGTGCAGGCACTGCACAGTATCGTCCATCGGCGGGTGCACGTGGCGGTCAGCCACAATCGGTGCAACAGGGCGGTGGTCATGCCGCAGGCGCAGGCAATATGCGTAATCCAGGCGCACGCGCCATCACCGGTCAACAGGCCGTGGCCGCCAACATGCAAATGGCTGGCGCTCCAATTGCTGCGGGTGCTCAACAGCGCGCACCCAACTTCAAGTACACGTCGAACGTGCGTAATCCACCAGTGCAGCAGATGCAGGCACCACCACCAGTGCAGCACATGCAGCAGAAGGGTGAGTACAACAAAATAAAAATGCAATTATTAACTAGTTGAATATTCTAATAAATTCAAGTTCAATAGTTTTAAAGCAGTATGTATAATATAAGTATTTGCAACATCTACCCATTGGTTGGATAATGATTTTCCTTATTTTCCGACTAAGATTCATTGTTTGCTATATTAAAACTGGACTTACCATGTCATTTATTAACAAATATAATTGACAAAAGTAGAAAAGTTACATTTAAAATGTAGATTTTATTAAAATATTTGATTTGCAACATCTACCCATTGGTTGGATAATGATTTTCCTTATTTTCCGACTAAGATTCATTGTTTGCTATATAAAAACTGGACTTACCATGTCATTTACTATCAAATGTAATTGGCAAAAGTAGAAAAGTTACATTTAAAATGTAGAATTTATTAAAATATTTGAATTGCAACATCTACCCATTGGTTGGATAATGATTTCCTTGTTTTCCGACTAAGATTCATTGTTTGCTATATAAAAACTGGACTTACCATGTCATTTACTATCAAATGTAATTGGCAAAAGTAGAAAAGTTACATTTAAAATGTAGAATTTATTAAAATATTTGATTTGCAACATCTACCCATTGGTTGGATAATGATATTCCTTGTTTTCCGACTAAGATTCATTGTTTGCTATATTAAAACTGGACTTACCATGTCATTTACTATCAAATGTAATTGACAAAAGTAGAAAAGTTACATTTAAAATGTAGATTTTATTAAAATATTTGATTTGCAACATCTACCCATTGGTTGGATAATGATTTCCTTGTTTTCCGACTAAGATTCCTTGTTTGCTATATAAAAACTGGACTTACCATGTCATTTATTATAAAATATAATTGACAAAAGTAGAAAAGTAACATTAAACAACATTTAAATTGCCTTTTTCGTTAATTTTAAGTTGTTATTCTAACCGAATTAATTAAATTTATTTTTCGTTTCTTTTTTTTCTCCAGGTCCTGAGAAACTCATCGCCTCCATGTTGGCCAACGCCAAGCCACAAGAGCAAAAGCAAATGCTCGGTGAACGTCTCTATCCGATGATTGAGCGCATGCACGCCAGTCTGGCCGGCAAGATCACCGGCATGTTGTTGGAAATCGAAAACTCTGAGCTGTTGCACATGATCGAGGACAACGAGGCACTCAAGGCCAAGGTCGAGGAGGCTGTCGCCGTGCTGCAGGTGCATCGCGTCAAGGAGCCCACCAACTAAGACGCAAATCTTGCAAATTCAACTAAAAAAGTTTAGTAGCAAAGCAAATAATACAACTACACAAAAACAACAACAACAAGAACATCTAAACAAAAAACCACTTGCGCTCAATCATGAAAAATATTTCAATTTCTTTCAAACGAAAACAACTTTTTTTGTCCACCCTTCTTACCCAACAACATCTGCGCTAATGCCATGATTCTATTATTTCTTTTTACTTTTTCAGTTTTTCTTTAATTCAAATAATATTTTAATCAAAACCTATCAAACAAACAACAACAACAACCTAATCAACAAACCAAGATTCTCAAGTTTTAAAAATAGAACAAAAGCAAATTAAATGGAGAGCCAAGGAAGCCAGCCAGCCAACCAGTCAGCAAATTCAACAAGACCGACCGCGAATAGGCAGGCAGGAAGGAGCAGCAGCAGCAGCTAAAACCACAGCTTCTACTACTACTTCTCCGCCACTACTTACACCATGAAAAAACGGATTCAGATTTTAAATAATTATTCAAATAATTTCAAGTATCTCTAACCTAACAACTAAATTTTAATTAATTTCACTTGAATAAAAATTTGTTTTTGTCATTTTAACAAAACAGCTAAAACATTTCGGCAATGCCACAAAGCTTGCTAAGCAAACTTGAGAAAAGTTTGAGAATAACTTGATAGTGGTTGAGAATAACTTGAGAATGGTTTGAGAATAACATGTGCATGACTTGAGGATAACTTGAGAATGACTTGAGAATACCTTAGATTGACTTGAGTATAGCTAGAGTAGAGCTTAAAGCATAGCTTGAGCAAAACTTTTGTTTTACATAAAAATTAAAAAGAAAAAATTAAAAATTAAACAAAAAAAATTGCAAAAAGTAAAATATATATATAAAATTTTTAAAAAAGGAAAAAAAACAAAAAATCTATGATGCGAACTATAACAAAAAAAAACACACACACAAACGTTTTAATTGTGTGCGTGCGCTTCAAACAAAGAGCTAGCGCACCCTACACCATCACCACCACCACCACTAAAAGAGAAAACATTTTTGCTACTTTTAACAAGAAAGAAAATGAAAAATTTATAAAAAATCTAAAAAAATGAATTTTTTTTATTAAAAAATTATAAAAAAATATTTGAAAAAATACAAAAAAATCGTAAAACTTGTAAAATAGTGTTACGCGCACATTGTCGTTCTGTGTCTAAATGACGACGACATTGCGGCGGCGACACACAATTAAATTATTATGCAACAATAATACACACTGACAGTAAAAGAAAGAAAAAAAAACATTAAAAAAACACATAAAATATGAAAGAAAAAACATATTGAAAAAAATCAGAAAAAATTTGCAAAAATTAACAAAAAATTGAAAATACAAAAAACGGCAACAACAACAACACCACAAAATAATGTTTTGCTTTGCATTGTGATGAGAGCAGTTATAAAAATTAATAATTTTTTTTGTATAGCGAGCGCTCTCTTCGAGTTTAGCAACACTTTTTTTGGTTGATTTGGATTTTTGTTCAAATTTTTTTTTCACAACACCAACATTGTTTGTCTATCGTTATTATTACCATAACAACAACAACATTTGCCTATTCAAAAAAGCAACATTTTATAAAAAGATGAAAAAGAAAAAACTAAATATATATAAAAACCTTTAAAAATCAATAAAAAAAACACGAAATGGAATTTGAAAATAATTCAGTTTTCTTTTGCATACTTTTTCACGTTATTTTTCCAAAATCAAATGTCTAAACAATTTTTTATTATTATTTTTCACATTTTTGAACTATTCTATCTATTATGCTTTCTTATTATAAACACATACAATATATGCTACTTTTTCTTATATAAATATTATTATTATTTGAAACAAAATAAATATATAAATGAAATATTTAATTAAAAAAAAAAAACTTATTCAAAATGAAATATTTATATACAATACATATAACTTATTCTGTAAACACACACACATACTATTATATATGTTAATCAAAACAAAAACCACACAAATTGGAAAAACCTTGAAATAGTCACATGAATTAAAACAACAAAAATAAAAAATTCGAAGAAAACCTTATTAATTGAAATAAAATGTAAAATTCCACTTCGGCGAAAAAGAAACTTGTGTTATTTATTAAATCTACGATGTGCTGGGAAATCTATATTTATGGAATTTTAATAAAACATAAAAGATGTATTGAGTCTTTATTCTTAATAAGCCTATTTAGTCAAAAATTGATTTTCTATTTAAAATACAACTAAAATGGGGCATTTTTAAAAACGTGCATTCTGATATTTATTAAATCGATAATTATTGAAATAATGCGCAGACAAAATATACTGCAGGTAATAGAGGAACATCAGGCAAGCAGTTTTGAACAACCTGCTGTTGTATTTAAAAAAACTGCAAGTATTTCAAATATTTTTCATAGACAATTTGAGTTTACCGTCAACTGTGTGAAACCTTTCAATCTACCGATTCCAATCAGCCGATAACTGCTTTCCAATTGTCTGCAGAAAATCTGCTGCAAGGCAGTCTAATTCAAATAGAATTCCGAAAACATTCCATATATCTGCCGTGGGTACCCCTTTTTGAACATGCGGATCACCTGCATGAAACTTGCTGTAGGAAGGCCGCTTTTTTGATAAATACAAAGTACACAGCGCACTATGCGTAGTCTAGCTCGCATAGTAATTTATGAGAACCTAGAGAACAAACAAAAAATGATACACCCTAGTGAAAAAATCCTTCTGTAGGCTTGTTTAAAGTAAACAAATGAAAACAAGTGCTTTTAAGAAATAACCAGTTGGGAAGGTTAGATCACATGGGACATTTTAAAGTAGGTGTAATTATGATAGTTAGGATTATCAAAATTATAGTCGGTCTAAGCCGACTCAGGAGGTCATGCTGATCAAGAATATATATACTTTTCCATACCGGAGATGCTTCCTTCTGGGTGTTACAAACGGCGTACCAAACTGAATATACCCTTTCACTCTTAGTGTAGGGTATAAAAATGGGTTACATTAAAACTGTCGTAACTCTTTCAATATATACTCCACATGCAGGATGTTAGTTTAATATTATTGGGAATTGAGAGAACTATCATCTTGTGTATCAAAAATTTCAAATGGCTATTCGTGTTTTTCCTGATTATTTGTCAAAAACATAAAACAAAAATTACATATTTCTTTTTACATGCATATTCAGTCCAATCATGAACAAATTTTCCCCCGAAATATTTTCGAATGTAGGAAAATAATTCACTGGAAATAGTTTCATTTCATGAATTTCATTTTATAGGAAATTTTTTCCTGGTTTTCGCATAAATATTCCGACAGAAAATTATAGAGGAAATTGAAATTTTAAAAATGAAACTTTATAATTGGTGTAACAATGAATACAATTGAGATCACCTAGATGTGCTTTTAAGCATTATGCAGGTACATGTGGATATTGTTATAGGATTTATATGCTACATAAGCAAAAAAAAGTTCTGGAGTTTTAGTAACAAGTGGAGATGAATTTAAATAATATTAGACCTATCATCTAAGAAAGTAAAAGTAATGACATAAAGCTTAATGCCGAATCTGGCGGGGTGAGATATTTTAAAAGGCAGTGTTTTTACTCTCGGAGGTTTTCCACTGTCTGTGAGAGGTCTAGCATAAAAAATTGTCAAACTTTCAAAATGTATTTAACAATTATTTCGAAACAAATGTATTTCCCAGGAAATTGATGATATGAAATTTCATTTCGAGAGAAAATAAAATTTCACATGAAATTCAATTTCCTATGAAATTGATGATTGGGCTGAAAGTCTTCTTTCTCTCGGTGTTAAACATGCCTGCATTAGTTTGCCACACGTCATTTGAAATGAGTTTAAGTGATGAGAAATATACAAAAATCGTAAAATAATTTAACTAAATTTTCTTATTTTAATATGTCAATTTTGCCTTTTCTGTCATTACTGTTGACAAAACAATATTTGGTATGGTAGTTAAGAATTGTGATATGTACCATAGTACCTAGTTATATAATTTATGAAGAATGGTAGACGTGGCAGTTGGCCAATCACGCCCATATTAAAAATGGTGATTTGCAATTATAGTATGTATATAAATACCAATTATAAACAAAATATCTCATTCCAAACAAAAGTTATAGTCGTTTTACCATTTCAATTATATGACAGGTGGGCGTGGCAATGGACCAATCTTATTCATTTTAAAATTGAAATCTATTCATAGTTCATGTATGCTTCACTATAGTGTAAAGTTTCGTTAAGATTGGCGCAAAACTGTATTTACGGCGAGCTACAATTGACTTCTGTTCACAGTGCAACGTGCCCGCTGTAAAATCTGCCAGAAACCCGCTACACCTGCTACACCGCGAGCAAAACGTGGTTACTCATAACTACGTTTTCGACTACGGCGTGAATGAAAATCCTGGCGTAATACGTGGCGTAGTAAATACATAGTTCTAACTACGTTTGAATTTTTCACTTCCACGTAGTTACTTTAATTTCGACATAGTTATTAACAAAATTTTACTTTGAGTCCAAAATGTTTTTTTTTTTTAATAAAGTCAAAATTAAATGCCATATATTTTGTATTTGAATTCGATTTTGAAATTTTATTGTGAGAAATTTTTAAAGGAAGTTTTTTGGTATTGTCATTTTTGCGCATTCGTCCGCTTGTTGCATTGTTTTCCAATATTTTCACCTCTTGCGGTCCTGCTCTTCGCCCCTTGAAAAGCTTCTTCAGGAATTCGAGAACTGTTTTGTACGGTATTGACCTGCCACTCTTAATAGATGCCTGACGGTTCGGTCTGCAATAGATGTAGCGTGTCATCAAAGCCAAACCCAAGTAACACATTTCAAAACTTAGTCTGGATCTGTAGATTAACATGTAACGAATATGTATCGATACGTAGAATTGAATCGGTTATTGGCTAAGTATGGAAATCTATGTAGAAATCTGTATTGAAACTCCAAAAATTCTATTCAAACATAAAAAAAATACTGAAAATCGATATATAGAAAAACTGTGTCATGGGACAAGAAATTCTCTACATTTTTCCTTTTAAATTTCGATACGTATCTACTGCAAAACTAACGAAAATATCTAGAATTCGTTACGAAATCTGTACCTTGTGTTAGTTGGGATAGCATCAGAGAGTATATATTTGATACAGAGCTTCCGTACAGGTGGTTTCGCTGCCATTTTTTTTCAAATAAATTCAAACATTGGTTATGTGGAAATTGAAAAGAAAATGTTTTCAACAGACACATTTTCAAATCAATATTCTGATGTTTTCCGACACTTTTTTTGGCCAGAAAAAAATTTGAAATTTATAAGGAGTTGGATTGCAATATATCTTGGTAAGTTTGGTTGCAAATTATCCGCGGACAGATCCAGTTTTGTGCACTGTTTTCCTCTGTTAACTTCAATCTGTAAAATTCCACTTCCACATAACCAATGTTTTCGGCAGCGACGCCAGCAAACTCGGAAGGAATCTCTATTAAAAATCTATACCCTCTGATAGCATTTCAAAATTTTGTCAATTTAAATAAAGAGAATTTTTATTTTGAAAATAATTAAAAAATAAAAAAAGTGTTCTAAATTTCCAAGAAACACATAGTAAAGTATTTTTAAATACTTTGCGATGCAAAAGTTAATTAATCAGAAATTCTGATTAATCAAAATGCTTATTAATCAATTAATCACAATTTTGATTAATCAGAATCCTGATTAATTGATTAATCAATGTTCTGATTAATCAAAATTTTGATTAATCAATTAATCAGGTAATTGATTAATCATGAATTTTGATTAATCGATTAATCGCACAGCTCTAATGAAAATCTTAAATTTCACCTTTGTTGGAATTTATTACAAAAAGTAATTTATATATTTTTAAAGTATAAATACCAATTGAGGAGGTCATTTTCAAAACGTGCTATGTGAAACGAAGATAGGTTTAGTAAAATCCGAATTACTCTTACTCAATGATAGAATCAATGAATAAAATCTAATTTTCCACTCCTAATATTTTCGTTATATATTCACTTTTTTAAATAATCATTTTTGGGCCGTATATTTATAAATAAAGGAATTTTATTTTTAAGTGGATAGCACATTTTGGAAATGAGCTCCTCAATTATAAGATTCACATTTTCTTATCATTGGGTACAAATAGTAAGCTCATCGCTCAGACAGATATATAAAGATATCCCGAGTGTTATAATTAAAAGAATAAAATTTCATTGATATTTTTTTTATTGTGCAAAGAAGTCTATTACAACATTTTATAGCATTCAAAAATTGTATTTAATGTAATAGTTAATAATAAATATAAAAAATGAGAAAATATTAAATATAATAAACAAATGAAAAAGTCAATGGTTCAAAATTGATGCATATTAAAATATTACAAGTAATGGTATTTCATATGTTGTAATTTTGGCAATTTTCAAATGTCGTTGTTTACACTGTGCAATAAATGAAAAATTAAATATACTTAAAAAAAAGAAGTATTTCCAATGATAAAAAATCGTTGTCGCGGTAGATGTCCTTATATATCAAATTCCAGTGCTACCATAGGGAATTTGATTTTACTTTGTTTTAATATCGTTGCAAAGAAACGTATTAACCATTTTATCGATACATTTTCCATTGGGCGCACTGTGTTATTTGTATGCATATTAAATATTGTAATTCGCTTAAACTAATATTAAATGATGTTGCTGCTGCCGCTGATGATGCTGCTGCTTCTGTGAGCGCCACAACCAACTGCAAACAGTTTTCTTGGTTGGTGTTCCGTGTCATGATTTGTTGTAATTAAACTCTGATCAAAATTAACAATTATACTTATTTTTTATTTTAACGCTCTGACTAGTGGTTTATTTGTGATGCATACGACAGAAACTGCGGCAGCCAAAAAGTAAACAATTTAATCCTCATCGTCGTCATCATCATCGTCCGATGGCACAAACAGATCATTCTCCTCCAGAAAATTGGCCACACTTTTACTAATGGCCGCTCCAATAAGAAGACCAGGCACCACGGCGCATAGGACACCGACCAGACCGAAGGCCATCTGTTCCGGTTTGGGTTTGACGGCACCACTGCGAAAATGTGTCGCCGCAAAACGTAATTTTTCCATTTTACGTTGCTGTGCGGCAGCACCATTGAGCAATTGTCGAGCAGCCCTCAAAGTGGACAAACGTGCGATAACCATGTTGTTTCGTTATTGTTGTTGTCTGCTCTTGTGGTTGTTGTGAAATTGTTTAATAACAATTTTGATTAGTGCTTGATTACTGCAATATTTGGTAATAATATTTACCTTGCGTTGTAGAAAAAAATAATCTTATATTTCGTAGAAGAAAAATGTAGAATAGACGATGGAAGATGGGTTGACAGCTGTGGCAGTGTTCTCATACTACTCCGTTCGGAGTAGATCTACTCCATTTCATTTGTATTTTTAAAATCTACTCCTCTCCGTAGCATTTTCTAGTCCATTCTCATAATTCTTTGGAAAATTGTTTTTCTATTTTCCGACCGCGACACCAGACTTAGTTTACCATCATTAATCCGATTATTGAAATATAATAATCATTGTATTATATTGATATTGGTAATTATTTATTAATTAAATTTATTATTTATTTATTTTAAAAATTAAAAAAATAATTTTTGTTGAAAAAGAAGACATTTTGAAGGCTTTAGAAAACTGGGTGACTCTATATTTGAATGCTTTTATCAACGAAGACAACCGGGTGCCTCATAAAATTTTGACGAAAAGAAAATGACGTCCAGAGTGGCCAGATGTACGAACATTATGCGGTCGAGAATGGGTTGTGTATTCGCTTAATTTATGTGGGAATGGGAATTATGCATTAAAAATCCGTTTTAAGTTTTCTTAAAGAAATTCCCTCTGTTTTAAAATGACTTCGAGTTACATGTTTTAATTATATTTTTTTCTAAAATATAGGATCCCAAGGGTCCGTTATCGGTTTTTGGATACGAAACAGTAAACGGTAAAGAGGATTTCGTAAGTTTCGACAATGCTTTAACCGATCGGTATGTTTTATGCAAAACGGAGCGAATTCGTTAAAGTACTGTATGCAAAACGGAGGCAATACGATAAAAACACCGTTTTCATACCTTTGGTTTTTTTATTATACAAGAAATAAATAAAAACCATTAAATTATTATTAAAATTGAACATGATATTTCAAATGATTTGTTTTCAACATAGACCCAATATTTAACGACAATATTTAATTGGAAAAAATTAAATATCAATTTAATTGGATTGCAGTTGTAACATATGCCTTCAAGTTAACACAGCTTCTTGATAATGCGTCACCGGCACTGATTCTGCGCTTTCCACTTTATCCGAGGAGATCATATCAAATCCGGAATCAATCTTAGTGTCTAGTCTCTTGCCGAATGTGCCATCGCCCTACCAGATAAACGATGCCCAAAACCTAACTTTATGCTAACTTTAAAAAGTTAACGATATCGAAATGTTGTCGTAAAAGTGATCAAAAATGTATCTTAAAGACTTACGAATGTCCGCCTCTTTGTTGACTTTTAGTTCTCGAAAAGATAAGTAAAAAGTTATGTTTAAGTCAACTATTAAAAGTCATCATCAGAAAGTTGTCCTCTAGACAGCCGATAAGATAGCTTAAATGCAACTTTTAGTTAACCCTTTTAACTACCAATACACATGTAAAATATGACAACAAATTATTATGTCATTCAATTATTTACTTTTCCAAAAAATTATGGAAAATGCATTTTTATTTGACATTATTTTAGCTGCACTGTTTGTCACTGCAACAGTCACGTCCTGAGACACCACCTCACACTGTAGAATGACGCCTGCAGTAACTGCCCACGAACATTTTCAAATTCATAGACCCAATTTGTAGCGATTCATAAACGCAAAATACTCGACGCGGTTAATATTTTTACTATCAATAGGACATTTTTGTCCACACGAAATACAGAGGTGCCACTAAGTGGATATTATCCCGATTTGTTTACTTTAAAATGTTACATTTCTGATATATCTATACGATGCTTAATAGATAACTTTTGTAAGTTCCCTGAAAAACGATAGTCGCAAAGATAACATTTCGTATTTTGTTTTAGTTGGGCATATATATCATTCTAATCGATTACTGCCAAGGGTTTATTATTCATAAACTTGATTAAGAAGGCTTTGTATTACATAATGAACAAATAAATAATAAAAATATAATCGAATTATCAAGATTCTGATTAAACAAAATTTTGATTAATTTATTAATCGTACTTCCCTAATTTAAAAAAAATTATAAAATATCGAGTAATTCAATAATATGATTTTCTCTTTAAATTAAAATGCAATAAAAGAAAATTTTGAATTTTATATATTTTTATTTTTTATGATTTAACTAAAAACACTACAATACATTTTCACAATACAAACTCTCAAAGATTGTTTTATTTTTTATATTATGTTTAGTTTGAAAAATCATAAACGTTAAATCTGAAATGCTGCAAAATTAACATAGGAAAATAAATATACTTAACTTTTTAATAAAAATATTAAACATTTTTTACTAAATTATATGAAAATATTCATTACATAATATATATTTTATGATAAGCAAATATTTGCATTATATATATTTTTACCATCAGCAATCGATTGAGTTTCGCGTTGATAAAAATATGCAATTGGTATTATCAGCATTCTCACGAAATTAGATATCGGTTTTGCGATAAGGTTTTATTATTTGTAGCTAGTTGAGATAATGTCCTTGTTTTGTATAATTAATTTGTCATTGATTTATTAACTAAACTAATATATTTGTAATAGAACTAAAACTATTCAACTTCTTTTTTAAATTTCAGAATGAAATGGGGTCAGAAATTTCTATTGATTTAATTCAAAAATCAAAACAGTAACATCGAATTATATAAAAAGAAACATTACATGTGATGCTCATGAAAAAAAACACGGTTTAAATAAAACTATAGTTTTACTTTTTATAAAAATACAACTTGTTAATTATATAAATTTGCCGTGGAATATATAGCATTAAACTTAGTAAAAAGTTGTATTTTCCGAATGTTTGCAATAGAATTTATAACAAACGGAATATTTTTTATATAATCTGTAGTATTTTTAATACACCTACTCTACAAATTACAAGACCACCACACCATACAACAGAAAGCATTCAATTTTTAATGAGTAATCGATTTTTATTTTTACCATTAAATTTTCACGCAACAAACAAAATATTAATGCTTCTTGTTGTTATTCACAACAATACAAACATAATGTAAACAATATAATTTGTTTTAAATAAAGTGTTTACATATTTTTCATAAAAATGTTCAATTAACTTGCAATAAAATCCTCATTTTTTGCACCTAAATTATTTCCACGATTCCTATTTATGGGTACAGATTATAAATAATTTCTTAAAATAAATATAATCTATAGCTTGTGAAAAATGTTCGAAAACATATTCTCAATTATACATATGAATACTTCTCGAAATAGAAATTCATTGTAAATTCAATTTAAATCATATTTTGCAACATTTAAAGAAAAATTAGTAATGAAAAATTAGGGCTGGCCGATTATGAAAATCGGAATATGAAATAATGATTAGTCAAATTTTTGTATTCAACAATAGAATTTGTCAACTTTAATTCAATAAATAAAAAATAAAACAAAATTTCGTCACTCTAAACAAATTTAAATTTTGAACACAAAAAAAAGAAGAAAAATAAATTTAACAATTATTTTAATCAAATGGAAATGAATCATTGCTCAATTAATTATTGAAAATAATAAATTTTATCACTAATTGTCTTTATATTTATCAAGAAATCAGAGGGTGATTTCTGTAAGTTTGTCGAACAAAGTTGTCGACTCATATTGTCGATTTGACGTCATAATGACACAATTTTCATTTCGTATTGAATAATTTTGGTGACATTTGAACGATTTTGACGTCACAGAAATCGACAATTTTATCACTTGATTTATAGAAACTATCTGCAGAATAACTTATGAATTTTAAATTAACATTTATTATACAAATAACAATTCCTCTATCAGTATCCAGGCAGTTTTACTAGTCACTTCTCGAGTAACTCACAAGCGATATCACGCACTTTTCGACCAGAAACTAGTCAGTAAAACACTTAGGTTTCTGGACATTTCCCCAACAGAAACCGACCAGTTCTTGACTAGTTTCACTGGCAGGGATCTACTCTTCAAATCCCTACCAGTAACCGACAAGGTTTCAACTAGTTTTCATTGGTAAGTATATAATCCTCAAATTCCTACGAGAAACTTGGCAATATTTAAGCTGTCTAGTAAATTGTTGCGTGGACACTGACCGAAAAATAATAAAAAAATAGTTCTTCTAAATAAAAGGCAAAAGTAAATTGTTGCGTGGACACTGACCGAAAAATAATAAAAAAATAGTTCTTCTAAATAAAAGGCAAAAGAGCAATTGTCGTAAAAAAATACATTTGTCACGTAAAGTTTTTTAATCATGCAAATATCAAAGAGAAATACCTGGCGGGATTGATACACATAGGTTACTTTGAATTCAAACTAAATCCATGCATAGTACATTTTAAAAACACTTGCGCACAAGTTGATAGCAAGTGCAAACATATAGATTTTATAAACTGAAAAAAAACAAGTTTTTCTTTGCATTTTCAAACACATTATTACTGTTTATTATTTTTATGAACTATTCTGTTGTAGTGTTGCAACATACAACATACTTGAGAATTGCTTATAAACTAAATTAAGAACTAGCCTTGATATCAAGTGTAAAGCAAGCTATAATTTTCGGCAAATACAATACTTATAGAATACGCTATGGCAACAAAACAAAACAGAACAGCAAAACGAACTAAATTTAAAAGCTGCGAAGTAAAGAAAATAATTTTATTTCAAACTCAACTTGTTCTCAAACATATTTCAAGCATTCAATTTAATTGACAAATATTAAAGGTTTTTTAAAATATTTTTTAGTGCTTTTTTATATTTTTTTTATATATTTTTTTACATTTACTATGTTATATATTTTTTTTAATGTATTTTTAATTTTATGTTATGCTAATTTTTCGTATAATTTGATTTATACATTTTTTATGTAGTACATTTAATATATTTTTTTAGATTTTTATTTTTTTAAATATATATTTTATATATTTTTTGCATATAATAATGCTTTTTATGACGAACATTTCATTTTTTTTAATAAATTTAAGTGTTTAAGCAATTCATATAGTATAACAGCAAACTTTGCAGCATTTACATTACATATAACATTAAGCATTTATAATAATAATAACTAACATCATAAATAATTTAATAACATTGCCTTAATAGCGAAACATAAAACAGAAAACACAATTTGATGTCTACAAAAATATACAGCAGTTTTGTTTTACACTTTTAGACTTAAAGACTAAACACTTTAAGGACGCAGAAAATATAATTTAAAGAGTTGTTTATTATGTGTGACTTAAATAGCTGACAAAACGTGTCATTTTTAATTTAAACATAAGATGTGCTTAAAACGATTAAGTGTATTAATTAAGTGTTGAGACGTAGATTTGTGATTATGAGGTGTTGCACAATTGATTTTGTTAGGGTTAAATAAATATAAAAATAAAAGAAATAAATCATAATTTATAAATTTATAAATTTATTTAGTCAGAAAAATAACAAAATAATAGAAACTATTAAAGTTAAAAAATAAAAAAAATATTAAAACATTTTAAATAAATGTTTAATTATTAAGTCAAATTTTATATGCATTTTAAAATGAGCTTTGCAAAAAAAAAAATAATTTGAAAGTTTTATCGACATTTTAATTAAGTTTACCAAATAACTTAATTAAAATGTATAAAACTTTCAAAATTTTTTTTTTTTTGCAAAGCTTTAAAAATTAAATTTTTGGCAAAACTTTAAAAATTAAATTTTATATAAATTTTTACAAAAAGCTTTAAAATCATATTTCATATATAACTTTAAATTTAAATAAAACTTCTATAAAGCTTTAAAAATAAATTTTATATAAAGCTTTAAAAATTAAATTTTATATAATTTAAGTTTTATAAAAAGCTCTAAAAAAATAAATTTTATATAAAGGTTTTTAATATAAAATGTCATATAAAGCTTTAACATTAAATTTTATATAAAGATTCCAATATTAACATTTATATAAAGCTTTAAAAAAAAATGAAATTTATATTAAACTTTATATAAAGCTTTTTAAATATAACTTTATATAAAGCTTTAAATAATAATTAAATGTTATATATAGCTTTAATAATTAAATTTTATATAACGCTTTTAAAAATACATTTTATATAAAGCTTTTAAAAATAAATTTTATATAAAGCTTTCAAAATTAAATTTTATATAAATTTAAGTTTTATAAAAAGCTCTAAAAAATAAATTTTATATAAAGCTTTTAAAAATAAAATTTCATATAAAGCTTTAACATTAAATTTTATATAAAGATTCCAATATTAATATTTATATAAAGTTTTTAAATTAAAATGAAATTTACAATAAACTTTATATAAAGCTTTTAAAATATAACTTTATATAAAGCTTTAAATAATAATTAAATGTCATATAAAGCTTTAATAACTAAATTTTACATAAAGCTTTTAAAAATACATTTTATATAAAGCTTTTAAAAATAACTTTTATACAATTTAAGTTTTATAAAAAGCTCTAAAAAATAAAATTTATATAAAGCTTTTAAAAATAAAATTTCATATAAAGCTTTAACATTAAATTTTATATAAAGATTGCAATATTAATATTTATATAAAGCTTTTAAATTAAAATGAAATTTACACTATACTTTATATAAAGCTTTTAAAATATAATTTTATATAAAGCTTTAAATAATAATTAAATGTTATATAATGCTTTAATAATTAAATTTTACATAAAGCTTTTAAAAATACATATTATATAAAGCTTTTAAAAATAAATTTTATATAAAACTTTCAAAATTAAATTTTATATAAATTTAAGTTATATAAAAAGCTCTAAAAAATAAATTTTAAATTAAGCTTTTAAATTAAAATGAAATTTACACTAAACTTTATATAAAGCTTTTAAAATATAACTTTATATAAAGCTTTAAATAATAATTAAATGATATATAAAGCTTTAATAATTAAATTTTATATCAAGTTTTTAAAAATAAATTTTATATAAAGCTTTAAAAATTAATATAAAAGCTTTCAAAATTCAATTTTATATAAAGCTTTCAAAATTAAATTTTATATAAAGCTTTCAAAATTCAATTTTATATAATGCTTTATATAAAATAATTTTATATAAAATAATTTTATATAAAATAAATTTTAATAAAATTTAAATTTTATATGAAACTCTAAAAATTAAACTTTCATATAAATTTGTTGTGAAGCTTTAAAATTTAATTTTATATAAAACTTCAGTATTATTAAAATTTTGTTTTTTTATATAAAGCTTTTTAAAAACTATAAGTAATAATTTTATATAAAGCTCCTATTATTTTTTTTTTTTTTGGATTTAAAGTTACTCCAAAATTCCGTAATTCAAAAATCAAAGTTACAAAATCAAATATGACAAAGAAATATTTATTAAAAATGTAAAACACTTTTTTTTAATTAAAAAAAAAAAATAATAATAAATAAAAAGTTATGACAGATTTTTAATACGTTAATTAAATACATATAATGTATTTAGGATTTTACAAAAATACACAAAAGTCGCACACAAGAGCCGTAAATTTAAGACTTAATGCTAAAAAAAACAGAAAAAGTACAACAAAAAAATATTTAAGAAAATAAACTTCCCAAAAACTGCGCTCAATCAATGTCGCTGTCCAACGGCGTTCCAACCGCATTCTTGTTCAAGTCCATGCTCGACTCCTGTTGCGGTCATAAGTCGGGAAAACGACGCGCATCCTCCACATAATGCTGCGGTATCTCAAACAATTCCGGCTGTATATTATCACGAAATTCAAATTTCTGAAATGTGATTTTCGCCGAAACGGTAGTGAGTACAGGTATTTCAATTTTCACCGGAAAACCGCTGGGCAGTTTCAACGTAACAAATTCACGTAATTTGCTAAAATGCTTAAACGGTGCAATCACCTCCAACACATTGAGTAACATTTCAACGCTGAGCGGAAAATCTTTACTCATCGCAACAGTAGCGCGCAGGCACTTGTTCGATTGTTTATGCACAGGTTCACGTCCGAGTAGCGGATATTTGCCCGCTGCCGCTGAAACATACTCCGTCCAGGTGACACTCGATGCGGGCGGTGGTTGCAATGAACTACGACGCAATAGCTCCGCATTGACATCATCATGCGCGGTACTATTGTTGCTACTACTGCTGTTGGTGCTGCCATTTGTTAGACTAGCGCGTCGTCCTTTTGTTATAGACTCAACGATCGCTTTGTTCTTTTGCAAATCATCAATGGACAGATGTTCGCGACGTTTGCGCGATTTCAACACCAACCCATTAATACTATACAAATCGCATTGATACTGACCGCTCACCAACTCTTTGCGATCCTCGCGAAATATCCAACCCGATTGAGCGCGCGCAAATTGTATGCCTTTGGTGGACATTTGCGCGGCCAATATATCAGTGGACATCAGCACATCCACCTCATCCTCAATGTCCTGCTCCTCGTAACGTACGCGCTGGTAGCATTCATACTCATTGTCGAGCACTGTGAGTGACTCATGCGGCGCTTTATCGCCACGAAATATAAACGAGATGTCGCCACGTTCCCAGCGCATATCGCTAAAGTCCACCAACGTGGTGTCGAGTCTTATGGCAGCGCCACATTTGTGTATTTTACAAATGTCCGAGGGCAAAATGCGCGACACAAGTGGTACCCACGAGTGAAAGTCCCACTTGAGCTCCATGTAAAAGTCCTGCATCTGACGTAGCGCCTTCACTAGTTTGGCGCGTCGTGCCTCCATCTGTTGACGCGATTGTTGTTTGAGTTTGCGCAACAAAGTTGCGATTGTCTGACGGTCACCATAGCTAATGGCCTCGGCGAGTGGTGACCAACCATCGAGGTTTTTCACCTTTACAGGGGCACCGTGCGCCAACAGTAAATGAGCGCATTCTTTGCGTCCCAGCATTACCGCGAGGTGTAGCGCCGTGTTGCCGTGCATGTCCTTGCGCGCAATTTCTACCTCAAATTGTGCAGTGGTTCGACTTTGGTTCTGTAGGCGTTGCAACATTTGAGACAGTCGTTTGTAGTCGCCTTGAAAAACACACTTGTGCAGCGGGTACTCGTCGACGGGTGTAGTTGCAACAGGAGTAGTTGCTACAGGTGTAGTGGCTTCTGGTGTACTAGCCTCAGGTGTAGTTGCTAAAGGAGTCGTTGCAACCGGAGTAGTAGCTAAGGGTGTAGTTGCTTCTGGTGTCGTTGCTTCTGGCGTAGTTGCATTCGGTGTTGTTGGTGCCGTCAATGTTGTTGGTATTTCAATTGTTATTGTATTTTCTATTGTAGTATTTGTTGTTGTGGTCAATGTTGCAGGTGGTGGTGCTGCAGGATCCTCCCCATTTTCATGATGTTCTTGTGACTGTCCCTGGTGCTGCTGCTTCTTGTTTTTCTGCTTTTCTTTTGACATTTTTTTTCAACACACACTTTTTATTGCAATCTCTTTATTTTAAAGTTTTTCAAGTTTTCAAACACATTTGTTTTTGGTTTTTTTCATAGATATTTTAATAAATTCACAGTTCACAGCATAATTGATTTTATACGAATTTTTCACAGAGCGCACACAATTTTTTCTTCACGTCTTCACGTCGCTTAGGGTTATACTAATCGATGTTTCATTAGTCGACTAATCGACTTTTGGATATAAAAAGTCGATTATTTGAAGTCGACTATCTGATTGTAAAAAAGTCGAATATATTCGACTTTGTCCGTAGATAATCGATTTTTTCTTATTACCCAATATGCAACAGGGTAAGCGTTTGAAAAAAATTATTATAATTGCCTTTAAGGTCTAGTGTGTTTTTCAAATCAGTTTCAAATATAAAAAAGGTACTATTTTTAGCGCTTACTCTGAATTTGAAAATAATTTGATAATAACATACCCAAAAAGGGCAGTGAAAATTAGGAGCAAAAATGTAGTGACGCTAAAAACAGTATGTTTTTTATGATTGCAATAGAAACCATGACAAATGTTAACTAATATGAAGTAACAAGAAATTAAATTCGAATGAATTCAGATGAAAATTACATTATTTCCAATTGATATTGAGAAAATTCATAATGTGAAATTGTTATTTTCCATTTTGAAATGAAAAAATTCCAATTGAAATTTTGATATATTTCTAATTAAGTAAAAAAACTAATGAAAATAATATAGCATAACAACGCTCGTCCAAATCTAATAGCTTACCGAAATCTATTAGTGTTTGGACTTCAGTGAATATTTAAAACAATATACCGACCGCCCCCGCAAACCTTGAATAGGCCCCAGAATTATATTCGAGAGCTTGAAACATACAAGCTTAAAAAAACACGTCTACCACATTTTGGATGCTGGCATCGATTTTCTGAAGATGTCTTGACGCTCGAGCTTGAAGTCTACGATATTGGTTGGATGACATATAACGGGATAATTAATTGAAAAATGCCCATTTTGTTGTCATATATGCCCCTTTCTTTTACTATTTTTGCAGGATTAAATCAATATTTAAAAGAAAAAACTAAATGTAGGTTAATTTGATATCGAGTTGAAAATAAGGCTAAATCTTGATTTGAAGTAAACGTTGAAAACAATTTAAGACTTAGTGTTAATATTGATTTGAAAATATGGGAATTTTCAAGTAAAGGATAAGCTACGAGTTTTTATTGAAAAAGCTATGATTCTTAAATTTAGGTTAAAGGTATATCAAAAGTTAACCTCAACTCTACGATTTGAAACTAATGATTGATTTCAAAGCATTCGCAAGTCAATATAAAGTGCAAAGGCATATTGGGTGAGAAATAAGAAATAAGAAGACATAAGCTGAATCAGTAATTTGATGGACAAATTTTTAAATATATTTATTAATTTGGTAGCGCGGTATAGAAAAATGTTTTCTATGAAAACAAGTTGCTAGCCCCAGTCCAGGCTTGAACCGGGGACCTTTCGTACTAACCACTGAGCTACCGCTGCTACTGTGGTGAATTATAGTGGGGTGAATTTTAGTGTGGTGAGTTTTAGTGTGGTGAATTTTAGAGTGGTGAATTTTTGTGTGGTTGATTTTGTGTTTTTACTGTTGTGTTTTGCTTTTGTGTTTTGCTTTTGTGTTTTTGCTTTTGTTTTTGTGTTTTTTGCATTTATGTTTTGTTTTTGTTTTTTTTTTGTTATTCTTTTGTTTTTGTGTAATTGCTTTTGTTTTTTGCTTTTAATTTTGGGTTTTTGTTGTTGCGTTTTTTTTGTTGTATTTTTGCTTTTATTTTTGTGTTTCTGCTATTATGCTTTGTACTTGCTTTTTTTAGTTTTGTTTTTGTGTTTGATTTTTGCTTTTGTTTTTGTGTTTTTGCTTTTGTATATTTTTTTGTTTTGAGTTTTTTATTTCATCTTCTTAGCTGGTGTAAGTCCCAAGTTATAACGCGTTGAAAGTTTAGGTTGTATGGAAGGTGCCACGCCCCGTAGTGCAATCCCGGCCATATATAGACTATGTCACCCTCCGGACTCCATAGTATCCTGGTGCAATTTCATTCAAATCTGTTCAGAGGTTTAAACTTTGATACTGAAACAAACAGACATACAGATGGATAGATAGATAGATATATAGATAGATAGATAGATAGATAGATAGATAGATAGATAGATAGATAGATAGATAGATAGATAGAAAGATAGATTGAGTATGGCGTAGTTATTTAAAAATATTTTTTTTATATAACAATGCTAAAGTTAGACTTGACTATGTCGAAGTAAATTTTGAAACGTATGTAGAATTGACTACGTTACGTTTTCAATTATAACGTATTAGGACGTTACTCATCGTTCATTAAATTTAACTCCATGTCTATATATTATAGCATTATTTTTTTTGGTGTAAAATCAACTACGAAAAAATCGATTTTAAAAATAAAAAATCGATTGATTGGAATAAAATCGAACTTGATTTACCCATCACTAGTTTTGTCAAAGAAATTTATCACTGAAGAAATTGCTGCACTTGCAAAATAAAACAAAATAAATAATAGATAATAGACAAAAGTTAGTTGCAAAAGCAAGAACTATGCAGATTGCTGCGGGGGCAGCAAAAATGTTGCTAAAAGTTTAAAATTGCAAAAAAAATATAACAAATTTTATATACGTCAAGCATAAATAGACAGCAAATTTGATAGACAAAAAAAACAACAGAAATAATAAAAAAAACGTCGCTAAGGTAATTAAAATTAATACACCAAAAATGATACCGACGAACGCCAAGTACTACAATCAGCGGCTGAACTCGGTGTCATTGCTGCAAGACCGTCAATACGGGTATGGTGTCATTGACCGTTACACGCAGCGACGTCTACATGCAGCACCGTCTTTTATTGATCGTCTGGAACAGGAGGCCGTGCTCAAGGGTCACGAGGGTTGTGTCAATTGTCTGGAGTGGAGCAACGATGGCCGCATATTGGCATCTGGCTCTGATGATCTGCAGGTCATATTGTGGGATCCATTTCGCAGACGACGTCTGAGCAGCATACGCACCAAACATGCCGGCAATATGTTCTCGGTGAAATTTTTGCCTGGTCACAATGATGCACTGCTTGCAACTGGTGCCGCCGACAAACACATTTATGTCTTTGATGTAAATCGTTGCAATGACACACTGGTCTGTTGTATTTGTCATACGGCGCGCGTGAAACGACTGGCCACGGCACCCGATTCACCATATGTCTTTTGGTCGGCCGGTGAGGATGGCAACATACTTCAGTTGGATTTGCGCGAGACGCATCGCTGTCGTACAGATGACTCACGCGTGCGGCTACTCGATTTGACGACGTGTCTGCATTCGAATGCGGAGGCCAAGTGTCTGGCCATAAATCCGCGTCGCACGGAGCAGTTGGCTGTGGGCGCAAACGATCCGTATGCGCGAATCTATGATCGACGAATGTTGCGGCTGAGTCGTGCAAATGTGCTGATAGCATTGGAAATGGGTAGCAGTGGTAATCCAGGTGAGTAGGGAGAGAAAGAGAGCGACAGGATGGGTTCAAACAATGAGTCATTCGTATGGATTTTTTTTAAATTAATAAAATTAAAATAAAAGGACACAATCTGTAACAGGGATTCAAACCGTAACTGAAATCTAATCAAGCCAGTGTTCACACTTTTCGCTAACATAAATGGAATAGATTTGGAAAATTAAATGAGTAGATTAGAAATTCTTCCAAAATGTAGTAGTTTTTATGTAAAAAGAGTATAAAATACGTTAGAAGTATAATTGGACTGATAAGGAGTAGGATAACAATACACTGACAACATTTTTTAATAAAATAATTAAATTACATATTTTTTTGTGTGTTTAAACCATTTTTTAAGCATAGCTTTTCATTTTGTTTTTTCTATTGTTTATGTTTTAGACTTTTGTGTTTTTCCGTTTTTATGTTGTTTTTGCTATTTTTTGATTTTCTTTCTTTTTTTGCTGTTCGTCTTGTAATTCTTTTATTATTATTTTTGTACTTTTGATTTTTTGGTTTTGCTTTTGTTTTTTCATTTTGTGTTAATAATTCAATTTTTGCGTTTTTGTTTTTTTTTTTAAATTTTGTTCTTGCTTTTGTGTGTTTGCTCTTGTTTCAGGCTTTGCTTTTGTTTTTCTTTTTTCAGTTTTTGCTTTTGTTTTAAGGTTTTGTTTTTGTTTTTCTGTTTTTTTCCTGTTCTTTTTGCTTTTGGCCTTTTGTTTTTGTTTAATGTTTTTGCTTTTGTTTTTGTGTTTTTACTTTTGTGTTTTTGTTTTTTTTGTAGTTAAGTTTTTTGTGTCATGTACGTATCTGGTATAAGGGCCAAATTATATCGTTTTGAAAGTTTTGCTTTTATGTGATGTGCCACACCCTTTTATCTAATCCCTCCCATATATATCCTATGTGACCCTCCGGACTCCATAATATCCACGAATAAAATTTCAGTCACATCAGGTTTAGCAGTTTTGACTTGGTGCTAGAACAAACAGACAGACGGACCAAGAGTTTTTTCGACTCAATTTGCACCCAGTTATATCGATAAATTAGATCATTACAAATTTTTTCACATTTACAGTAAACGTCGGCCAAAACTTGCCCAAAGACTGTGTCAGCTACTATTGCCCCGGCCACATCAACAAGAACAACAGCAAATTGATTGAACACGAATCACGTGCCATCACGTATCTCACATTCAATGCGGCCGGCACTGAATTGCTGGTGAACATGGGCGGCGATCATATCTATCTGTATGATTTGCTCAATGCCGAGCAGCCAGTTTATCTTAGTCTGCCCGACTACAAACCCAATGTACAAAAATCATGTGCATTAGCTGAACAAAATGATGCGAACAGCAGCAGTAGTAGTAGCAGCAGTAGTGATGGCAGCACCACAGAGGCTGTCACAGATGCCGCGGGCAACTGCAACACCCCAATTACAACAGGCACAACAACTAAACGACATAAACTACCCGAACATATTGAATTCTACAAGAAAATGGGCAATGAATTTCTTGAGAATGAAAAGTATTTACGTGCCATCGATCAATACTCTGAGGCAATTGCGCTATCGCCAAATTGTCCGGTTTTGTATTTAAATCGTGCAACCGCCTACATGCGACGTCTTTGGTACGGCGATGTTTATGCTGCGCTGCGCGATTGTCATCAGGCCTTGCGGCTCGATCCTTCCTACATCAAGGCACACTTTCGTTTGGCGCGTGCGCTGCTCGAACTGGGCCGACCCATCGATGCGGATGAGTGTCTCAAGGAGTTGATTAATCGATTTCCCTCGTATGCGCACAATCATGGTGTCATGATGTTGCGCAAAGATATTAAAGAGAATCGTCAATCGGCACAGACGCAACATCTACAACAGCAGCAACAGGAACAACAGCACAGGCAGCAACAACAGGGGCAATCCGATCAGGATGATGACGGCGGCGCAGGTGGTGCCGATAATGCCTATAACTTATTGGAAATTATGCAGGATGAGTATATGTGGCGCAGTCAGTCCAAGGATTATAGCAAACGTTTTGTCGGGCACTGCAATACAACGACCGACATTAAGGAGGCCAATTATTTTGGCTACAATGGTGAATTCATTGTGGCCGGCTCTGATGATGGCAACTTTTTCATTTGGCAACGTTCGAATTGCAAAATACGCGCCGCCTACAAGGCGGACAGTGCAATCGTGAATTGTGTGCAACCGCATCCGGATGTGTGTCTGATGGCGACGAGCGGCATTGATCACGATGTGAAGCTTTGGTCGCCCATGGTGGAATCGCCGGACGAGCGTCACAATTTGATCTCATACATTGATGGCAGCGTCGAGGCGAATCAGCAGAAGATGAAAACGGATCCGTTTGATTTGAATACGCCGAATGCGCTGTGTCGCAGCAGCTAAAAACACAACACAGCGAAAATTCAACACAGCAAGTAACTCAACACAGTTGGCAACTCAACACAGCTATGAGAAAAATCAGCTGTTATCTTGTTGATCGAGGTGAATACATGAAATACGCTGTTTTTGTGTGGAATACAAGTTTGTTTGTTGTAAATTAAAAAAATGTTTTAGGTTTTCTCTTTTTTTAATAGTTCCACGTCGTCGCGCGTATTTTATATGCAATTTGTTTATAATATTAAATCAAGTATAGCTTGTTTATATTATGAAAGTACTAGAGAACAAAAAATCAAAAATCTATAAAAAAAAAAAAATATTTGAAATTCAACTTCTATAGATTAGCCAGCAAGCAAGCACACTAATTTATGCTATACAATTACCTAAATATATATATTTTATTCGATATTGTTTAATTAGTTCTAGAAATAAAACTGAATTTGCTTAGCTATTTACTGCACGTCATTTGGCGGCCGAACTAGCAGCAGCATTAGCAGCCCACAACTGTGTTAACTACAAAAAAAAAAAATATTTAAAATAAAAACCCTTAAATTCATATACTATATGTATGCATACCATATTAAATCTCGATAATGAATGTTCCTTCAAAATAATTATAAACTTTTATTTACTTATATACATACATTATATTATTTTATTATTTTTTATTAAATTTAGAAATGTGTTTTTATTTTGGTTTTCATAATTATAGCTGAAGAATAAAAAAAAAGTAAAAAAAAATACAATTTTGTGTTTTTCCTAAAAAAAAAACAAGAATATTCAAGGTTTATAGATCTCTAGCTGGACCCGTGTACGACTCGTGCACGTAAAATTCTTCGCGGTAAAATTCTTCCCCGTAGAATTTCTCCAGTAGAAGTTTTAGTGTGGTGAGTTTGAATGTGGTAAGTTTTATTGTGGTGAGTTAAGGTGTGGTGAGTTTATGTGTGGTGAATTTTTGTGTGGTGAGAGTAAGTAAGATGAGTAACATCCAATTTTAAAGTTTTGTTGAAATCGATATCATCAGGGCTGAGATATAGCGTACTGAATTTTTGGGTTCTATGGGAGGTACCACTCCCCTTTGCCCAATATAGTTTCTATATGGTTTAGGATACTCCATGGACTTTATAGCATAGTAATGCAAATTGTCAGAAAAATACATTCAGTGGTTTTGCTATGAATCTGAATTATACACCAAAAATAAAAATGGACGTGGTCATCGAAAACTTTGTAGTGACCTTCTCCTGGGTTTGTAGGATATATATTCCAAATTTTAAGAAAATCCGTGCACAGGTGTACGTTTGCATGGCGCACAAACAAACAAACGGAAATGAGTTTTATATGTATATACAATCAAAATCATACACCACAAACAATTTTATTAGTCTACTGTTTAAATAAAATTCGTTTCGTTTTAAATTTGAAATCAATTAAAACTTCATTTAATTATTGTAAGTTCTACAGACCAACCTACATATTTGATGGATTTAGTTGAAATGGATGTCTGAACTAAGAAAAACATTTACATATTTATAATGTTGAATTTATTTAAAACAATTTATGTATTTTTAAAGAGCATCCGAAAATGAACTAATTATGATTTCTAAAAAGTCTCAAAAAAATTAAATCTTTACCGGCTCTTGGATGGAAATAGGGAATGAGTATCAGGAATATTCATCGAAGCACTGCAAATTAACGAGTCGCATGGAGATAGTATTGTCTATCGAGCAGAAAAATTTGCCATTGACAAAGCAGCATAGACTATCCAATCTAAGCATATTGATACATCAAGGGTTACAGTCTTTGCAGATAGTCAAGTAGCCATCCAAGGACTAGACAATGAAGTAATAAAATCGAGCACAGTACTAAACTGTCATGGATCACAGAACCAATTAAGCTAAACCCATGCTATAATCATATTCTGAGTTCCCGGACATAGCTACATAGAATGGAACGATAAGACCGATGAGCTAGCGCGATAAGGTTTTGCACGAATCGTAGATGAAGCTTGTTCTTCCATAAACAATCCATTAGGTTTCCTGAAAACTAAAAAAAAAATAGACACGAATTGTTCATCCAGAAACGTACAAAAAGCTTGATAGATAATTATAAAAATTCTACCCGCATCCTCATCGGTGTCCTTACAGGACATTGTGCAATTGGCACAATGACTCACAGATTGGGCATCCCCGCTCAGGACTACTGCAAGAAAGTTGAGGAAGTAGAGTCAATGGACTATCTTCTCTGCAAATGTCCAAACACTTCCACCACATGAGGAACAGTTTCTTTGAAGAACTGGAAGAGATAGTAGTAAATGTTCCAATTGAAAGGGGTTCTAAGAATTTCATTTTGGTTTCATGATTAACACATGCAGATTGACTCGTTTACAAAATCGTATTCCAATTAAAAATATGAATGTATTGACTAATTAATTAATTAATTGTATTCACTCATTTTTTAATTTAAATATTAATAGGAATTAATTTAATATAATTTCAATACAACTAAATCTTTAATAGTATTAAATACTTTTATTTGTTACTTTTGATTTATTCATTTTCTTAAATTGCAACACTGTTTTTTCTTCTGGATTTCATATTGTTTTTTGTTTGTGAGACTCGGGCGTCGTTCAGTTTCTTCTAATATTATTTTCTTCTACGTTGCTATTTTAAAACATGATATTGCATTATTTAGTGTACGTTATGTTATTAAAGCATTAAATGGCTCAATTTATTTTTGCTGTCAAGAATTTGAACAAACAGCTTATGATGCTCATTTTGTTGCATATTGAATCATTAAAAAGCGAATATCAAATTTTATGTTTGACTCAATTAATTGGCCCACCTGTAGAAGTTGTGAAAACTGACTTCGGTAAAACATTCGTTAGGTTGAAAGAATTTTACAAAGCATTTAAAAAAAATATAAATACTTATTTAATATTTATTTTATGTTCTATATTGAATTAAATTATTTTTATTTTCATATGTTTCTAGTCGACAAATATTTTATTTAATTTAACAAAATATTTAATTGATCCAATTTCTATCGAATGAAATTTTTAATTGATGTTACTAATTAATTAATTAATTAAAAATTTAAAAATTCCCAATAAAAAATATAATATATATAACAACTTTAATATCAATATGACAAAAAAATTAATTAAAGTTTCTCCAATTAACATATTCTCAGTATTACGAATATGGAATTCAATGCTACTAAAAGTTACATCGGCTGTGTTTCAATTAAAAATTGATTGGATTTATTAACATTTTAGTTATATTTACACACTTTTTTTTCTGTGTGTACACCGACGATAGAAAATTTAATATATTTAGTCGCATTACAGCCATGAGAGCAACGGTTAAGCATGGTGAAGAACATGTCAAGGTTTAGGCATTATCAATACGTCTGGGAATATATTTCACAATGGATGTATCTTGATCAGCATCTCGAAAAGATAACCGTAAAGTTATGTTTAAGTCACCAACGTCTGGTTTAACGTCTGTGGTGCAATTGTGCATTCATCGATGCTGACACTTGTACTTGCAGTTTTAAACGTATTATTTATTTATGCATTTAAAAATTTGTATATGAATTCAATTATTATAAGTTCCCATGTTTATAGATTATTAATAAAAATTAATAAAAAAACAACATTTTATTTATATTTTATTTTCAGGATTTCTTTCCAAAAATATTTAAATATGTTTCTCTGCAAACATACTACTTTTTGAACTGAAACAACTGATATGTTTCACTGGAAACATATTTATATTCAGGTCGTTCAAAATCATGTTTTATTTTGAACATATTTATGTTTCGGTTCAAATATTGTATTTTATTTGGATGTAGTAATTATTATGTTTCCATTAGAACATACTCCATTTTAAGGGGCAACATTAAAATGTTTCCGGGATATTATAATGTAAATCAGAGCTCATTACAACACTGTTCAAGTCTCAATACAACCCTGTTTACAAATGATTTATCAGTCAATTATATATTATGTTTACATAAAATTCCAAACATACATGTTAATGCCTGCAAAATTATGTTTGGGAGAGCCCTTTTTTTTGCAGCGTGTACTAATTACCAACGCTCATGTAAAAACTTACAAAAAATTATTATCAATTGGTCATTCGATTTTTTTTCCAAAAATTATGGAAAATAATCAAATGCATGGTTATTGGAAGCAAATTTATTTTCTGTCAACGATATTCATTCCATGGTAAGTTATGTTATTAAAACAACATTGCTTGTTTAAGTTTTTATTTCTATTTTATAATATATATATTTTACATTTACATACTTATAATTCGTATAGTAAAATTCAAAATGAATTTAGAAAAAACAACATTTAATTTTCTGTATTTTGTAATTTAAAATAATATTAAATTATTTTATTTGCTTCTTATTTAATGAACATATTAGTTATATTAAAACTAAAAACAAAGAGCGGAAAATTAAGATTGAGGGCTTTTAATAAAATAGTTTTTTTGTTTATTTATATTATAGTGAATGCTGATTTTAAATTTAAGGCTTGAAAGTTTTTATTTTTTTTTTTTAAACATATTTTACAAAAGTAATCTTTGCATAATACTTTTTTCGTGTATTGCAGATTTTTCTGGTTTCAGTTAAAATTAATACATATTAAAGTATTTTAAATATTCAATTTTTGTTTATGTCTTTTAAACATTTTTTTAAATTATTTATTTTTGTATTAAATTAAGCTCGACTATAATTACTTTTTCTGTTTTGTTTATTTTACAGCTTTAACTTTATATTTTTACACACTCTATAGTATTAACTGTCTGTTTAAATTGTGTAGTTAAGCCAGCCAGGGTTTAAGAACTATTTATTGGTAAGAATATGGTATGAGTGGCATAATTGAAATATGAAAAGAACGTATGTGGCAAATTCATTTGAAAATTTAAAAAAATTAACGGCTACAATCTATGAATACACATGCCAAAAATTCGACAGATTCAAGCGTATTAACTCAAAATTTTAAAATTATTAGGAGAGCGATTCGATCGAGTTAATCATTTGAAAAAGCCATATCTCATTTTGTTTAATGGTTTTAGTTAAAGCGATTTAAATGAAATTACATTTGGTGAGTTAAAGCGGTTTAATGTGTCGTATAAACGTTGTAAAAAAATCAAATATATTCCTTCTGTGAATTCTTACTTATCACGATTTTTACTTATGAACATCTCATATATCAGTTCTATATAATTCGCGGTTGCTGATTTTGACTGCATAAACAGTTCTTTTCCTTCTTTAGAAAACTGCAATAGAAATTTAGAATCATTTCAAACACTTCTTAGAACAATTAAAATACAGTACTTCTCCAAAGTAGTTTTCCAAAAAACTTTTCATTGTCAAGACTAAACGTTTATTAGATATTTTTTAATCTAAACTAGGAATATTTTAATATTATAGACTATTTGTTAAACATTTTTTTATTATTTATGTTTTAATGACAAAAAAAATGATTTATGGTTATCCAGAACATAATTCAAATTAATGATCATAATTATAAACATGCTCTATTAAAAAAAAACTGCTATATTCAAAAAAAACTGAGTACGAAGAAATATAAGCAAGAATCACACGTTTTTCGAATAACTATAAATGATCGGAAATTTCCTGTTGACACCATTTCGAATCAATTTAAAATTTGTTTTTTTGTCAGTTTCAATACAAAAATTGAAAAAGCATAAACCAAATTGCGTCAATTTTTGATGACGACTTGAGCATCAACAAAATACATCAATTTTTGAATTGATGCAAACTGAAATTGATACAATTTAGACAATCGTGTGATTCGAGCTTAAGCATCCAAAAGTTATACAGTATTTTTTCGTTTTTTAGTTATTTCATTTTTTAGTAGTTTTAGTAGTGTAATTTAAAGAATTACCCCCCAGACGAATTTATCAAAAAAATGTCATAATTTCCCGTTATTGAAATTAATTAATCAAATGAGTCAAAGTCGAAAAATTCATTCACTGAAATTCTTTTTATGAATTTAAATTAAGTCCGTTTTGCTCCATGTCCTCTGGGTTACTCACAATTTGCAGTCAAATATGAAAAATTATGGTGTTTTAAGACAGTAAAACAATTTGGTGTCTGTTGTTTATCATAAACAGGCGCATTTTTTTTTTGACACCATCGTCCAAACTCTTTTCTATAAACCTCGTATTTTAAAATTTTAACTACCAAATTTTAAATACCAATTTTGACCGCGTGAATGCTTAAGAAAACTGTTATAATCTTTTCGGAAAATATATTCCCCATACAAAATGAGGTAGGGCCTCAAATATCAAAATCGCCTCAGATCCACCAATTAAACAGAATAATAAAAATTAAAACAAAAATTTCGGAAGTCTGAAATAAAAATCGGAAGATTTGAGGAACAACTTTGTTGTTCTGTGGTATTTTTAATTTTCTATAGTCGTTATGGAGTTAGAACTTCGGCCGAGCTCTCTCAACATTTGAGCTGTGCGAGTTATATTTATACTGAAATTGGTGGGACAGTTTATTGCCGAATCCGAACGGCGGGTGAGAGCTTTTCATAGGCAATGTTTTACTCTCGTAGGTTTGCCATTTACTGCCGAGAGGTAGCGTCGCATAGAAAAATGTTTTCTATGAAAAAGATGTTGGTAGTCGCTGGGGATCGAACCGGGGACCTTTCGGCTCGTAGTCGAACGCACCAGTGACTTTTCGCTCGTAGTCCAACGCACTAACTAGACGAGCTATCGACGCTACAGTTAGAACTTGCTAAACTAAATTTGTCGGTACACAGAGGGAAAAAAAATCTAAAACTCGAGAAGAATTCGGTTAGAAAGAATAATAGTAGAATTTGACTAAATCAATAAAATACTACTAAAATTCAAGAATTTATCATTTGAATATCAAGAAAGCAAATTACTTAGTTGTCAAAAAGTAAACAAACTTTATTCAACTGGATTTTCAGAAGTTAATTTATTGATTATTAAAAACCAAAAAGAACACGTCAAATTTTTGCTGTATTCATCGAAATTTCTCTGTCTGTATGCTTTGTTTTGCGAGATCGCCATCTGTTTGTTAGTCTGCTGTCTGTCTGTTGAAAGTAACTAAGCCAAATTTTTCAAGATATTCAGACATTAAGTTCTTGGGTATCAAAAAAGTAACTAAATACAATTTGTCTCGATTGCAAATACCCAAGAAATTAATAACTGAATCCAAAAATAATTCTACTTAGAAACTTTTTTGACAACTAAGAAAATCCATTTCTTGAAATTAAGGATTTTCGGTTCCTCTTCAGTAAGGTTTGCCATTTCATGATGGAAAGATATACGAATTCGAATTTCGGTAGTAAATTTTAATAATTTCGACTCGTTGTTGGCTCGTATATCTTTCCATCATGAAATGGCAAACCTTACTGAACAGAAATGAAACCCTTTTGTAGCGCTCTTATTGAAAACTCTGTATATCTATTTATTACCGAATTCCCTTTCAATAGACATTTTCGAACTAGATCAATGTAAACTCGCTCGAAAGTTGAAACATTCTCGAATGTTAATACCAACTTTAGAAATGTTCTTAATATTTTCTATAATATAAAACCATTGGACATTATACACAGTTTTCAATTCTTAGTTTATGATAGATTTTGTATAGAAATGTCTTATTAAAAAATATTGTAATTCGATTTTTTCATACACAAAAATATTTGTCAAACAAATTCAAATCGTTCAAGCCAAAAAATGCGGTATGAATTAATTCAAAAAAACATTATTTGCATTTTTGAAAACTAATTCAAAATCATTTGAATAATAATTTTTATAACAGATCAATCTAAATTCGATCAAATTATTGGACATGGTTCACAGCTTTCAATCAAATTTTGATAGAATTTGTATAAATATTTCTTATTAAAAAATTTGAATTCAATTTTTTGATACACAAAAATAACTGCAAAACGAATTCAAATCGTTTAGGTCAAAGCAAGTGGCAGGATTTAACTCGAAAAATATTTTATTTTCAAAATCGTTTAATCGCACAGATTTTATTTATCTCGATCGAGTTTTCATTGATCTAGGAAACCGAGTCGAATGTTTGCAATGTATCAAACTACGATTTAAAAATATATATTTGTCAAACGAATCGTTTCTGTCAAAAAGCAAGCGGTATGTATGAATCAATAGAAAAAATAAAATTATGGTATTTTGAAAATGAACTTAAAATCGATGATTTGAAATGTTCAAAAAAAATCAATCAAAATTCGATCGTTTGTATGAAAATCCCAAAACTACGAAACTTGTGTGTTCCAAAGAATGATTTTAGTATTACCACCACAAACATACAAAATACTAAACGGCAATTAATATTTTCACGTACAGTATTCGTCTGAATGAAAATTTTGTAATGAAGTGAAATTAAATTTTTGTTCTGGAGAAAATAATTGGAATAGCATTAACGCCCTTATTTTGTAAAACGAAACGAAAAGTGATTCGCCAAAAATTGCAGTGACAGTTTTTGTATACTAGTTCATCGTTTTTATTTCATTGAATGCAAAGAAATTCTATCACTGGAATTTTTGACGAATCACTTTTCGTTTCGTTTTACAAAATAAGGGAGTTAGCATTTTTGTATTTTAATTTTTATTATTATCATACAAATTATAGATACAAATTTATTTTAAACAAATTTTATGTCTTCCAGAGCAACCTATAGAGTAACAATTTTCTGTGTAAGTCTAAGCACCCAGCAGGAAATTCGTAATTAATTGGCAAACACAATTTTAACTCAAAATATAACTAAACAAAAAATAAAAATTGCAAAGAATATACATAAAATAAAGGGGTTTTCAACAGGGACGCTACAAAAGTAGAGCGACAGGGACAGCAAACGAAAGATATACGAATTCGAATTTTGGTAGTAAATTTTAATAATTTCGACGCATTGTTGGCTCGTATATCATCATGAAATGGCAAACCTTACTGAAGAGAAATGTCAAAAGAGCGGCAAGAAATATGACGTCGTTTGCTGTCCCTGTCGCTCTACTTTTGTAGCGTCCCTGTTGAAAAACCTCTGAAAAAAACTTTTGTAGCGCTGTTATTGAAAAACCCTTTATTGCTGCCTTTACTACTGTTACCATAGAAAAAATATAGGGGCCTATTATGACTGGCGAAGCGAATAAACTTGGCGAGGCGAACGAACGAATAAAGCTTCACAGCATCCATTCGCCAGACGAATGAAGTTCAGGCGAATGATTTCTACGTTCTCCTGATTTTTACGTTCGCTTTAGTTTCATTTTTTCTGGCGAATGGATGATGTGATAGCTATTTTACGTTCGCTTCGCCAACTACATTCGCTTCGCCAGTCATAATAGGGCCCATAAATTAGATATATATGTATTCATTAGTACTGTGCGAACATTTAATCGAACATTATAATTGGAAACAAGATTAAACAATTTTCAAGAACACAATTAGGTCGATTAATCATATTTTTGATAAAGCAAAATCGAGAGTTATCGTTTAAACTGCAATTTGATTTATCAATAATTCAATCGACTCATATATCGTCGATGCAGATGTAAAACTTACCAAATACATTTTTATATAAAAATTTAGTTTAAATTTTATTGCTTAATGTTATAATTAGTGCTGTGCGATTAATCAAAATATTGATTAAACAGAATAAATTAATCAGAATTCTGTTTAATTGATTAATCAGAAATTTTATTAATTGAAAATGAAATAATTTTATTATCCTGATTGATTGATTAATTAATGTTCTGATTAATTGAAAATTTTGATTAATCAATTAATGAGAAATTTGATTAATCAAAAAATTTGATTAATCGATTAATCGCACAGCCCTACTTATAATAAAAATCAGTGGATAAATTTTAAAAGTTGCAACACCATTCAAAAGTTTCATATTTTAGCATCATTTGATACCAATATTGAATTCATCACTCAGAAATTGTCAAATATCGAAAGATTTTTGTAAATATTTGATTGAAAAGTAGTTGGCAACTTTTATTTCTACAACGACGTTGTGATCAAACCTATTCTAAAGCACGTTGTAGCCAATATTTTCATTCAAAATCGAATTTATTTTTTCTAAGATTCGAACTTGAATCAAAAATCGGAAAAACATCACGGATCCGAGTGCATGCGAATTTCCATAGATTTGTTTACAGATTTTACATCACACAGCTGATTTCGCAGTTACTTTTTCGTTTCGCACGTCTCCTAGAATAGTTGAGCATTCGTTACGGAGACTCAGAGTGGGATTTTTGCTGCGACGGGCTTCACAATAAAGGTGGATTTATTTGCATAGTCCAAGACTTTTCAAATGTTATATTTTTCTTCTTCCGAAGTTATTAGCGAAGACTCAGCTTTGGATTTTCGTTGCGATGGGCTTCAGAATAGGCTTGTCCAGTCCTGCAACTTCCAAAAGCTTTATCATTTCCCGAAAACTTAATAGTTAATTTCCACATTCAATTTAAATGATATTCTGTTAATAATTTCAATTTTTCATCGAATTTATTTTAGTTCATCAACATTTTCAAGTACACGAATAAATTTATTCGAATTGTGAGTAATTCAAATTCGAATCAACCAATTAATCGTAATTTTGATTAATCTAAAAACCGAGTAAATTCGTACGATTAATCGGTATATTCGATTAATCGCACAGCGCTAATATTTATAAAAGTATAAAAAATAACTTAGTTGCAATTTAACTTTTAACTAAAATTCAAATGAGTTATAAATGAATGAAACATAAAAACAAATATCAATAATGTATTAAATTATTTATCTTTATATTAATTAATAATTATAAGTAAATTTAGTTTTTTTTTTTTCATTTTATATGTTTTTTTTGTGTTGTTTTGTTTGATTTTACGTTAATATTACATTATTTTTTATATATATATAGATAATATTATCAAAGAAATATTAAATTAATGCGTATTTGTTGTTGTTTTTGTTGTTGTGTGTATGTATATATATATATTAAATATGCTTGTCTGTGTGTTGATGGTTGTTGTTGTTGTTATTATTATTTGTTAAATTGTTTAGCTGTTATTTAAGACCATCAACCTTCTCGCTTAATGGAACTCGGTGTCTCGGCGAGACCTTTCACTTTAAGTCGATCGGCGGTTTTCAGAAATGCTGGCAGCTGTTCCTGTGACACATTCACTTCGCCGGCATACATGAACTCGAGAATCGCTTGAAGGTGTATGTAGGAGACATCTTTCAATATGATGATTGGATGTTTCGATGGATTTTCCTGGTAATTAATAAAACGATTTTAAATATTGTTTCAAATATGATGTATTATTTATTAACTCACCTCCAACAGCGCTTTGAAGTAGGGACTGCATGCGGATAGTACCATTTTGTGCGCTTTGCAGGTTTGTCCCTCGCAGGCAAGTGTTACCTAGAAGAAAAATTAATAAATTTTTAAAAAAATCGACTACATAAGATGTTTTAAACTAATTAAATTATATTAAGGGTCTTTGTATATACAGAAAAATTCACTTTTTTTTTAATTCCATTTATAAACGAACCGAATGATTACATACTATATAGATTAATTTCAATAAGACAAAAAATATATTTTTAAAATTTAAATAAATTAACAAGTAAATTAAGAAAGCAATGACTTAAAGTAGTTTAAAAGTGAAATATTCTAAAAGTTAAACATAATTTCAGCATTATAATTTTTAAATGTTTTTAATTGTGAACGTTCAAAGCTAAACGTTTAGCTTTAATTCAGCTATAACGCATCCAGCGGTCGAATCCTCAGTATTTCGCAGCAAAAGTAGGTATGGGGAGAAAGGTTATGCATTCAGCTAAAAGTTAAAATCAATGTCAGCTTACAGACTTTAATAGATTTTACTTAAGAAGATATAAATTATCGTAACAAATCAGAATATTTTTAGATTCAAATAGTGATAAGCTTGTAGTATAGACAACATTTCCACTACAAAATGCAAATAATAAAAAAATAGTTTGGACAAAAACGCATGACCGTTATTGTCTTCTTTTCTTTATCGTTCAGTGAAAAATCACTCAGTCCCATATAAACAGTAACAGTGCTCCTCCAGTTTATTTAAATAATTGTATCGGATTTGAGTTTGCCTTGGAGATGAAAGAACTGCATAATATCAATCATTTAATCCATTTAATCGTTGAAATCCGATCATTTTTGTGGACTCAGCACGGTTTTATTCAGATTTCGACGATTGCCGGCCGTTCAGTGAAAAATCACTAAGACCTTTATAAATTTGACTTATTATGGTAATATTATGTAGCCGCGGTAGCTCAGTGGTTAGTGCGTTGGACTGCGAGCCGAAAGGTCCCCGGTTCAAGTCTGGACTGGGGCTAACAACATCTTTTCATAGAAACATTTTTCTATACCGCGCTACCTCTCGTCAGTAAATGGCAAACCTACGAGAGTAAAACTATTGCCTATGAAAAGCTCTCATCCGCCGTTCGGATTCGGCAATAAACTGTAGGTCCCACCACTTTGAGTACAAATATAACACGCACAGCTCAAAATGGTGAGAGAGCTCGGCCGAAGTTCTATACAGGACTGTAGCGCCAAACTATTATTATTTATTATTATTATGGTAATATTATAGTATTTTTTGATAAGCAATGTCCATGTAGATCTTCTTCTTTAGTTTAAGTTCAAAATAGATTTGATCGGCCCCTTTTTAAGGGCTAATTGTGGACTTGAGCACTTTTCACTAAACTGAATTTTTGAATATTTGGAGTTAGTAATTTTTCATTTTTAATATCTTCGGTTTGGTAAGGTGTAGTACTCCGAGGACTTTTCCAACGTAAAGATGAGTTCGTTTTTATTATACTGGCATACTTATCTCGATATTTTCGAAAAATGGACTTAACGACTTTTCACTGAACGACGACGATATTCAGTATTTAAAAAAGTAACATCTTTTAAAGTCACAAAGATATAAAACTCAAAATGAAAAAACCAAATTCAAAAATACGTACTATTCGAAAATTTTGAGAGGTTTAAAATTTTAAACAAAAAATATTTTTAATATAAAAAATTATAAGAAAGAAAATGTTCTATATACTAAAATCCAAAAACAAAAGTTCAACTTTGGGTTATTATAGAGCGAAATCTATTATCAATCGGTCAATTTTTATTTTGAGAAAGGTCCTTCTTATAGTTGCTATGATACAAGCATAAAACGTAAAAGCTTCGAATACCGTCTGCAAAATAATTTTTCTGCATGTAATGGATATTTTGGAAATTGAGCCACACTATTATTATTATTGTCAGCTCATTTATTCGATATTATATTGAGACGTTTTTTTCGCTTTTTGTTGGTTACGATCTTTTGTCTGTAAGGTATCGTTATTCATTGTGAGAAAAGTGTAATTTTTATGTTGTGAATTATAACACTTATCAGGTTTGGGTTTGTAATTAGAATTTTTTAATTTATATTGATAAAATTATGATATAAATTGAATTCACCAGGGACATCATTCTGGCATTTTTGAGGAATATTTCGGGCATATTTCCGGCAAACAAAAAGATAAATGGAATATTTTCGGAAGTGTATAGCGGGTTATTAATTTTTTAGGAATATCGTTGGCAGATTCAAGGCATATTTTGGATACGGACAGAAAACAGACAGCTTGTGATACAGACTTCACATTTTTCTGTATGAAATATGTCGAAAATTTTGGTCTAGACAAATGGAAATTCACAATTTCACATATGTTTTTCCAATAAAAAAAACTCAATTTTATTTTATATTTTCTTAATTTGAAAAGAAAAATCTCAATTTATTATGGTAATTTTTGTCATTTCGAAATGGAAAAATCTCAATTTCATTCATAATTTTCTCATTTCGAAGTAATATATATCAATTTTAACTAGGATTTTATCAATTTCAGCTAAAATGGCGTAGAATTGCAATACTATTAAAGTACTTTTGAATTGAGATTTACAATGCTTTTTAGGCTAAGAATAGAAATATTCTAAGTTATAGAAATATTCTAAAAGAAAATTACAGTATTTTCATCTTTGAGAAAAAACGCAAAATTAATTATAAAAAAGCCAACAAAGAAAAAGATAAAATATACAGAAAGAAACCTTTGTCTATGTTCAGTTATAAGTTGTGTTTGATTTATTTCATTTTTTACAATCTTTATTATAATAAAAACACAAAAAATAGTAAATTTTTAAATTTATGAATGCAATGTTAAAACAATTGAAAGAAAATAATTTAACCAACTACAAAAATTTGAACTAAACTTTCTCTTAAGACAGTGTATAGAATTATTTTAGGTACATTTTTAATTTAACTGCTGGCTGCGTGGCTCACCCACGGCTCTTGGCTAAATTCTAAGCTTACAAAACTAACTAACGCTATTTTTCTCATATGATTTCTTCACGAAAGAATATGAGGGCAAAGGAAACAACAAAGTGAAACTCATGCATGCAGCACAGAGCTGGCTGTGAAGGTTCTTAAAACTACAACTGCTACTATTAACGAAGCAACCACACCATTGGGGCAATAGCAACAATAGCACCACAAATGAAAACAACAAATGCCACAATTAACGGCTTGTTATTACAGGTAAAAAAAAAATAAAAATTAAGCCAGAAAGCGACTCGCTGGCTAAGCTACCTGCTCAAGAAGACTGTGCGACGAATGCGCAGAAAGTTTTTAACCAATGAAATATAAAAGAAGTCTTGAGAAATGATATAGTGAGAGATATGAAATTTATAAAAATACCTTTTTCTCTTTTTGTTTTCCGTCGAGTTTCAATAAAAATTTAATTTACATTGATGTCATCGTTGCAGAAATAAAACTAAATAAATAGTTTGAATTTTAAAGAACACCTTTTTCATGTTTATCATTAAATATTTTAAAAAAGTATTTAATGGATTTTGTAAACTAAAATACCATTAGAAAGATAATCCAATTTTCTTTTTTTATCAATAATAAAAATCGATCAGATACATACAAATATATTAAGTTCAAGACAAAATACAAATTTCAAAATGTATTTGCACAGTTTTATTTCTAATTATTATTATTTAATAATTAATTAACTAATTATAAATTATTTCTAATTAATAAATTACTAACAAATTGTTTGAATAAAAATAAAATTTAAAAGAGAATAAGTTTTACTTACATCTGTGAAGCTCTTCTCATCCCTTAAGTGTCGGAAGGAGGTGACCATGTTCGTCTGGAAATCGTTCCATTTCAAAAAGAACTGTTGATCGGACATCATGAAAATGATTTGTAGTTGAGTTTTTGTTCACACGAACTGAATGAAGTCAAATAAATATATTTATGAACTTGAGCTGACTGTAAAGTAGAGCTCAACGTGTGCTGCGCGTCGATTATTAATTAAATCGAATTTGAAATTAAGTATTTTGAGATTACAATAAATATTTTGCAATTCCAATGATTATTATTTTTTTAAAACAGCGTATTAAATATTAATCTGAAAAAAGAAGAAGAATTAATTGGTTATAAATAATATAAAAAAATATATTAATAAAGATATTTAATAAAGGTTACTTCGTTAGATTCAAATTTTGTATGATAATTTTTAGTAAATGTTTCACTGAATAGAAATTATTATTATTAAATTGATTTTGAACTTAGTTTCGAACAACTATTTCCTAATACAATAAGTTCACGTATAATTCATTCCAAAGGCAATTTGTTTTTCCCCACCAAAATATAAAAGGAAGGATAGCACACCAACTCCGGGTACAGTTTTCCGGCTACCAATTTATTAACATCCTAAATATCGCATGTAACTTGATGACAATTGGGTGACGTTGTTTATGGTAAAGAAATATGTCTTGAGTATGAATTATATTTGAACAATTCTTCGGGCACGAAATACCTGGAAGAATTATGCAGAATTTCATATTTTCGGGTAGGAATTGTCTAGGTTATAATTTTCTCAGAAAGTAATTGTCTCGGGGAAGATTTTTTTTACAAATTATTCAACGCTTAGGGAATGCCCCAGTTCGTGCAATATACAGAGTTGATCGTAGAAATGGAAAATAAAATAGAGGGAAGGAGGAAAGATGGAGTATTGTCGCTAGATGTTTGTTGTGAACTTTGTCAATATCAAAACTGTCGGAGAAAATGGGAGACTGTTCCACAAACGTGCGACTGAATAAAGTTTGAACGAATTATAATGCGTGGTTCTGTTGAAAGCCGAGTGAACTACAAAGGAGTGAACTACAAAGGAGTGAACTACAAAGGAGTGAACTTCAAAGGAGTGGACTTTGTTCGATACCCGAGTAGAATGAAAGAGCACACGACCTGCTGGAATCAAGACATGTAATTCCCTCGAATACTTGCAGTTGTAAAACCTATTAAACAGGCTTACACACCCAATGATCTTACGATGCTCAAGAGAACCAATAGAGGATAAATATGTTCATCCCCTATTAAATATATCACACGTTATTATATTCGGTCCATGAACTTAAGAGGAGGATTCTGTAGCCCCTGCCCAAATCTGCGAATTGTAAATGTAGTTAGACAGTACATAACGCAGCAGGAGTCAAGTATGTCTTACACATTTCTTTCGACACATCATACATGTGATAATTCCAACAGGCCACATTGAATTGATGTCAAATGTTACTGCCATATTCAAAGGAATGGATTGGATTCTGAGTCAATGACAGAAGATCATTAATAAATACCAGAATAGGACGGAACCCTGGAGAACCCCTGAATTGATAGAATGTTGTTCTGAAAGAACACTATCCATCGCAAGTCGTATTGAACGACGTTAGAGAAAACTCGATACCCATCGAGTAAAAGAATCACCGACACCATATGCCATACTTGTTCAAAAGCCTTGCAAATATCCAGAACAACAACATTAATGACCTCATACAATTATTCCACATTTCGGAGAGGACCGTCATCAAGTCACCGGTAGATCGGCTCCTACGGAAACCATATTGCCGGTTATTAAGTAATTCGTTATACTCCAGATAGTTAAGCGGTCTCGTGTCAAAACTCACTCAGATGCACATCTCTAGGAGGTAGCTTCTCGGAACTGGCTGGACATTGGAAACCTCCCAACAAGATGAAAAAATTACCTCGAATAATTGTTCGGGAAAGAACTATCTTAAAGAAGATTTGTTCGGGAAATATATGGGCAGACAAAATTTTCTCGGGAAGGAATTGAACAAGGAAGGATTTACACAGGTATGAATTTCCTCAGGGAAAATATGTCTCGAAGAAGAATTGTTTCGCGAGGAAATGTCCCATCATGTCTGATGAGTTTGAAGACTCATCAAAATGCTAGATATTCGTAAAATGATTTTTAAAACCAATTTTAGTCCCGTACTAGCTGTATTCTATATCGTCGTTGTAGAACTAAAAGTCACCAAATACATTTTCATGAAGATCTTAAATTTCAAATTTGTTGGTAATTATTAGAAAAAGTAATGAATGCATTTTTAAAGTTGAAATACCAATTAATAGATTCACATTTTCTTATCATGTGGTAAAAATATTAAGCTAATCGATCAGAAATTGTAAGATATATATGAAGGTTTTTGTAAAGGAACATTTGGCATTTTGAAAATGTAGTTGGTGACTTTTAGTTCTACAACGACGATATATGATGAATATTTGTTCTTCTTTTGGAAAAACAGTCTTTCTTTTTGGGCATTATCCTTCCAATTTTTTTTTCAAATTTAGTTTATATTGTCCTTCTTTGTTCGTATAAAATAAAATTCGTGCGTTCTTCAGTACACGTATGAAAATCAATCAGTTTTCGTAAGGTGCCTCATTAAATTCTAAAAAGTTATTGAATTTATCAAACCTAATCCAATTTCCAAATTTGTTTGTATATTACATGTCATCGATGACCCCTTTTTCGCAATTCAAATAATTTATTCAAATGTGACCACTTCAGAGGATGCTGAATCGAGCTTATATGGAACAGAAAATTGCCTCACCAATGATGTAATTTTTACCACTGGAATTGCAAAAGCAGATCTTGTCAGTAGCTCAAATTACAAACAATGTATGCACGATGCAACTGAGAGCAGCAGTGAGTGTATGTCAAAGTGTGTTAGTGAACGAAAGTTGGTTGCTACAACCAATCTTTATCAATATTCACAATGGTTACGCGACTGACTCCGCGCAATTTTGCGTTGTTTGTTTTTGCAACACCGATGAGGTGAAGTGAGTGCAGTATTTGCAACATGCAGAGTTTGCAAATTGCAAATAGTTTTTAAAAATGTCAAACGACGACGAGGACAGACTAAATGACGTACTCTACTCTGTCTGTCATAGTACTACTGCAAAATTTTATTGACAAAACGCAATATGCAAAAACAAAAAAAAACAAAAAAAAAAAAAAAAAAAGAAGTCAACAAAAATAATAAAAACACAATTATTTGCTACAATATTTTTGCATTTATGAAGACGTGGGGAAAGAATGCGAAATTGTGTATAAACTACAAATAACAAAAACAACAATAAAAGCAGCAATTTTGTTGTTGTTGTTGTACATACCTTTCACTTTTCAAGGCAATTTTTGCTGCCGCCAACAACGAAGAAAATTTAACTTAAACCAAGAGACGACGACGAGTCTTGCTTTAGAATCACAATTTAATGCAAGTCTTCGAACGCCGTCGAAAACAGTCGAAAATAATTATGCTCACTCACTCTCCTCGTTAACTCGTTGTTGTTCGCGAAGAGCGCAATAATAATCATCTCTCACACATTTGCTTATTTTATTTACTTCGTGTTACATTTTTTCTTTTTTTAATATGTAAAACGTGTGCTAAGCTTAGCTTTTTTATGTGCACACACATACATTTTATTACTTTCCAACAATTTCACATTAATTATTTATTCGTAAAGGCGACGGCGGGAATTTCTGTCTCTGGCTGTATTGAAAACTAACAACAATACAACGTACACCTCCTCTCACCACTCTGCCTCTCACAAACTACTCACTAAACTTATACTAACAACCTATTCTTTACACCAATTCAGAAATGCCAACTTGTGCAGAATTTACACACTTTTCGAGGTATTTCAAATAAAAAAATAATCACTTAGATATTATTTGGACACTATTAGCGTATTCACAGTTCATCGTATTTTAGTATGGTATCCGTACCATGTAGTATATATTCCATACAATAACACAGAAACGTCAATTTGTTATTGTACCACTTATATAAGTGAAATACCTCAAGTGTTGTATTTGAGAGTAGCCCTGAGACATGTTTTTTTTGAGTAGTATTTTTTGTAGCCGCGGTAGCTCAGTGGTTAGTGCGTTGGACTGCGAGGTCTCCGGTTCAAGCCTGGACTGGGGCTAACATCTTTTCATAGAAACATTTCTTTTCAATACCGCGCTACCTCTCGGCAGTAAATGGCAAACCTACGAGAGTAAAACATTGGGTCCCACCAATTTGAATACAAATATAACACGCACAGCTCAAAATGGTGAGAGAGCTCGGCCGAAGTTCTTATAGCACTGTAGTGCCAAACTATTATTATTATTATTTTGTGATATGATGGAAACAAGTGAAATTGAAAATAAATAGTGCACAAAAAATGTTTATTTATTTGTTTTCCTTTTCAAATCGAGGAATATTTATGATAATTTCAAAAAATCCTAATTTTATTAGAATCAGCTTCATTTATATGACAAAATATTTGAACAAGCAGAAAAGTGGTGCTCACAGTTCAATTGCCGTACTGTCGTATTCGTACAATGTCGTACCACTACCATGAAACTGTGAATACGCTATATATGATTAAAATACCAAACTAACCAAATACATTTTAAGTTAAATTTGTGATTAAAACTGTAACCGATATTCGTTTAAAACCGTAATCGAAATCGTTATAACCGAAATCGACGATAATCGAAATCCAGTTTTAAACGGGTTTTGAAATTAATTTTTAAAATATTTGTATATTACTCTATTTTTAATTTTTTTATTTTTAATTAAATATATAAAAATATATATTCAAATTTTTAGTTATTTCAATATTTAGTTAAACTTATGTAGAAAGTTGTACACAATAATAAAGTAAAGTAAAGTAAACAAATATGACAAAAAAATTGCATAGTGAAGACTAGGCTTTAGGCTGTTAGATTCTGATATTCAAATTTGATCAAATTCAAGTATTTATAAAATAATTCCCAATGCATTTACTTTTCTCTTCAATGATTTAAATTATCATTTTAATAATGTAATATGGAAATATATAGATCCATACAATCGTCAATTTTATGAATTCGTATCATAGCAGATCACGACATAGCATCCCAAAATATATTGTTTCCACCACCATATTCAAGTGTAGAGCGGGTATACCTGTATTCAAACGCTTTTGAACGCGGTCGTCGAAAATATGATTTTTCCTTAACAGGCACTCTGTTTATCTTAGTTTCATCAAAACAAAAACAATATTCTTTTCAAAAAAAAAGTTTAACCACAGGTATTCCCATCATACTCTTGTAATATGGTGGCGGAAAAATTATACTTTGAAAGTTGTATGGATCATTTCCAGTATATTTCAATACTAAACGTTGTAATATACCCTTTCTTTGACGAAAACCTGCCTATTACGTTAATTATTTTAAGAGTATAACGATTTTAAACATACAGTATGTGATTAAAAAAATGTTTTCAGGTCATAATGTTGTACTTTTATTGGACTGGCGTTCATATAGTCCAGACCTTATTTTTATATAAAACTTGTGGAAGGATTTAAAAATAAAGATAAGCCAGAATAAAGTGGGAATTTTTATGATCTTGACGTAATGGCAACATTAGAATAGTAAGTATGCTACACATCTGGCAAGTAGTCATTGAAAATATTGGTTTTTCATCAAAATTCATCAAAAAAAAAATTCCCTCAAATCCCATTAAAATTGGTCAATAGGACAATTATTGATTTAATAGTATACAAATCTTTTCATATAAACTCAAAGACAATGTCTTGGTATTTTCAGTTATTTAATGGTATTTTCCGATTAAAATAATAATTTATTTTAATTGACTATTTTTAATAGTAAAAAACTATTATTTTTAAAGTATATTTTTCTGGGTGTATAAAATATGTTTAATGCAAAAAGTTAATTCCTTTCTAATTATGTGCACAGATTGTTTTTCGTTTGTGGGCTATAGTCATCGACCATTAAGTAAACCTTTGATTGATATTAATAAAAAAAAGGTTGATATTAATAAAAAAAGGTTCAAGTTAACATCTAGAAGTTAAACAAATTATATAGTAGTAGTAGTAATGACCTGAGATAATATTCGAGTTATAGCGATGGTTATGATTGTACTTGATGCGTTTCTAATTAGTTGCACGCAACTATAAATGTAAACATAGTCCATAAAGCAGTTAAAAAAACCTTTAATAAATTAGTTTATGAAGCTCTACTTCTTTTTTTGATTATTATGGTAAATTTTTATCACGTGTTCAGTGTTTTCAGTTATAATAATTTTTTAATATGTAAATGATTTGCAAATTGATCACATATTAATAAATATTTGTATACGCTGTTCAGAATATAAAATGACTAGATGGCATCCCTGCACAACTCACTCATGTAACTCTCGTTATTATTATTGATGTTGTTTCGCGACTGCATCATTCACTTCTTTCGCAATACTCAAAGCACAACTTCTATTTTTCTACTGACACCATCGCAAAATAAAATGTGCCCAGCTCAGGCAGCAACAACATCATTTCATCACATTTTCACAAGAGATAATAAATAAAATAAAAACGAAAAACAGCAGCCGTAGCAGCCAGCACAACAAAAACTGAAAGTAGATTGAGATCGGTGAACATGAAGGGGAAAGCCATACGGCGACGATGAAGACAGAGTTGAAACCACCAACAAATTGTTCTCCTCTCTTCAATTCAACAATTTCGAACGTACTATCAAAATGCAAAATGTAGGCGATGTAAATGTACTGTGGGATACTGAGGGCAGTCGGTCACTAATACCGTAAAATATCGTTAAGTTAAACGACATTTGAAAATTGTTCGCTGCTCTTGCTGCAACATTCGAATTATATTTTTTTGAAAAATACAATAATGGTAAAATACAATAATGGTATTCATCTAAGGTGGCAAATGAGCCGTATACCGCGTATCTGCATAAATATACAGCCTCATATACGATCTGCCAATATTTGTATGAAAAATATTAAACATAAACTTGATATCTTTGCGCATTAGATGTTTTGAGCAATTTTTGAAACTGTCACTATTTATATTTTGAAGTTTAAAATGCAGGCGATTTTTGCAACTAGACCATTACTTATCATCATTTGTTCGGAAATTTGTTTGCACGACACAGAGATACATTAAATTTGTTGAAAAACTTTTATTGTTTCATAAATTTAGGTGTTTTTTTGTTGTTCAATATTTAAAATTTTTGGCACTTTTCAATTTAAATATATACTGTGTATAAAATATATTTAAATTTTTAAAAATGTGCCTTCATATAACAACATCATAAAAATATGAACATACGGCAAACTTATTCGATTAGATGAATACATTTAATAAATAAGTTTAACTCAAAATTATATCAAAATTAAATTGTACAATATTCTGTTGAGAAAAATGTGTATCGACTGAAAATTTTTAAAAAGAAAAAGCGTCGATTTTTATCGACGTCGACGAGTGTGTTACATCAGCAATTAGACCCTTCTCATGCGATGAAACAAAAATGCGACTTTGAAACACGATTTGTTTTTGTTATCAGATAGATTCCAGATATTTCTTGATGCTCCACATAAATAAAAATCGACCAAAACATAAATATATTTTCGTTGGTAAATTCAAATTGATACAATTTGTTTATTTATATTTATGATATCTCGATATCCATAACGACTTAACGATATTAAGAGATAAAAAAAGGTTCGTTTTTTATCGAAAATCCTATCGTTTTCGTATCATTATAGATTATCGAAAACGACAATTTGAGGCCATAAACGATATCGTTTCGATATCGTAAAATTATCGTTTGGTTTGCTGGGAAGTCATATTCAAAACGCCATATTAAAAAACACTTTTACCTACACTGTAAAGTCTTTGCCGATTACTATAAAGACCTAAATGTTTTGTATTTAATTAAATGTTGAAATTTTTGTGTAAAACTAAGCCTTATATTGATGTGGCTTAGTTTAACACAAAAATTAAAAATTAAAAATTGCAAAAAAATTCTGAATTACTTATTTTTGAAATATAAGCGATAATCAAGATATAAGGGCTACAAAGACAATTCATTAAAGATGATTAAATGTCGAAAACTAATTATTTTGTTTGTTAATTTTTTTGTTTGTTAAATGTCGAATTCGAAGTGCGGGGATAAGGGCAATGTTTACTCGGAGTTTATCCATCATTGTCTGCCGAGAGGTAACGTAGCGCGGTATAGAAAAATATTTTCTGGGAAAAGATGTTTTTAGACCCATCTCAGATAATCACTGAGCTACCGACGTTTGATAAATTCATAATTTTCTAATAAAAATATTTTGTGTGAATTTGATTTGTGTACTAAATATAACAATAACATATAAATGTATGTCAAAAGTCGACTATTATCTTAAGTTGCACATTATTTTTTGATTATTGGTAACGCTGTACATTTTATAAAAACCTTTTATAATGCCTGTGATTTCAACAAAAAGATATCTAGCTGTAAATAAAATACTATTCGGTAATTTGAACTGTATATTACAGGGTCGATTTCATATCTAATAGGAAAATAAAAATCTTTTTTTCATTTGTTTATGCTAAAAATCAATAATTTTAGGTACGAATTTTGCGATACTTTGCAAAAATACATTTTAAAATTTGTTAAATATGAGTTAGTATTAGTTTATAAGCACATAATTATATTAGCTTGTAATTTTATTTTGGCCTTGTAGGCTTATTAATTACATTGGAAATAAATAAAAAAAAAAAAAAATAAAAAAAAGTGTCCGGAATCCTTATAGTTGGCACGATTTCGAATGACTTTGAAGGGGTTTCCTTTCAAGACATGTGCAGGTTCCCGTTGACAGTACGATGGGTACGTACACTATTAGAAAACTATAATTTCAACGAGTATCTGATACTCGTTGAAATTATAGTTATTAACCCTACGGCATTAATAAGTGCACTTGCATTGTTTGTCTGTCAAACTCAACAAATGTTCAATGATTTTGCAAAGAACCTACCGAAATACGTAGCGTACGAAAACAAATCATTGGAATTACAAATATTGATTGGTCGTTTCGAAGTGAAGTTACCTGCATAATAGGTGGTTCTATGGTCTAGGTTTAAGTATTTCGAAAATTTTTAATCTTTCCTACAAAACTTTTTAAAGGAAGATAACTAGAACATTATTATTCTTTTTTAAATATTCTTCTAAAATTTTGAATGCCATTACACCTAATCTTTTTGATCGTTATTTCAAAATCGGTTATTAAGTGTATTTTAAATTTGCTATTGTAATATGATATTTCTGCAATGCAAGATTAAATAAAAATTATTTCATAAATTTAACTATTTTTTATTATTATTTGTAGTTTAATAACAAATCAAAATTTTGATTTTAATAATAAATAATCTTTAAACAGCAGATGAGAATGGTTTTGGACCCACTAGTAACTCTTAAAATTTCACAAAAACCTCAAAACGCTTATTGGCTTTAACAGAATTCAGGCAAACACTAAATAAAACCATCCCGATATTTTTTTCAATGTATGTAAGTGCCATATTTCCATTCAAATAAGCAAAGTCCGCATTGAAAATTCTCCCAAGAACTGGTAAAAGAGAATTTTAAATTATACCAGTAATAAAAACGATACACTTAGATCTAAATAAATACATTACAAATGTATTAAAAATGCCAACTGACGCGCATTACTAAAAACATCGCAATTAAATCAACACTCAAAACACTTAGCCCTTTCTACGGTACATATCTAAACCATTATAGAAAGTTACGGATCCCAGAGCAAAAGAGACAAAAATTTCCTACGGCACAATTAAAAAATACATGTGATGGAACGAAACAGCATGAGTCACCTGCAAGAATGTTGTTGTTGCTAGAATAACTCAAAAGCAATAACTGGGGGAACATGCAACATGACGAAAGAAAAAAAATACTACAACGGCAGAGCAAGAGAAATGTGTTGAGCAATAATTGAAATTGGAAATTGAAGAAAAAAATGAAGAAAGAAGAAAACAAAGTAAAGCATAGCGAAAAGACAAAAGCACACATACAACGAAGAAAAGGTATAAAGAAGAGCGCGGCGCAGTTTTAAGCCGTCTTTTGGCCACTTCAACGGAAATTGAATACATCATGAGTATATTAAAGAAAAGAATTCGAAAAGGTTTATTTTCCATTTTTTTGTTTTACTTATACTACTAAAGCGACTCTCGCGTGAGAAAGCAAAGCAAAATACAATAAGCATGAAGACACAAAAAAAAATCGACGATGAGATGTTGTCGACAAAGCAAAAAATTTGATTGTTTGCTGGCAACATTTTCTATTTCTAATTCTTTGCAACCAAAATGCATAGAAACATATTTAGAAATATTTATAAAACACTCGATTACAAAATCGGTGCTCAATGCAAGAAAAACAACTACGTTTATTGCACAATATCAACCACTAACCAACCAAACTACCAACAAATTGCACCAGCAGTGTACAGCGGCAGCAGCAACGGTGGCAGCAACAGTAGGTAACAAACAACAGAAACTGAAAACGCACAACTAAAATTTCTAGAAAAACAACTTTTTCATAGAAATTGCTTTTCAGATCGCCTTGGACTCAATTCGGGTTTTTCTTCTCTGCGGTGCGGTGTTATTTTTTTTGTTTTTTTTTCTTGTTGTGCAGTCTTTGTTCTTTCTCGCTCTTTCTCATTCGCACTCTCGTGCAGTTATGTGCTGCTTCTTTGGGTTACAGTGTTGCCATATATTAGAATAAAAAACTACTGTTAAGCTCTGATTGAAATATTCAAATTAGCAAATAATAATAATAGTTCAAGTTAAAAGAATTTATCAAAAACTCAATTTTAATGTTCGATTCTCACAATATCCGACAGAGAAAATGCTCAGTAATTCCCACCAATTGTCACATAATTCTCATAAATTCCCACTGTACCTCTGCATTTTTATCGGGTGGGAATTCTATTCCCGCAAGGACAGAAAATTCCCATAAGCATTATTTTTCCTGCAAAACACCGATTTTTTTTAAAATGCAATATTTTGAATGTGTAAAACTAAATACAGTAAACCACGGTTAAGTACTTCCCTGTTTAAGGTTAGTTTTAAACTAGATTTAATTTCACCGACATTCGGAAACTTTTATTAGGAACTATAGAAGTCTAAAAAATGTGTAAATGTTTAAACTAATAGCACTATTCAAGCAAACAATTACAATTGTTATCAATTATTACTAATGACAATTGTTTCAAATTTTTAAGTCATTAAATACAAAGTAAAATTTACAGTATACGAATTGTAACATTTAAACTTGCATTGATAAACTTGATCTCAAGGTATTTCCCGCATTGCAGTTTCTTTTTATTAATAATACATATAGAATAATCAGCTGTTAACTACCATTTTTCTTTAACTTGCTCAACTGTTCATTTCATTTTAATCATCATTAATACCATGATCCAATAACAAGGTAGAAGTATGCCAGAGCACACCTCACAAAATTTTCTTATCCCATATAACATTTTGACATAAGCACGGGACGTTTGACAGTACCTGCAGGCGTTTGACAGAACCACGGAATGCCTAAGAATAACAAGAACTCTAAGACTTCTACCGTGTATAATTGTATCATGATTAATACCATTAAAACTTATTTTGATGACAACTAAAAAATATATTTTAAAATTGAAATTTAATTTGAATTGCACTTTATTTTATGAATATTGGAAACACTGCATCATATTTTTTTATATGTTTAATATCTTTTAAAAAATCGTGCATAAACTGCATAATAAAATTGACAAAATATTCAAAAACTAAACTGCATGTATCACACAAATCTGTAAATGTGGCAACCCTGTTTGCGTGCTCACTTGCGCGCTTGAATTTTGCACAGAATTTTAAATGTGTGCTTCTCACTAGCTCACTCTCTTTCTCTTTTGCAGTACCTCTCCCTTTGCGACGAGTTGCGTTCACAATAGGTCATGGATTAACGACGACGTTGCTGCTGTGTAGTTTTTTGTTCAATATTTAATTCAAACGAAATTAGCAATTTATTTTATTGAAACTTTTACCCTTTTTTCTTGGTTGTATCTTCTATTTAGACTTTCGTATTTTTTTCTTCATCTCTTATTTCTTACCTTCTTTCGCACCCGTGTCCGTCTGTTGAGAATGTGTGCGTAAAACCAATAACAATGTGCACAAAATTGCTTCTTCTTCTGATTATTCTTTCACAATTTCTACTTGGCTTTTTTCCGATTTTTCGTGGTTTTTATTTTTTTCTCTTTTTGTCTGCTTTCAAATATCCAACGGCAACTGTTTTTCAGGTTTATACGTATTTTTTATTAAAAATTTTGTTTTTTAAATGTTTTTTTTGCTCTTAATTGTAATTATAATATTTCACTTGTTCGATATTTGCATTAATTTTTCTTTGTGCCTTATTTAATTTTATGCCACAGATTTTTCGATTGTGCTTCCTTCACTTTCAGTGTTCCGTTCCGACTGCGGAGAAAAACAAAATGAAAGTCGCTCGCTGGTTGAAAAGTTGAAAACGAAATGAATATTTTGTTGAAAGCCAGATTGGTGTAAAGTGCCGAATACATAAGCGAAGAAGTGCGAGCGTGCGTGCATTCGTGCTTCCGTCGAGTGATGAAAAGTTTATATACACCGACGCAAATGCCACGAGTTGAAAATATCAATAATTTGAGGGTCTTTTAAATTTTCGTAATAGTTTGTTTAAAATTATAATATTTTTTATTTAGATTTTAATAAAAATGTTTTTATAAAATGGACAGATGTTGGTTTTTACCACGAAATCATGATTTCCTCGTCACTTGCCATTCTCACTTTGTTTCCAGGAAGCGTGATGGAAAAATATCGGGCATGAAAGTCATATTTTTTGTATACTGTCCGAAATAGTGAACGTCTCCCCCAAATATTATAACTTTTGTTGGAGAAAATCAGGATTTATTTTTTCCTATATTATATTCTTGCTCCACAAACCGAATTTCTCACAAAAATAAATATAAAAACCATACTGCGATGTAATTGTCCCAAATAAAACAATAATTCTTTAAATTTTGTTGCTTTTTTTTATTTTTCAGCAATATATAATTTTTCTTCGAATTATGTATGCTGTTAAAAAAAAACCGTTGTTTTTTGTTTCGGGATTTGTGCCTATAAAGCACTCAAATACATTTTCGTCTATTCCCAAGAAACAATTCGTTCCGCTTATGTGCCGTTAGCGGTACAGCAAAACGGGGTATTTGCTAAGCGCAATCGAGACTACATTGATCCATAATTACATGAAAGTCAGCTTTGGTATGCCCTCGCGGAATTTAAGCAGTTTATATTACCGTTGCTATAAACCAACTATTTTTATGCTGCAGTCCTGGTTTTGCTCCAAATCTGCAAAGATCAAGTACGGCACAAACGGAATGTGCGATTCCGTTTGTGCCGGAGCTCCGTATAAATGTTTCTTGGGTTATTAATTTTAAAATAATTATATTATGAAATAAATAATAATAGTTTGGTGCTACAGTCCTTAAGAACTTAGGGCGACCTCTCTCATCGTTTTAGTTGTGCTTGCTATATCTGTTCCCAAAATTGAGTGACCAACAGTTTAATGCTGAATCCGAACGACGGGGATGAGAGCTTTTCGTGAGCAGTGCAGGTGGACAAATGTCTAAAATTTGATATCTCAGAAATTGACGAAATTAGTACCATCGAATTTATTGAACTTTCTTCTATTTGGAAAATCCGAAAAAAATTTTAACAATAATTACATACGGCACTGTTGCAACAAGTTATGAGGCGACATGTTGGCACTATTTTTTTTTTTCAAAAAGTACTTTTAGTTTTTCAGCAGTTGCCAAATGCTAGGTAAAATTATAAACTCGATTTTATAATCTGATAGAAGATTGTGAGAACTTTCAAAATATACTAATAACATTCTAAGAAATTATTGGAGAATACAGGGTAAACATTATGAGAAAATGTGGAACCATTTGACTTCTACGAAACGAGGTCATATGACTCCAGTTTTTATGATGAATTTAGGTTGTCTCTATAACATAAAGTAATAAAATTCAGTATCCACTATCAGCCCCGAAATTCACATTTATTTGAATATTTTTTCCTATTTTTTATTATTTCATTATTCATTAATTTCTACATTTATAACTAATAAAAATTATTATTTTTTAAATATTTAATTATCAGTAAACATTTTAGTAATTATAAAATAATTAAATTATAATTAATCCGTGTATTCAAATATTTTTATTTAAAAAAAAATTTCTAAATTTATTTTCATTTATCTTTCTACTCAATGGAAAATTGTATTTGTATAATTTAAATTAAAAGTTATAGTTGTAAAAATAATTGTATTCATTATTAAAAGGAACAAAATTAAACAAATGCAAATTTTTATTAATTTCGCTGAATTTCTTATCATCCCTAAATAAATTAATTTTACAGCTGATACTATTGTGAATAATTAAAAAAAGAAGAAGAGCCAGCATGTGCACCGACCGTTGTTGGTATAAATGTTATGCCATTCTAAAATAAAAACAAACATTGACCGGTGATTTGATTTATATTAAATAATAACTAAAATGTTTAATTTTAGGCGTACAATAATCGCACTGAAAAACAATAATTACTTGAAGTCATATTTACGTAAATACAGCAATGAGTTACATTTAGAAACAAGCAACACACTGGATGAGTTGACCAAGAGCTGGACTTCAAGAATCATCTATAGTTCATATCTGGAGACTCGGGCGAATACAACACCCTTCAAACGTATAAAGTATCAGGAACAACAGAGTCGTAAGGAAAATATACGAGTGGCCGCATTGCAAGAGGCAGCCAATAAAACAAATGACAATGAAGCACTGCTACAAGATGAAGATACAAATAAATTGCCAAAAAATTGGATGGACGATTATGAGTTCTATGAGGGTGGCATCGATGAGGAGGGCAATATAAATTCATTACATGGCACAGCCGATGCGAGTATAGCGCCATCGAAGGTGCCCTGTAATGGTTGTGGAGCGAAATTGCACTGTGCGAGTCCATCATTACCGGGTAAATTTAAATAAATAATACTAATTTATTTTGAATTTTAAGTAATGCTAAATTTATACTTGAAATAAAATGTTTATTCGAATTTAAAATTTAACTTTTTTACTATAGTAAATGAAATCTTAACAGAAACCGATAAAAGTTCCCAAAACCGTTATATAAAAATATAACAAAATAGAAAAAAAATATAAAATATACAAAACCGATTGTTCGGAAAAGCAATGTCTTGGGAAAAGAATTAAAGAGGGAAGAATTGAAGCATTGTCTCGTGAAAAATGGTTTAGAAAAATTGTTTAGAGAACTAATTTGTATTAGTGGTCTTTTGAGTCAATTCATACTTAATACGATGGACGGACTCGGAGTAGAATTGACTCGGGAAAGTATTTTTCTATGTAGGTTTATTTTGAGGCAAAATTGTCTCAGGATAGAATTCCTTACAGATAAATTATAACTCTTTAAAAAATGTAAATTAAAAATAACAATTTAATTAATATTGAAATAAAATAAATTTAATATTAACATTTCTTTGCAGGCTACATACCTACGGAGATTTTCAAGGGTCGCACCAAAAAGCAGCTCCAAACTATTATATGCCAACGCTGTCATTTTCTAAAGCACTACAACATTGCACTCGATGTTGAGGTCACAGCCGAGTCTTATGTTGAGACCATTTCAAAAATTCAATCCGAATTTGCTTTGGCCATTGTTATTGTGGATCTTCTTGATTTTCCCTGCTCCATATGGCCTGACATGCAACGCATATTGGGTACAAAACGTCCGGTTTTTGTGGTCGGGAATAAGGTTGACTTGTTGCCGCGCGATTCCAATGGTTATTTGGAACATATAAAGGGTTGCCTGCAACAGTCAATGATCAGCAGCGGTTTCGATGCTATGAATATAAAATACATAAGTCTGATATCGGCCAAAACTGGTTACGGCATTGAGGAGCTCATAACACAGCTGCACAAAATATGGAAGCACAATGGTAAGTTTATATTTTTAAATAAAAATAAAAATTGCGTTTCTTAAAAGTTTTTTTAAAATGATCTGAAATTACTAATGAAACTTTTGCTAAATTGCAACATTTTATAAGATTTATTTCTACCAATTTAAAATAAATTAAAAACTTTACTGCGAAAAAAATACATTTTTTATTGAAGAAATTCACAATGTTTACCCTTAGGCGACGTCTATCTGCTCGGCTGCACGAATGTCGGCAAAAGCACACTCTTCAACATACTTCTCAACTCTGACTATTGCCGCCCGGAAGCTACAGATCTGGTGCGCAAAGCAACCACATGTCCCTGGCCGGGCACCACACTGCAAATGCTGAAATTTCCCATATTACGTCCCTCCGAAATTCGTATTTATCATCGCTTCAGGCGATTATTCTCAGAGCGTGGACAACGCGCTGCCGAAGAGAAACTACGACGCGATCAAGCACGCAAAACGGGACGTATTGAATCGGCCAAACTGATCGGATGTGTAGGACGTACCTTCGACGCGCGTGAAGAGACCACAGATGCATTTGCAATGACACGCAGTACACAACCGATTGTTACGTTGGACGAACGCACTTCCACATTGCAAGAGGCACGTTGGTGTTATGATACACCGGGGGTGCTACATCCTGCGCAACTGACAAATCTACTAACAACCGATGAACTGTTGCGCATGGCACCCGAAGAAATGATTGCACCGCGTGCATTTCGTTTTAAACCGGGCATGAGTGTATTTTTAGCTGGCCTAGCACGTTTGGATTTTATTGACTATCAAAAGGCGGCAACAGCGGTGAGCGCAGATGATGAAGATCCTGCTGCTGCAGCTGCTGATTGGATTAAAATATTTATTTTCACAAGTTTAAAACAACCTGTTAGCATAACGCGTACCAAAGATGCTGACGCATTCTATGCTGAACATTTGGGCAGTGAAGTACTTGGACTGCCATGTGGCACTGCCGAACGTCTGGCACGTTGGCCTGGTTTAGAGTGTAGCGCAAAAACACTGCATGTCGTTGGCAACGATGATGACTTGAGTTGTGATATTTTGTTGTCGTCTGTGGGTTGGATTGGTATTAAGGTGGTTGCAGGTGGTCATTGTACGTTCCGTGCTTGGACTCCATATGCACGTGGTATTTATCAGCGTACGCCCGCTTTGGTGCCGCAGGCTAATCGTTTAATAGGGCGTAAAATTCGAAAATCAATGGCCTATAATATGGCCAAGCCGTTTATATTTAGAAAATAAGTAATAAATAATGTATTAATTGAGAATTGTTTTAATATTTAAAATGTAACAGAATCATAAATATCTTCATTTACTAACTGCGATTTTGTTATAGTCTATACGAAAATAAATGTTTAAATATATTTCGTTATATACTTAATATACTGAAGTAATTTTTGCTGTATTTTTTTTTATTTAGTTACGAATTGATTTGATGGTAATTTTTGTAGTAAATTTGAAATGCCCTGGCATTTTTGTAATTGTGGGAATTTTTTTAATAATTTTTAATTGCAGTCCAAATTTTTAATTACTTTAGGAATTTTTGCGCTAAATTTCAGCGACTGTAAATTTGTGGGAATTTGGGACTACATGGAAGATACAGTTTGTAATATTCCAAAATTAGTCCACACTCTTTTAAAGAATTTGAGCTATCAAAGACAAAAATATATGGGTAGGATTTGAGGATAAAAAAAATTACGTGAAAGAATTATAATTGAATGCTACACTCTCAGAAATATATTGTCATTTCCGACAATATTGTAACAATTTCGATGTTCAAAATAGATCTCATGATCAGATTGTCAAATTATTGTTGGTTTGGCAATCAGATTGTTATATTAAAATGTCATTCGATTGTTTAAGAATAACAATCGACATTGTCATTTAATAAGATAAAAAATGTCACACGAATATTTTTATAATTTTTATTAGCAAACAATTATTTATAGTGCAGAAATGTACACTAAGAGAACATCTTCGGCAATGTTTTGGTAGATTTGGTCGTCGTCAATAGCTTAACGCAAATGTGAAAGGCAGAAGTGGTCTTGAGCATTTGTGGACAGCAGAACAGTCGCACTTTATAGTACTCGCATGCGTTATCCAGGGTTTACTTCCCATTTCTACCGTCAAACGTTTGGTGGCTCCCATATCTACACAAAATGCACATACGTTCAATAAATATTGAATAATAAAATTGTAAAAATATAACTTACATTTTGTTTGAATTTTTGAAATAAATAAAAACAATAAATTGACATATATTTGAATGCCAGAAAATAGAGGTGCCACATAATCACTATATAATGAAATGACAATCACATATTGTTAAAAAGTAACAATATATTTCTGAGAGTGTATATAAATAGTAATAAAAATAAAAAATACAAAATGTGCCATGATCACGACCAATTTTTTGAGCACGTATTGATGATTTATAACAAATTTTAAATTGTATAATTTCATCTTGAATACCCAAGAAACAAAACGGTCCGTTAACGGTGCCGTATACGGAACAGCAATACGGAATACGATTCCGTAAACGTTCCGTTTTCTGGATACGAAAACGGTCCAGTGAACGGATAAAGAGGAACATCGAAACGGATTTCGAATCCGTTGAAAGTACGTTTCGACGGTACGTTAACGGACCGTCATTCTGGATTACAAACGGAGTGAGTCCGTCGAGAGTACGTTTCGGCGGTATGTTTACGGACCGTCAAACTGGATGAAATACGGAGTGCATCCGTTGATATTAGGTTTTGACGGTCCGTTAACGGACCGCCATTCTGGACAAAATACGGAGTGAGTCCGTTGAGAATGCGTACGTAGATCTGTATGAAAAACGGAATGAATAAATTAAAAACACCGTTTTCATACCATACAATATTTACTAAATGACCTCTTGCATATTTTTATTTTACAAGAAACAAACTTATTATGAATAAAATTGAATATGAAACATACTATTTTTACCAAACAACATAATTGGTGTTAATAATTTTGTAATCTACTGAAATTCCACATGGTATTTCCATCATCGATTTCGTGTCAACAAAGACCAAAACAATATTCATTTTATCACTTTAACTGGATTGCAGTTGTCATAGGGCGTGAATGAGTCTCTTTGTAGGGTGCAACGTTTATCACCAAAAAGCCAAGACAATTTTGCATCGCACATTTTCCACAAACTTAATACCACATTTTCAGGAGCTCTTAGATATAGTCCTCTTTGAATTGAAAGGCGTTTGAAGCCATCGAAGATTCTCAAAATATGGAACTGAAAATGTATGTAAATTCTGCAAAGATGAATGAATGAATGTGTATTTTATTTATATTTTATTCACTTATATTGTTTGGTCTTCGAGGGAGGCATTCACCAACTGTAATCCTCCGAGCTTATTGTTCATGTTCACAAAGTCAAATGAATTGAAATGTACACCAATAACGGAAGAAAATCGGTGCCGTTGAGTTGGAGTATAAACCGAAAATTTACGGAGTACTCCGTTTCACTGGAAACATTACGGAGTACTCCATTTCAACGGTACCGTAAACGACTACAACAATACGCAAATCATAATACATTGACTAATCTGACTCATTTTAGAATTACTTTTCTATGAAAATATATTAAAACTAAACTTCATCGCATTTGGAATAGTATTTCTCAAGTTATCGTACTTTGGCGGACAAACAAACGGATATGACTAAATCGACTTGGAAAGTGATGCTGTTCATGTAAATATATACTTTTCGATACAGATTAAGCCTCCTAAGAGACGCTAAAATATCATCACATAAATAGTATAACCTGTAATTCATGGGTGTATGGTATATAACAAATGTTTCCATCGTTTTCTTATATTTTAACGTCGTTTTCCATGAAAAGGTGCTGGCTATTTTTTTTTTAATTTTACAAACTGTAAATAATCTCGCTTTTTAGATTTTTCCGTATTTTTAAAATGCATCTTTGATACATTTTTTTTTCAATTTCTCCTATTGAATTCTCTTCAAAATTGATATAATTAATTTCAAAATATTGTGAGAAATAATTGATGGATGTCGAATTCTCTTTTATTTGATAAAACACTTAGGTCCGTTTTCACCATCTTCGGTTAAGCACTAACTGCCACTTTAACTCAGAGTTACCAATAGAATATATGGAATTGAAACATTTAACTGGACATTGTGAAAACAACCCTTAAAGCTTGATAAAGCTTTTTAAAGCTTGATAAAAAAGTTATTAGCCGATATATTGAAAACTTATTCATAGATTTTTTTTAATTCATATATTCGAATTTTTCGGGTTATTTCCCATAATTGAAAAATAGTGGTATTTGTTCAATTGTAAAAAAATGATAAGACTCAAATGATCTGTAGTGCGATTCTGTAACTTATAACGACAAATATCGATATCGCTAACTAACAAGAATTCATATGACATATTCATCATAGACTTTTTCAAATTTCAACTAATCGCAAATTTGCTCCTATTATAACACAAATTGAAATCTTCTTTATCGTTTTTCTCGAATAAATTCTCAGGTGACGATTTGTCTTTGACGTTAATATTGATAAATGTTGTCAGCGACATTCAGCCACTTTAGGTAGTCCCCTCCTTTCGGAAATTTTTTGAAGTTTTACGTTGATCTGGATAACTACATTAGAAACTCAAACAATGTTCTTGTTTTGCGTATAAAATTTATACCAGCTTAATTAAAAAACACGACTATTATAAACAAAATAAATCAAATTTTTAATTTAGTATTATAAAATATTCCTATTTAGGGACTATTAACGGGTCTGGATAACGGACTAATTCCGGAACTCCCGGAATTAACATAAGTCTCATGATTGGAACCCTTAAAAGTACATTCATGAGTTAAGTACTATTTTTCGCAATTTGGTATTTTTCGAACAATTAAAAAAAGTACATTTTTAGTTTATGACAACCCTCGTCACACATTGGTCTGTCAACTGCCGCGTGCTGTTTGTCGTAAAATTTTATAAATTCACACGCGAAAAACCACTGCAAAATATTGTTTTTATTTTTTTTTAATAATATTATTCACCAAATAAACGTGCTTACATTCAACAAATGCTATTAAAGTGTTACAGATAGTATTAGACAGATATAATTAAAACAATTTTTAACTAGAAATAAAACATCAAAGTGAGCGATCGACGTCGTGCATTTAGTAGTGACGTGAAAAAGAAAATTGGCAACCTTGAAGTGCTGCGGCGCACATTTCACACAAATAATTTATAAAAGATAACATTTAAAAAATAAAAATAAATAAAATAATATAACAGTAAATACGAAAATTAAATTAAAAGCCAAGCAGCAGGCATCAAGTGCTTTGCTTGCGTTGAGTGAAATTATAGAAAAAGAATTTACGCGAAGTTTTAAAAAGAGAGACAAAAAAAAAATCAAACAATATTTCATCATAACGTCGTTTGTAAGGTTAGAAACGAACGAACAATCGGCGTAGAACGCAATACAAAATATAAAACGCAGCATCAAATATGCCAACAGACACTAATGATGTTGTTAATGCCGCGGCAGACACAGGAGGCGTAGTGCAACAGGGTGCCGCAACGCAGGAACCACAGCAGCAACAGGAACAGCAACAAACTGCGTCACCAACTAATGAAGAGGTTAATAATGTTGTTGATGATGATGATGTTGTTATGGCGGGAGAGCAGAATATCGCTGGAACTGCAGCAGATGCAACAAATGATGAAGCTGTTGCTGCTACTAGTGCTGCAGCTGGCAATGGTGCAGCTGCTTCAAATTCACCTGTAAATGGTGACGCTGCCATAGTAAATGGAGAGGCAGGCGCTTATGTAGAAATTCCCGTCGATGATGATGCTGCTGCAGCGGCGGTGGCGGCTGCAGAGGCGGTTCCTGCATATCCCGAAGATCCCTTCTATGGCTTTGAGGATGAAGAGACCAGTTTTGAGAGTAAAGACATGTCACAAGTACTGCAGTTTTGGGAGTCAAAACATACACAGTCTGGCTTTGATCCGGTGCCAGCGTTAAAAAGGTAAATTGTGCATTTCTTATTTTTTTTTTTTAGTGTGGGCATAACGAAAAAATGCGTTACGTTTCCAATATAGTTGCAATAATTATTAATATTTTACTGACTCATGGAATTACTTTAGATTATAAATTTTTTTATAGACTGTGCATATGATATACGTGAGATTATTCTAAACAATTTATTTAGAATTCAATGTTTGCATTGAAATATTTAATTGTACAAAATTAAAAATGAAATAAAGAATTCTGGTAGTTAATATCAAACGTGCCTTTTTTCACTTTTCTTGCGAAATATATGATTTTGTGATTGCAATTTTTTTTTATTACATTTAATATTTTATCTGTAAATATTACATACATTAAAAATAACCAAAAAATGTTGCTAAATTTAAAATAAATAAGTTTTAGTATTGGACTTAGGCTCATTTGATATTTACCCTATGGATTTAGTCACGTTTGAAAAAAATGCATATGGACTTAGGCAGGTTTGAAAAAAACATAAACATTTAATTTTTTTTTCTTTGCAAACTTGCAGCCATGATAGGGGTTAATAGCCATGTGATTGGGTGAGAGGAACAAAGTAAATTTGATTTTAATGAACACATGGACTTAGTCAATTTCGAAAAAAACATGAATATTTTAAGTAATTTTTTCTCAAAAACTAATGTAATTGGAGTATTTTGCCTAAAACCTCAATACTTTTGAAAAGTGGACTTAGGTATGTTTGATATTTATTTACACATGTGATATTCTATTTTAAAACTGTTAGGGTCAGTTTTACAACTAATGCCATTTTGGAAATTTTGGTCCAAAAATTAAATTAATAATTGTAAGAGGGCGTGACATGAATCTAAAGTGACGAAACAATTTTTTTTTCGCAATTTTATCCTCTGGTACCCCACAAAAATCAACAACTGACCGACGCAACTCGTTTCAAAAAGTACTTTTTTTGGATATAACGAAAAAATGCACCAAGAATAAAAAATAAAAAGACAGTACTATGCGAAATAATGATCTATGTGTGATCGAATAAAAAAAATTACCAAAAGGTCTCATGGTTTCCTCCCAAAAAAGACAAACTGTTTCTGTCGATATTCTGTTCTCTATTTTTAGGAGTTACCACGAAACCTCTCTGCAAAAATTATTCCGTATTTTGTCATTTGCCGTCCATTTAAAGTACCGTGGCAATTATTGTTTTTTTAATTACAGCAGTGGTAATGATAAATAAACATAGAAATTTTCAAGGAATCTTGAAAACAATTTTTTTTTATTTGTTTTATTTTTATTTTGATTGTCAAAAATATGTTTTTTGAGTTGCCAACTACACAAATTATTAAAAAAACGTAAACAATTGTATTGAAAATTGTCTTTGCTAAATACAAATACATTGATTGGAAACGCGAAATTGAGAACATTACGTGACTACGCAACGGCGGACGAATATGGCGTAAAGCTCGACGAACCATTACGTAATATATACAGCATATCATTTTATTACGTATGTGAGTGAAAACCTGACGAAATGTGTCACTCACGAAATTATACAGCATAAGGCTGTTAATATTTATACAAGAAAAGTATGAAAATTTAGAATTTAAATAAATATCAGCAATTAGGTAATTGCTGAAAAACGTTTGCACTATATTTAAAACTAGCTGGACCAGTGCACACCGTTGCCCGTGCCTTTGTAAATGTAAAAGTATATCTTTTTCACGCCCCTTTCTTCCGCTCACGTACCACGCCTATTGTCCACTCCCGCTCAAATTCTACGTGAAGATTATAATGTTAGATATACAGCTTTTTTTTAATTTTTATAACTCTGCTCTAAGTAGTTCAGGAGTTATAGCAATTTTAATGTTTTGGTTATATGGTAGTTGCCACGCCCCGTGGTCCAATCCCGTCCACATTCTACGGGGCTATTGGAGTTTTAAATATAAACATTTGAATCAATTTTTATAATTCTACCCTTAGTATTTTAATGTTTTCGGTATAAGGTCAGTGCCACGATCCGTGGTACAATTCCGCCCACATTCGATAGTAAACTACCCACATTTCGGTAGTAAATTTTAATAATTTTGAATCATTATTGGCTCGTATATATTTCCATCATGAAATGGCAAACCTTACTGAAGAAAAATGTGAAAAGAGCGACAAGAAATATGGCGTCGTTTGCTTTCGCTCTACTTTTGTAACGTCCCTGTTGAAAAACCCTTGAAAAAAACTTTTGTAGCGCTCTTATTGAAAAATCTTTTACTTAATAATTGTTATCATATATTTAGAAATAACAATAAAATACTGCTATAATTAATATTTTTTTTAAATAAAAAGTGAATTATTTTTATACAGTTGAAATTCAATAAAAAATTTATTTATCTCAAAAATCAAAAAGGCACCGAAAAGTAATACCATTGTCGAAATGAGTAGAATCTATAGTAATTTTAAAATTTTAAAATAAAATTAAAACATCTCTTATTAAATATGATTCCGATCACAAATTCCTGTTTTTCTCAATTTTTAAACTTTAACCGGTTATTGCAACCAAATCTTCAACGACATTCACGTTGACTTGCTCATGGACAGTAACTATTTTAATTTTTATTCAATGGCTGTTTAGTGATTTTATAAATGCATTGAAAAATGCAAAAATAAAAAAATTGCATTTTTCTGCAAAACATTACGTATAGGAAAAAAACTAAAAACGCAGTTCGAATCAGCACATTAAAATTATGTAGAAATGATATGAATTAAAACAGGGAGGAACAAAAGTGCAAATTTTGCCGAACAGTGTTATTAGTCGAAAATGACGTAATTTTTAACAATGGTGAATTTGTTAATAGTCAAAAAGCAAGTAATTCATTATTATTGACATCAGTGTTTTAAGATTTTAGTCCATTAAATGTTAGATTTACTTTGTCACGAAATGTGTTTAAAAACATTGAAAGATTTTTGAATAAACTATTAAAGTTTGATCTATTATAGTTTTTTGTAATCCCGAAAATCCCGGGATTTAACGATGATCCCGGATGAGTTTTTCGGGACTGATTTGACTCAAATCCCGGGATTGACATCCCTAATCTAGACGTTTAGTTGGCATATATAGTGCTGAGCATGTCAATAAGAAAATTAAAAAAATACAAAAATTAATTGTCATTTTATAATTTATTTGAAGGTTATGTTTTTTGCATTTTAAATTGCCTATTTTATTAAAATTGTACCGTACAAATTCACTATTTCATTTTTGTCATAAATTAAGGTGTTCTTTTGGAGCCATAGATGTCTTTTAATATTGCAAAATGTTGTGATTTATTTATTTGAAACTTTTGATTTTTATTTGTATTTATGAGGCTGTGAACAAAATTTTTTTTTTCGTAAACAAATGTTGAATCTTTCAAACAGTTTTCAAAAAAAAAAAAAATGGCGACTGAATTTTGAATGATGGCTTAACCTGTATATACTTAAACCATGCAGCAAATAAAAATAAAAAATCACTCAAATTTTCTCCAGTCCAAAAAAATCCTTTAATCCATGGAAACCTTAATTAATTCACCGGTGAAAAACAATTAGAAAATCTCTCACCAAATTAAAAAAATCTTGAGGGAAATCCCTTATACGTCAGCAGCTCATTCCTGTAAATCAAGCGATAAAATTGTCGATTTCTGTGACGTCAAGAAATGAAAATTTCGTGATTTTGACGTCAAATCGACAACTTTGATCGACAAAATTACAGAAACCACCTACAACAGTAAAAAATTGATCAAAACAGGTTTGGTATATTTTCTTCAGTCCAAAAAAATCCATGGAATCAACAAATAATTCAGCGGTCAACAGTGACAAAAAGTGTCATGCTTTAACAAATACAATCAAAATAAATTTAATTAGGCCGTTTCATTTCTTCGACAATACGACTGATATAGGATACTGAGGAAAAGACTAAAATATCAATACAAAGAACAGACAAAAAGAAGTTCGATTCAAGACGTTGAGTTTTTTCACATAGCATGTGCGAAGTAATGGCTCTAAATACCAATAAATTCAATTAAGAAATTTAAAAAAATCCAAAAAAAGTACGGTGGATTGGATTATTTTTTAATTCCGTTTTTTCCAGATCTGTTCAAAAGGAATTTATCACACAAAGTTGGCATCTATGCTCAGCACTAATTGTTTCTAATATTTCGTTAATGGTTTAATTACAATTACGATCGCGTTATGTCAACACTGTTTATCTTTTTATTAATTTAATAAACATTTAAGTTGTCAATACAGAAATATATATAGTAGAATTAAAAGTGACTAAATACATTTTAAAAATTGGCATATTTGATCTTTCGAATTACATTTTATATATTAAAATTCATTGAATACTTTGTAAAACATTCTTTTACGACCATGATTTTTATTATTTAATATACATTTATTTGAATTGTATTTGAAGTAAAATATAATAATTGTATTATCCACAGACTCGCTGAGATCTTTGAAAAGGAAGCCGAAATCTATATGCGCAAAGATCCAGATCCTTTCGACGAACGTCATCCGTATCGCACCGATCCGAGCTGTCAGTTTGGGTTTCTGCTAAAGCAATTATTCCGCAAGGATCAGTTTATGAATAAGGTGAAAATTTCGTTACATTTGTTATTCGAATATGTTTTATAAAATAAAATTGCAAATATTACTTACTGCCTAAAATAAAAACTATATATTTATTAAATTTTACAAAATTTCTAAACAATCTCCTCCTGCCACCACAGCTCGTCAACGATTATCTGCGCGACAATTACTTCACACGCCAGTCCGTACAAAAGAGCGCGCTCGAGCTAAACATACTCGCGTGTCGTCTCATTCTCGTTATTATGCCCGGTCTCGAGACCTCTGCCGTCTTTCAGGTGGAATATGACAATCTCATCAATCGCATTTACAGCTGGGCCGAAGACAGCATTGAACCGTTGCAAAGTTATGCCACCGGTCTATTGGCCGCCGCCATGGAAGTCACCGATATTGCGATAACATTTCGCGAATTAAACACACGTTTAGTGCCAAAAATGATAAAACGTCTCACAATGTTGCAGGCAATTTACAAATGCAACGATCACTCGTCGGCAAATAACTCAATGAATGACTCGTCAGCAGCGGGCACAGCAACTGCAACGGGTATAGAACGTATTATACCTAGCTGGATGTCAGGTTCGTCGGCACCACAATCACCGCAACGCATCGAAGATATGGAGACTGCATTGAATACAACACAAAATGGACGTGTGCCGCCACAACAACCGCCATCGAATGGCGCTACACATGACAGTTTTGCCAATAACAATTCAAATTTATCCGCACTACTCGATACCAGTCGTGAGGCATTTGCAACTGGCGCCGGTTCACAGTACTACAAAAAGATGTACATTCCGATACATCCGCCGACGGCGGAAACCAGTCAAATGCTTATATTGCGCTACCTCACCTCGATGGGCGAATATCAGGAGTTTTTGGGGCTCATCTTTGAGCACAATGCGATGCAGTTGATTTTCGGTTATATTGAAAATTTGGATCGTCGCGATACGTGTTTGGCTTTTGAGGCCTTAAAGTATCTGGCATCGTTGCTGTGTCACAAGAAGTTTTCGTTGGAGTTTATATCACATGGTGGCTTAGAGGTTGTTTTGATTTTTTTAATAATTCTATTTAAATATTTAAAATTTTATATATTTTTAGTTACTCCTCAAAGTGCCGCGTCCCAGCATAGCTGCCACGGGCGTCTCCATAACTTTGTATTATTTGGCGTATTCCGAGGATGCTATGGAACGCATTTGCACTATGCCGAAGCACATTATCAGCGATTTGGTGCGCTATGCGCTGTGGATACTGGGACGTTCGTACGATTCGGGCAAATGTCATGCGACAATGTTTTTCGGTCTGAGTTTTCAGTTTAAAGTGATTTTGGATGAGTTCGACAGTCAGGATGGTCTGCGGAAGTTATACAATGTGGTATGGTGTATGATTTTTCTAACTTTAAAATGTTTTTTGTTTTTAATTTTGTTCTTTCTTTTTTTTTATTTATTTATTTTTTTGGGTTTTTAGATTTTTTGTTTTATTTCTTAATTGTTTTCTTCTTCTCTTTGTTTAATTAAATTTTTGAATTATTAATAAAAAAATTAATTGTTTTACAGATTTCCATCTTGAAAATCCTAAATCCCGTCAACAATTTCGAAGAAGATGAGGATCCCATCAACGAAGACATCGAATGTGCCTCACGTCAGCTGGTGCGTCATGTTTGCGTTGCGCTCAAGCGTTACATGGAGTCGCATCTCTTCTATAAGTTTAATCATTTTATGCGACAACAATGTCCGAGCTCCAGTGAGTTTTCGCAAAATGTCATCAAGGCAACCAAAGCATCGCTCGAACAGATCAGCGATCAAATACGTACGATGCAGGAGAATACGTCGGTTCGTGCACATTGGGCGCCCGTCGATCAGCTGCTCAAATTGGGCGGCATTAATTTGTTGTTGAAAATCATAGCGCTCTCGTATGATTGGAACAATGGTGGCAGGTAATATTTGTGTTATATTTGCTTTAACTCATACTGAAACTTACCACACTAATACTCACCACACTATAAATCACCACACTAAAACTGACCACTCTATAACTCACCACTCTATAACTCATCACACTATAACTCACCACACTAAAACTGATCACACTATAACTCACCACACTATAACTCACCACATTATAACTCACCACACTATAACTCACCACACTATAACTCACCACACTATAACTCACCACACTATAACTGACCACAATATAACTCACCACACTAGAACTTACCATAATATAACGCACCACATTATAACTCACCACACTATAACTTACCACACTGTAACTCACTACACTACAACTCACAACACTACAACTCATCACCATATAACTCACCACACAACAACTCACCACACTATAACTGACAACAATATAACTCACCACACTATAACTTACCATAATATAACACACCACATTATAACTCACCACATTATAACTCACCACACTATAACTCACCACACTATAACTCACCACACTACAACTCACCACACTACAACTCCCCACACTAGAACTCACCCCACTATAACTTACCACAGTGGTTTATTATTACTGTTACCAATTAGAATTTAAATTTTTGTGTTTATACGTAATTTGAAATATAAAATAAAGATTATTATAAAGTTTATAACAACTTACAAAAAACAACTTTAAAAAATATTAAAATAATAAATTTTACAGATCCGAAACAGTGCGCTCTGCTCTCGATGTTCTCTCCATCTGCTGCATCATCCCCAAAGTCTATCTCGCATATTGCGATCGTATGGAGTTGCCTGACAACATGACCTCCTCCGGCATCTACTCGATTTTGGGTGCGGCAGCTGGTGATATAACCACGGATGCGGATGTGCAGAAATCAGCGCTGGCGGTGCTATGTCATTGTGTTTGTTCGCCCATAGCAAGAGTGAGTTGAAAATAAAATTGATTTTAGATATTTTTGATGAATTTTAAACGGTTTTCATATTTTTTTAATATATTTTAATGTAATTTAATACTTTTTAATATATTTTAATATTTCAAAATTTAAAAAAAAAATAATATATTTTTTAAAATATTTTTAACATTTTTTATATTTTTATTTTTTTTATATATTATACATTTTTTTAATATGTTTTAATATATTTTAATATTTTTTTAATATTTTTTAATATCTTTTAATATTTTTTAATAAATTTTAATAATTTAAATACATTTTTTTTTATAATTCTTTTTATATTTTTAATATTTATTTTTATATTTTAAAAAAATTTTAATATTTTTTAATATTTTTTAACAATTTTTAATTTTTTTTTATATTTTTAATATTTTTGGTATTTTTAAATAATTTTTAATATTTTTTAATATTTTTTAATATTTTTTTAATATTTTTGATATTTTTAAATATTTTTTAAATAATTTTTAAAATTTTTTAATATTATTTAATATTTTTTAATATGTTTTAATATTTTTTAATATTTTTTTAAATATTTTTTAATGTGTTTTAATATTTTATAATATTTTTTAATATTTTTTAATATTTTTTAATATGTTTTAATATTTTTTAATATTTTTTAATATTTTTTAATATTTTTTAATATTTTTTAATATTTTTTAATATTTTTTAATATTTTTTAATATTTTTTAATATTTTTTAATATTTTTTAATATTTTTTAATATTTTTTAATATTTTTTAATATTTTTTAATATTTTTTAATATTTTTTAATATTTTTTAATATTTTTTAATATATTTTAATATTTTTTAATATTTTTAATATTTTTTAATATTTTTGGTAAAATTTTTAATATTTTTTAATATTTTTGATATTTTTAAATAATTTTTAAATAATTTTTAAATTTTTTTAATATTTTTTAATATTTTCTATAATTTTTAAAATTTCTTCACACTTTATACATTCCAGAAAGAGCCCAGCAATCTGATGAAATGCTTCAGCAGCAGCGGCAGCTCCAAGAAAAACAAACAAAACCACAAATACTCCGAGGAGCTGGTGGAAAAAGTCTGGGAATCCGTATGCTCCAGCAACGGAATCATTGTTTTGCTGTCGTTAATGCAAATCAAGGCACCCATTACCGATGCCGATTGCATACGTGGCATGGCCTGTCGTGCGCTAGCTGGTCTAGCGCGTTCCGAACGTGTGCGTCAAATTGTCGGCAAGTTGCCACTCTTTGCCAGCGGCCAAATACAAACACTGATGCGTGATCCTATACTGCAGGAGAAACGTTCCGAACACGTGCTATTTCAAAAATATGCCCTCGAGTTGCTCGAACGTGTATCGGGCAAAACGAAACCCATCAACAATCAACTCGATCCATCGCTGGCCAACATACACAAGGCCAATGTAGTGGCACAAACCAAAATCCAATACAATGAGCAGCAACTCTATCAGCTCATACACGATCATCTCGAATCGAAAGGCATGTCACGCACCGCGCAAATGCTACAAAAGGAGGCAGGTCTACAGCTGCCGCCCACAAACACCAAAAACTTTCATCAATCACCATTCGATTACAAGGTGCTGCCGACATCATCATCGTTGGCGCGCAACAGATTGCGCAATCGTATGCAAGATGTGAATCAGGCTATAAATAGCGCTGCGGCGGACAATAATCTAAATACAAGTTTTACGCTGGAAGACGCAGGCGCGGCGGCAACAGTCACACCTATTAAGCTAGTGAAAAAGTCTGAAAAAAGTGCAGCGGGCGCAAGCTCCACTGCAACTGCTGCAAATGCAGCTGCGAGCGGCACAAATACCGCCAACAGTTTAAATAGCAGCACAACGCAACAACGTTCACTGCAAAAACAAATAACAGCTGTTGCTGAGGTTGCTGCCGGCGGCCTTTTGCAGTCTGAAGATGGCTGCTCGCCGCAACATAATCTCGGCATCACATTGAGCACAATAGTCACTGAATATCTAACCAATCAACATGCGCTCTGCAACAATCCCATGACCACCTGCCCACAATTTGATCTGTTCACACCGCATAAATGTCCCGATCCAAAACCAAATCGTACGCTGGGCTCTAATTTGAATTTGACCTCGCGTTGGTTTAAGGCGCAAGCCGGCTATAATACCTCACGTCTCGATCGACGTTATGTGCATTCGAATTTTGCGCCATGGCGCACAATACGTTCGAATGAGTTTAGCGATGCGCCGTTCACCTGTTGCGATATATTGCCCGCCACTGGGTGGCTGCTCGTCGGCACACAAACGGGCGAGGCGAAGGTATTCAATTTGAACGAGGGCACCGAGTTGTTCTCCTCGACGTGTCACAGCTATCACTTGGACAATATCAGTTCGAATCGACGTGGCGAATTGGTGTTGACATCGTGCTCGTGGCGTTCGCCGCTGAGTTGTTTGTGGTCGCTGGAGAATAATATGTTTGCCTCGAAGCTGCGTTTCAATGATGAGTTCTACTGTGAGTTTAGCAATTTGACGCAGGACAAAATACTGGGCACGCAAAATGATGTGAGTTGGGTTTTTTTTTGTATTTTTTAATTAAAAGGATTTTGTGAAAGTTTTAATTAGTTTTAAATATGATTTGAAAACTGTGATCTTAAAAACTATAGATTTCTATAGTTAAAATATTACAAGAGATTTCCAAAAGATTAAAAAAGATTTACAAATAATTTACAAAATATTCCCAAAACATTTACTAAAGATTTACAAATGATTAACAAAAAAATTACAAAATATTCACAAAACATTACAAAAGTTGTATAAGACATTTACACAATATTTACAAAAGATTTACAAAAGATTTACAAAAGATTAACAAAAGATTTACATAAGATTTACAAAAGGTTTACCAATTATTTAATAAAGATTTGCAATAGATTTAAAAATGATTTACAAAAGATTAACAAAAGATTTAGATAAGATTTACAAAAGGTTTAAAAATTATTTACAAAAGATTTACAATAGATCTACAAATGATTTACAAAATATTTACAAATGATTTACAAATGATTTACAAAAGATTTACAAAATATTTACTAAAGATTTACAAAATATTTATAAAAGATTTACAAAATATTTACAAATGATTTACAAAATATTTACAAAATATTTACAAAATATTTACAAAAGTTTTACAAAAGTTTTACGAATGATTTACAAAATATTTAAAAAAGATTTACGAAAGATTTACAAAAGATTTACTAAAGATTTATGAAAGATTTATGAAAGATTTACAAAAGATTTATAATAGATTTACAAAAGATTTACAAATGATTTACAAAAGATTTACAAATGATTTACAAAATATTCACAAAAGATTTACTAAAGGTATATAAAAGATGTACACAATATTTACAAAAGTTTTATAAAAGGTTTACAAAAAATGTACAAAAGATTTACAAGAAATTTACAAACGATTTACAAAGTATGTATAAAAGATTTACAATAGATTTACAAATGATATACAAGAGATTTACAATTTATAAATTATTTACAATAGATTTACATAAAATTTACAAAAGATTTATAAACTATTTACTAAAGATTTACACAAGATTTAAAAATGATTTAAAAAATATTTACAAAAGATTTACAAAATATTTACAAAAGGGTTATACAAGATTTACGAAAGTTTACAAAACATTTACAAAAGGTTTACAAAACGTTTACAACAGGTTTTTAATAGGTTTATGAAACGTATACAAAATAATCACTTATTTATTATAAATTTATTATTAAAAAAAAATATATATATTTCAAATTACATTTTTTTCCTTTTCTAGGCCGCAATCATCTATGATATTTCCACTGGCAATGAAGTCTCCAAATTCACACCAACAATACCCAATCAGTACACAAAGAACCGCGCCACATTTTGTCCAACAGATGAGTTGATATTGTCCGGTAAGTATTGGAACATTTTAATATTTTGGCTACATTTTAAATATAATTTTTAAACGCTTACACTAAACTATCAGATGGAGTTTTATGGGATGTGCGCTCTGGCAAAGAGATCCACAAGTTCGACAAACTGAATCAAACACTATCCGGCATCTTTCATCCGAACGGTTTAGAGGTAATTATGACGTTATTGATTAAATAAATTTAGAAATAAATAAACGAAAAAACATCATACAACAGATAATTTCCAACACCGAAGTCTGGGATCTGCGCACGTTCCATTTGCTGCAAACGGTGCCCGTGCTCGATCAGTGCCTCGTCAAATTCTCCCCGATGAACGTGCTGTACGGCATTTCGCTGGACAGCGAGAATCGCGTAGACTTTGACGATACAACAAACTACGATACTAGCTTTAAGGTGCTTGATGCCTATGATTATTCGAGCATTTCAACGATTGATGTAAAGCGTAACATCTACGATCTGAGTGTCAACGGTAACGGCAGCCTGCTGGCGCTGGTGGAGAATCAGCCGGCCTACGATTCGAAGCAGGAGACATATGTGAAAATCTATGCGGTCGGCATGAAAAAGAGCGAACAACAGGAAGAGGTGCGTGGTGTCAATTGCATTGGCGCCGGCGATGCCGAAGACGATGGCGAATTCAATTTGAATTTGCTGAGTACGACGGCTGCCAGTGGCAATGGCGGTGTCGGTGTAGTAGTCGGTAGTCATGCTGCGCCGCGCCCCAGCGCTGCTGGCGGCGGGGGTGGCGGCATTAGTATGATGCGCATAGTCAGCGGTGGTAATGGTGGTGGCGGCGGCAGCAGTGGCATTGGTGCTGCTGCGCCGGCAACAGCGGCGGCGGCATCAGTTGCTGCACCCGCGAGACGTGCAGCTGGCAACGCAAATGCCAGAGGCCGCGGTGGCGCTGTGGGCGCGCGCGCAGCACTTGACATCGACGACGATGAGTTTTTCGACGTGTTTGCGATTAATGTCTTGTCTATGCTTACAGGAAGATGATGAGGAGCCAGAATCCGATGAGGATGGTTCGGATAGTAGTGATGGCTCGCATAATAGTAAGTTGTATCAAATTTAATTATTAAAATATTAAATTATTAAATTATTAAAATATTGAAATTGTTTTTCTTTGCAGTTTTTGATTTTGCAATTCCACGCAGAAGGCGTCGTCGTGGTGGTGACAATATCGCCGTTGATGACGACGAAGTTGATATGGATGATGATGATGATGATGACGACGACGACGATGATGATGATGACGACGATGATGACGACGACGATGATATTTGGATTGACATGCCCACATCTTCAGACGATGATGCTGATGATGCAAATGCGGGCCAAGGCGACGACGACGAAGACGATGACGTTGACGGCGATTTGAATATAGATGATGATCCAATGGATGGTGTCGACAACAACGGTGATAATCCAGACCAAAATGGTGGTGGTACCGCGCCAACGGAAAATGCAAATAATTCATCCTCATCTTCCGATGCTGAGTTCCAAGGCATGCGTTTTAGTCTGGCATAAAGTAAAAAAAAAAATCAATTACAATTGGCAAACAAAATTAAAATTTCGTGTCCATCATAAAATTGTCATTGGCTGCAAATGCAGAGAGTTACTGCCACACAAATGAAAACAAACAAATCGAAAGAAAAAACAAAAATTAAAAAAAGAAGAAAGAAAAACAAAATACAAAAGAAAATGCGCTGCATAATGAAAAAAAAAAAAAATAGAAATCAAATTTTTATAGAACTGCTGCCGTTTCATTAATTATTTTATAATTGCTTAAATAATTGTGCTACACAAACAAATTTAAAAGCAAATGCTTATATGCTTTGACAACAGTTGGTTTTTTTTTTGTTAATTAAAAGCATTAATGTTATAAATGTTATAATTTTTCTGTTTTTTCGGAATTAGTAATAGTAAAAAAAAATCTAAATATAAAAATAAATCATAAATGTAGAGCAATTTATGCTAATTTTGTAAAAAAGAAAAAAAAAACAAAAATTAAAGTTATTAAAAAATATTTTACAAAAAATATATAAAATTAAATGTTTTTTTATTAATAAAGGGTTTTTCAATAAGAGCGCTACAAAAGTTTTTTCAGGGGTTTTTCACAGGGACGCTACAAAAGTAGAGCGACAGAGATAGCAAACGACGCCATATTTCTTGCCGCTTTTTTGACATTTCTCTTCAGTAAGGTTTGCCATTTCATGATGGAAAGATATACGAGCTAACAACTAGTCGAAATTATTAAAATTTACTACCGAAATTCGAATTCGTATATCTTTCCATCATGAAATGGCAAACCTTACTGAAGAGAAATGTCAAAAGAGAGAGTTGTTTTTTTTATTTATAAATTAAACTTTAATTTATAAATATGTCTTACATTCGACATGAAATTCGAGTTTGTGTTACGAAATTTCCACGTTCAATTTTTGTTTCGTCATTTTTTGTGAAAAAGGCCAACGTCACAACCATTCAGAGCTCAGAACTCTAATTTTCTAACAATTCCTTTTTCGTCAATATAAAGTAATAAAATAGATTTACTTCAAATTTTATTACCTACGTAATAAAACGTAAAAAAAGTATTTGCTTCAAATTTAATTTCCTATATAATAAATTTAAATAAAAAGTATCTACTTCAAGTTTAAATAAAAAAGTATTTTATTTAAATATAGACTACGATTGAAAAACGGTCGAAAAGTATTTAAATTTTCCCTCAGTGAATGCTTTATAAATTTAACCCTTTATGGTTTAAAATTATAAAGAAATAAAAACTATGCAAATGCATATCAAATTTACAGCTTTTATTTGCATTTAATAAATTTGAATTGATTTAAAAAAATATATCTAATAGTACCATTTCAAATGGGAATAAAACCTTTAAATAAATTGATATTGGAAAACTGTTTTCATAACGATACTGAGAGAGATCTCAGCTATAAAATATGTGCCGCCAAATCGAAATGAAAATATATTATTTACATTAATTCGGGTAATTGCTAAATAGGGCCGTGAACAGCTTGATTTTATTCTTTTCACGAATTAATTAATTATAAAAAGGTATTTTATACTTGAACGAAAAGAATAATATTTAACAATTTTCAAATTTAGCAATTTAAGTTTATTAAAAAATACTTTAAAAGAAGCTGGTAAACATTATTAGTCATAATGCCAATCGAAAGAGCAATATGTTTCGAAAATATCGGTCGGACATTTTCAGATATACAACAATTTTTATCCTTAAAAGAAATTTTATGAATATAATTAATGTGTTTTACCTCTCCAACGATATTATTTTGGAAAAATATAAATACAAAACTAATAATTTTTTATCATATAAATAAAAATAAATAATAATAAATAAATAATATATAATAATAATAAATAAATAATAAATAAAAACAACACAACATGCAAAAAATGTGGAACGCTTCACGATTTTGCGTGTCATCCTTGCGCAGGGGCCATGCTAATCTTCTCTGTATCGTTCCAATTTTAGTATATGTTCTGCCGAAGCAAGAACGAAGTACAAGCATTAAAGGTGGTATTTGAATTTAGCTGGTCTCTAAATAGAGCCTATGAATCATAAATAAATATGTGTTTTCTGCTCAACGAAAATATGCGCGTTTCAGGGGTGGAAAATGAATCAAGTATTTATACATGCTATAAATAGCACACACGCAATACTTTATAACTCGCGTCCATAGTTGCCAGTTCCGTGGGAAATTTCCCATGTGTGGCAATTTTTAACTGCTGTGGGAAAGGTAATTCCCATGAGAATTTTTAATGACTACGGGAATTTTGTTAACACATTTTTTTGCAATTTACGAATACACCAAATGTAAATTTAGTGATTTGTACATATCGAACGCACTTTATTAAGTGAAAAAATTAGGTTGTAGTTTTTCTAAGTGGTTTTTAATTTCCATGCGATTTATATGGTAATTTTTAATTATTTGTGAATTTTTGTGATAATTTTGTCTTAATTTTACTTGCTGTGATATTTTTGTGGTAATTTTTAATGACTGTGGTAATTTTGGTGGTAATTCTTAATAGCTTTGGGCATTAAATCAACCAATAATAGCACGTGGGAATTTTTAATAAGTCGTTTGAGAAAAAGTTATTTTATTTTTAGTGGTAATTTTGATTGGCAACTATGCACGCGTCACAAAGCGAGGTAATAATGGCTGCATTCAGCGTCCTCAACAGTTGTGAATTTTCACTTAAATGTCCTCAACATGTTTAGTGAGAGGTCGCCATTTTTTCCATCGTAAAATTTTGTACGCTACATTTGCGCTGTCTTATATATATATATATATATATATATATATATATATATATATATATATATATATATATATATATATATATATATATATATATATATATGTATATATATATATATATTTAATGTTTTTAAAATTTAAGTAAATCCATATGGGCATTTCCAGAAAAACGTCAACCACGACCGAAAAATTCAAAATGCTCAAATCTTTGTAATAAAGATGGATTTGGAATCTTAGGGTGTGTGCGAGTTCGACTAAATAGCTGACTAAACTAAATTGTATGGATTTTCATTCGATCACCATTTAGTAACCGGTAATTGTTAAAGTCCACAATAAATTGAATATTATATGTCTTTTTGCTGTCTTCTAATTTAGGGTGTGTGCGAGTTCGACTAAATTGCTGACTTAACTAAATTTTGTCGGTAATGCAGCGTTTATTTTTCAATTTAGCACATTTTCGAGCAAACTAAATTAATCGAAATTGGAAGACAGCAAACAGACATATGATAATTGATTTATTGGAGACTTTAACAATTACCGGTTACCGAATGGCGGTCAAATAAAAACTTGTACAATTTAGTGTAGTCAGTAATTTAGTCGAACTCGCACACACCCTTAGTTCAATTTAGTTTACCCGAAAATTAGCTAAATTGTAAAATAAACGCTGCATTACCGACAAAATTTAGTTTAGTAAGCATTTTATCCCCTCCGGAATTTTTCTGTGATTTATTTTGAAAAAACTATAATATTTAGGAACAAAGTGTAAATATACAAAGAAAGCACATGATTTAAAATATTAAAAAAAAAAACATTATTACGCAAAATTCGCTGTCTTTTTGGCATTTCCATATGAACCTCGACATGCACTTCCGTTTTTGTCCCGTCAAGAACTCTCACTATTTTATGAATATCTTTTGATCTACGGCATATAATTCTCTAATTTTTTGCAGATGTTTAGTACCATTTAAATACTACATGCTCCATCAAGTAAATTCATTAATTTTCCTTCGAGTTATTAAAGTTTTAAGCGTACTAATGTCCCGTCCGGAACCCCAGGAAATGCCCATATGGTATTACGTCACGTTACCCTAAACTTCAGTGGAATTCATTGTTCTCATATATTACGGAAGAGAAATTAGAAGAATATGAATAAAAAATCGGACGAATACATTAAAATGCATTATATGTTTGGATTCACTGGCCAATACTGCATTATTGCCATGCATGCATTTAAAATCCAATTTATTCATACTGTAGAGCTTTTTGAGGATATGTTCCATTTTTTTTAATAAATCAAATTGAATTCTATTAAATACGAATAGGTCATAATTTAAGATAACTTTGAACGTTTCTTTGGATCGATTTTTTTTTGGTCTTGATTTCATATTTAAATTTTGGATCATTTTTCGATTTTTTTTTTGTCCAAATTTCATTTCAGTAATTTTTAATTTCTATTTGTGTCATTTTTCCCACAGGTCATTTAGGTTCACTTTTTCAGTGCAAGTTTAAACTTAGTTTAAACTTCTCGAGTCCGATATAGTGATATAAGCTGCGTTTTTTTCATAATTTAAATTTGAGCCGGAACAACATTTATACGCAAAACAAAAACAAATTTGAGCTAGATAGATTTATCGAGCTCAAATTGTTTTTGTTTTGCGTACAAAATTTCTTCCGGCTCAAATTTAAATTATGAAAAAAACATAGCTATAGTGTCTGACAAAACAAAAGCTACTTTCCTTCTTACTCTTCGTGCTCCATTTCAACGTTTTGTAGTAAGTATAGAAATTTTTGAGAACAGGAAGTTTAACTATTTAAAAATTATCCAAATAAAGTTGTATATTATAAATTTTAAGCAAATACTTTTTTTAGATATAAAATGTTCAAAAAATTGCTTTAGTATTGTCAAACACTGTATGTTGACTTAAGACGAAATTACGTCTAGTTTAATTTTAAAATATGACTGAAAAACTGGTCTGAAAAACTGGTCTATATTCAATAATTTGATTTTAACATAATTAACACATTTGCCCAACACATTTCAACATCCTCGATAGTATAGTGGTCAGTATCCCCGCCTGTCACGCGGGAGACCGGGGTTCAATTCCCCGTCGGGGAGAACAATTTTTTTTTATTTTTAATAATAGAATTAACAATTTTTATTTTTTTTATGTTTTAAAACAATAAAAAAAAATATTAAACAAGAAAATATAGTAAAAAGCTATAAACAATAATTTCAATAGCTAGTTTATGCCGTTTTTAAAAACATTAATACCTCGCTTTGTAACGCGAGGCATAGTGTCGCTTGTGTGCTATATATAGCATGTATAAATACTTGATTAATTTTCCACCCCTGAAACGCGCATATTTTCGTTGAGCAGAAAACATATATATATTTATGATTCATAGGTTCTATTTAGAGCACCGTTAGATTCAAATACCACCTTTAATGCTTGTACTTTGTTCTTGCTTCGGCAGAACATATACTAAAATTGGAACGATACAGAGAAGATTAGCATGGCCCCTGCGCAAGGATGACACGCAAAATCGTGAAGCGTTCCACATTTTTTGCATGTTGTGTTTTTAAATATTTATTATTTAAATATTTTAAAATTTTAATTATTTGTATTTGTATTTTTCCAAAATATCACGGGTTTAGAGGTAAAACACATACGCATATTTCTAAAATATATTTAATTGGTAAAAATTGTTATATATCTAAAAATGTTCGATCGATATTTTCAAAACTGGTTGGAATTGTAGAGAACATATTGCTCTTTCGAATGGCATTATGACTTTCAATGTTTACCCGCTACTTTTAATAATATTTTTAATTTATTTTTAACATAAATTGCTAACAATTTAAGATGGTTAAATATTAAACTTTTACTTCAAGAATGAAATACCTTTTTATAATTTATTAATTTATGACACACATCAAAAATTTAAGTTAATTTTTTCAAATTTGAAAGTTTGCATATTTATCATAATCAAAACGAGTTGAATTTTTTAACTTTTAAAGTTGATTTTAAGTACACTAAGAAAACAAAAGATGGTTGAAAAGTATTAGAGCCTTAAAATCGTTGCAGTTGCAAATTATGCAAGTCAAGTATATGACACTTTTTGTGATATTTAGACAATATTAATAGTTTTGCTACAACAGCATTAATATTTGTGGAATATGAGAATATTTGCAGCAATGCTACCTATTGGTCTAGTATTTGCAGTGAATCTATCACAAATATGACATTTTTCGTGATGTTTATAAGAAACATCTCACAAATAATACAAAATATGTGATGTTTACAAATTTAAACTTTTGCTGCAAATTTATTTGTATTTCCTGCATATTTATTTTAGTTGCAGCAACAACACTCGCATAAATATTCTGTTTTCTTATTGTATATAAGGACTTTCATAAAAATGTTCAACTAAAAATTTTAAAAATTAATAGTTTTTTGTTGAACAAAATAAACGTTTATTTTACATTTTATTTTTGTTTTTTTTATTCTTTTACTTTTTAATTAGAATGATCCAAAAAAAATAGTATTAGTAGTATATAACTATTGGTTTTTTTTATAATTCATAATTAAAAAATTTAAAAAAAAGTGAAAAAAAAAATTATCACCCTGGCCGAGATTCGAAGCTGTGATTCTGAACTAATTTTAATAAGTACACCCAGAAAAAAATTCCCTTAAATCCCATTAAAATTGGTCAATGGGGCAATTATTAATTTAATAGTATACAGAAAATAAATCTTTTCATCTAAACTCAATGGCAATGTCATGGTATTTTCTAGTATTTAATGTTATTTTCCGAATAAAATAACAATCCTATTGACTATTTTTAATAGTAAAAAACTATTATTTATGGGCCATTCCACACCAAATCGACCAGCGGTTAGAACTCACCTTCTTCGATTTCAATGAAATTTTGGCAACTGATAAAGGGTATCGAGACATGCACTAAACAATTTTTTTTTCCGACCACTACTTCCAGAGATACAGTGGCTCAAAGTTGGAAAAAAGTGCCAAAAATCACTTTTGTACTGTTGTTCATATTTAAATATCTCTTGAACTAGAAATGCTAGAAACTCCGTTAATGGCTCGTTTTAAAGCTAATAGAACAAGCTTTTAGAAAAATTAAGTTGTAATTTCCAAACGGTAACATGTGGCCCGTGGTCATTATCCTTGCACTTCAAAATTGTGGTCCTTAAAAAGGACCCTTTTTAAAATTCTGAAAAAAATCCTAAGTTTTCGTCAATTTATTATAAATGTTCATACAAAATTTCAAGATGGTATTTTGATGGCATCATATTTTAAAAATTTTTTCTAGCATTTCTAGTTCAAGAGATATTTAAATATGAACAACAGTACAAAAGTGGTTTTTGGCACTTTTTCTCCAACTTTGAGCCACTGTATCTCTGGAAGTAGTGGTCGGAAAAAATAAAAAAAAAATATTTAGTGCATGTCTCGATACCCTTTATCAGTTGCCAAAAGTTCATTAAGATCGAAAAGGTAAAATCTCAAATTTGACTTTTTTTGGTCGATTTGGTGTGGAATGGCCCTTATATAATATTTTTTTCTCGGTGTATGGTTTAAAATTTAAAATATTTGAAATCCTGCATTTTTCAACCATTCTTAAAAAATAATCAGTAAGGAAAGTTAGGTCAAATAGAAAATTTTAAAGTAGGGAAATTGTGACACACACCAAATTTCAAGAATTATGAAAGTTATAGTCGGTATAAGCCGTCTATAAATACCCTACACATATGGGCATTTCCTGGTGTTCGTACGCTTAAAACTTTTATATCTCAAAGGAAACTTAATGAATTTACTTGATTTTTTTTTCTGAAGTATAATTTAAATAGGACTAAAGAATTGCAAAAAAAATAGAGAATTCTATAAGATGCAGGTGTTCCAAATAAACATTATTCATTTTTATATTTTTTCATCAATTTTTACAAGACGAATTTTATGCAACTTTGGCGAGTTTTTTTTTAAAAAACTGAATTTTACATTTACTACAACGAACGGATTAATTATATTTAAAATTTTTGCTACAAAATAGTTTTTTCAGATTTTAAAAACCATATATATCAAAAAGAGACATTTTTACAAAAATAAACCACTGTGCGGTAGTTCAAAAGATGTAAATTAAATAGTTGTCGTTCCGGACGGAACAAAAACGGAAGTGCATGACAAGGTTCATATGGAAATGCCCAAAAGTCAGCAAATTTTCCCTCAAATTATTTTTTTGAATTATTTTGAAAAATAGCTGAAATCATGTGCTTTCATTGCCTATTTACACTTTGTTCCTAAAATGTATAGTTTTTCTTATAATAAATCTTAGAAAAATTCCGGACGGGATAAAAAAAAATTTCGTATATGAATTATCGATTTTTATTCTAAAAATACTTTTTTCGTACAATATATTTTTTTGAATTATCACAGAACATAGCAGAGATAACATTAACCAAAAGGTTGAACATTTAAATGAAAATGGATTTCTCACTTGAAAGTTTAAATTTATGATCAAGTAAAGTATAAAAAAAATAAATATTAAAGTTAAGAAATGCTTCTTAAAAGTGTAAATTTGAAATACATACATGTTTCAACCATGCCAGGTAAATAAAAATCAACCACAATGTTTAGATATCGTTTTTAAAACAACAAAAAAAAAGTATATAGGTTAAAAACGAACCTCAATTTTTGACCGTGTAGTAATTACCTGAATTAATGAAAATAATATATTTTTACATTTCGAGTTTGAATATTTAAATTTTTTTTAAATCATAATGTATTTCTTAAAAAGCTAAATTACTACTATGAGAAAGAGCATATAATTTTTATATTCAAATTTAGCGTAAATGAACCAAAAACTAACAACTTTTTTTTGAAGATGTCAATATTTGTATTAATAATTTTGTTCATAATTTTCAATCGAATGTCTTTATAATAATGCATATTGTTTACCACGGCTATATGCTATATTTATATTTCTGAATCATCAATTTAAATACTTATAAATATTTTTAATTGAATGAATAAAATGTACAAATATGTACAATAATATGTACCTACTGATTTAAAGATACAAAAATTTAAGACAAACACATTTTTGAAAGTCTCTTTGAATTATCTCTTTGAATTATATTCCCAAAATATTCTTCAATGTTAAACGTTTGTTTCTCCAATGTGAATGCGTCATATGATGATGTGATACATATTAACATTAAACATACAACACTGCATTATTTTGCTAAAACTATTTATGCAATTTTTTTTGATGTTGCCAATTTCAATTATGAGCTAATTGCAGTGGACAGAACCAAATAGCTAAATACTAGTGAAATAACAACCAATGAAAGAACAAAAAATGAAAATTTTACAAAACAGCTAAAATAAATAATACAAAAAAAAAAAAAAAAATAGTACCCAAAACCAAATTTAAATAGTTTATATTACATATATTAAATAATTTATATTAATTCTAAAAAATTAAATAATCCCCAACCACTAAAATAAAAAATGCGATCAATGCAAATAACGTCCAAAACAAATGCCCACATTACATTAAATATCCGACTAAATTATACCAAAAATAAATCAAATAATCCCCAATGAGGACTCACAGCAAATTTCGTAAATCACTATTTTTAAATCCTAAATTAATTTTTCAAAATATAAAAAAAAGAAATCAAAAATAAATAAACCAGTATAAGGAAACTAGAAAAAAATTGAAACCGGAGAATGAAACCGATAGGTATGCGTTCAAATCATTTCATTTTTAAAAGCATAACCGAAACCGTAATGGAAAACTCGTGATATACACAAAAAGAAAAGATAAAACTGGATAAATTTTCATTATCAACCAAAATCGTAAGGAATATTTTGGGTTTTATTTCATTAATTGTTATACCCTACACTAAGAGTGAAAGGGTATATTCCTGAGTCGATTTAGCGATGTCCGTCTGTCTGTCCGTCCATCTGTCTGTTTGTTGAAATCCCTACTACTTAAACAATTGAAGAGTTAGATAAATAAAACTTATATTTATATACCTACGCTGTATGAGCGAAAAAATTGGCGAGATCGGTCCATTGTGACCTGTGATCTGACAATTTATATTCAAATACCTCATATTAAATTTACATCTACAGATCAATTTTACTACATACGTGCTTAGGTAAAATTGGTTGGTCATATATATATTGAAATCATGTTCAAATACATGAAAATCATCAATCCAAATTCGGTACACCTACTCTGTTGTAAATATGGGGATCAAATAAATGGAAATTCTTCAGCGATTGAAAGTTTGTAATTATTTTCAGGATTCGTATACCCTGGTGACCAATATACCACTTTGAATGGTAACCACACATATGTGTAGGGTATTTATAGTCCGCTTAGACCGACTATAATTTTGATAATCCTAACTATCATAATAACATTTAAAATTTCCCATGCAACCAGAAAAAAATTCCCTCAAATCCCATTAAAATTGGTCAATAGGACAATTATTGATATAATAGTATACAAAAATAAATCTTCTCATATAAACTCAATGGCAATATCATGGTATTTTCTAGTATTTAATGGTATTTTCCGATTAAAATAATATTTTATCCTATTGACTACTTTTAATTGTAAAAAACTATTATTTATATAGTATTTTTTTCTGGGTGTGTGTTCTAACCTTCCCAACTGGTTTAGGAATGATTTCATTTGTAGTTTTTTTAATGCCCATGTAAAAACGACAGAATTTTGCGACAAATTGCAAAATCATGTATTATGCAAAAATATTCTTTTTAGTATTTAGAATATTATTAAAATATATTCTTAATGCACCCAGAATAAAATACTATATAAATAATAGTTTTTTACTCTTAAAAATAGTCAATAGAATAAATTATTATTTTAATTGGAAAATACCATTAAATACTATAAAATACCATGACATTGCATTTGAGTTTATATGAAAAGATTTATTTTTTGTATACTATTAAATTAATAATTGTCCTATTGAACAATTTTAATGGGATTTGAGGGAATTTTTTCCGGGTGTGCATGTTATTGTTCTTACATTTGTAAAATTAAACTCAAACTATTATAAAAATGTACATACATAAATTCATACAAAATATTTTAATTTAAAAAAACTTTTTATACGAAATTTTATCATTGCTCTCAACGACTATCTAATCACTGGTGGTATACAGTACTTGCACAAAATCCTATGTATGTAAATTAATATTCACTATTTACCTCTAAATAATATATAATAAAAACCAATTAAATATACTGAATATCTTATCAACGTAAATTTAAGCTATCATTTATGTGATTTTGTTTTCCATAAAAGGGTTTTTATTTATATTAGGGTTGTCAGGTGTTTGTCAAAATAAATTTAAAATATGATTTTGCTATAAAATACAAAAACTTTTAGTAGTAAGAGAAAATGTCAGAAATATTAAAAAGTCTAAATCAAACATCGAAATGACATTAGAAACATCTTATATTACACATAAATGAAGAAATTAATTTTTTAGTTATTATTTTTTGATTTTTGAATTGTTTTTGGATAAAACCAGAATTTAGATAAATTGGTATTTATTTGAATTCTTTGAATTATTTTTTGTAATTTTGTAACTGAGATCTTTTTGAGTATGAATCTGAAAACGGTTTTTCAATATCAATTCATTTAGAGGTGTTATTACAATTTGAAATGTTAATATGATAGATTTTAGAAATATGCTTTTAAAAACATTTGGTTTATATACCCAGTAGTTAATTTGTCCAGGCCTTGCCAGTAGAAGCCCTGCTATAACAACTTCTTAGAATGCTCAACACACATTCTGCAGTAATGAATCAAACTATTTTTCAGACCTTCTGAGAGCCGTTCACTGAGAAACAAATAGGGAAGTCCTACAAAAATGTTCATTTCATATAAAAAGGAAGAAAGGAAATCATTAGTCTGGAACTGGTTCTACCTGCTTGAGAATCAGTGCTGACATAGCTTCTTACGCCTGAAATTTAATACCGGGTATTATTACAATTACTTTCTATTTTCTTTTTGTTATTTACAATAGTTATATTATGTATTTTCTCTGTACTGAACTTTTTCAAAAATATCATTACTTTTGTTTGAGAAATATTGAAAAAGTCTATAATTTTTGGTTTTAAAATTTCTGATATCTTTAATATTTATTTATAAATGTTATACTTTGAACTAAAATGATATTCATCCAATTTATAAATTAAATAATTTAAAAAAAAAATATATCTTTAACTTTGTAAATTCATGTCGGAGATAATCGAAAAATCCGAAATCTGAAAATCCGAAAATTTCGAAAAACGGACATTTATTTCAATTAACATAATATTTTTAACAAGAAACTCATTCCGCATAAATAAATTGAAGCACACTCGGAAATATTCGGATGTAATAAAAAATCAAAAATTATCTTTGAAAATTTCAGAAATGACACAATTCCCATGGCGTAAATAAAATGCCAAATAAATTAATTCGGAGTCGGAAATATTGTAAAAAAATACAGAAATATTTGAAGTACCTTACCAACCTTTATACAAATAAATGAAATAAATCCGAGTCGAAAATGTTCGAAATATGTCAATTATACTTTAATAAATAAATAAGTTCCTGAAATCTAAAATAAGAATAACAGTTTCCTACTATGGAATATGACATTGAAATCGCTTTACGAAAAAAGTACAGGGTTTTTCAAATGCGACGCTACAAAAGTAGAGCGACAGGGACAGCAAACGACGCCATATTTCTTGCCGCTCTTTTGACATTTCTCTTCAGTAAGGTTTGCTATTTCATGATGGAAAGATATACGAGCCAACAACGAGTCGAAATTATTAAAATTTACTACCGAAATTCGGAGTCAGTGGCCTCAACGTTAAGAGCGCTACGTCCAATTTATGGTCGTTATAATCGTCCTAGCAGATCAACAATTGAGCATCTAGTGGAAAAATTTGAATCCACAGGCACAGTACAAAATATTTAGGTTTATGGGCCGGCGGCGTCATTGGGTCGTCTTCTTCGTTATGTTACTGTGAATGGGAATCGCCACCGTTCAATGATAAACGAATATTTTTGGCCCCAATTGGATGATATGGACTTGGGGGACATGTGGTTCCAACAGGACGGCGCCACAAGCCACATAGCGAATGCCACAATCAATTTATTGAAAACCAAGTTTGGAGAACGTCTTATCTCACGAAATGGTCCAGTCGATTGACCGCCTCGGTCGTGCGATTTGACGCCGTTAGACTATTTCCTGTGGGGCTACGTCAAGTCTATGGTCTATGCCAACAAGCCAGCGACGATTGATGAACTTCGTACGAATATCGAACGTGAAATTGCAGCAGTATCGGCCGATTTATGCTTGAAAACCGTCGAAAATTGGGTTCAGCGTCTGAACTTCTGCAAGCGTGCCCGTAGTGGCCATGCAAAAGAATCGAGTTCCATACATAATGGCATCGAACGTACTTTTACAGGAATAAAGAATTTCATTGATATCCAAAACCGTTTTTGTTTTATTTTTGTAGCGCTCTTATTGAAAACCCCTTTATATTATAAGAAAACACTTTTACTTTCTAAAACTTGACGCTTTTTCAAGTAAATTATCCTTAGTATTTGTAATCTCAGTGGTCCTTCCAAAATTTGAAGAGAGTAAAAAAAAGAATATTATTAAACCTAAAATTTAATTTAAACTTAATTTTTGGAGAAAAATATCAGGTTTTGAATGTTTTTCACTTTCAGCTTGAGATGTTATTTTATAAATCAAATAAAGCTTAATTTGAACCAAATGTATAACGTCGTTGTGGAAGTAAAAGTCATCAACTACCCAAGTGGAAATTTAGTTCAAGATGCGATCATTTTCTGACCAGGCAGCCAGATTTCAAATCAGGCAATGATCAGGGGTTTTCATCAGTGCCTGATTCAAAACGTGACGCTATTCGAAGTTGCTATCCTGATCAGTTTGCCTGATCAGGTTTTCCGATCTTACCATTAAAAGCGTTTACCAAATTTGAGACCTTTCAAAAAAAAAAAAAAATGTTTTTTGAACTAACCCAGCAAACAATGAAGCTCATATATGAGCGTATTTCAATCTTTTTCCTGAGCCTGAGCGCTCAAGCTTTCATTCAGAAATGAGTCTAGAAACATATGCGTTTCGAGCAAAATGCGTCATTCAAGTGAGATCATTTGAATAGATGAATTTGAATTTGAGCCTAAAAAACATTTTCAACTAAAGCCTAAATGCAATCTCAAAAGCATCGCGATAGAGGATCTTGGAAGATCATGATCATGAGCATATTCTACCTCATAAAAGTATTTAAAACGATTCATTAATGAATATTAATAACATTTTAAATGGGCCAACAAATATATTAATTTTTTAAATATTTTAAATACAGAACTATGGGATAATTAATATAAATACTAAATACAAAAATAATTTGCATTGAAGAACTCATTGGAGGCGTCTTTCTATGCTCCGACATGGCCTCATTTCGATGCAACCCGAAATGCCGCCGACTCACAGCTCCAACTGCCATTGAAACAGCGAAAATATCGTTTCAGTATATGGCTGTACTGCTAATGAGAGTCATTTTTCTTGAACTTGATTTTTGGTGTGCTGTAAAAGATGAGTGTTGGGGAATATTTTAAGTTCCTTGAGAAATAAGTGATCAATTTTACTCACATTTTGTTATGCTGCGAGGACAAAATGTCCTGCACAAGCTTAATAGATGAGACGTGCGCAAATCGAGCCACTTTTCTGGCAATTATAATTTAATATTGAAAAATTGTGTTCTTTATATAAAAAAACTTCAAACAATTGTACTAAAATATTTGTCAAATAAAATCACGACATTCAAGATATAGATTCAAAATAGATTCAAGGAACATGAGCCTGAGCGTAACTTGAACCCTGGCGTTTGCTGGGAAGTTATCTCAATAACTTTTGCAATGACAAAAAGTCAATGTTTTGAGTCTAAATAAAATATTTATAATTTTTAATAATGTTGAGAATTTGTATTTCTTTTGCGTTTGAGTTTAACATTTATTTATTAGAATATTTTATTAGAATAATTTCGCTACCCAATTTAATTATAAAAGTTTTTTAATAACATCTCAATCATATTATATCCAGTAAGATTTTGTCATAAGTGTCATATCAGGTTTTATTAAATAGACTTTAGATCGGTATTTTTTATGAAGGTTGGATCAGGTTGCTTTACGTGGATTTTAAATTAGGATTACCTTAGTCGACCCTGATAGAATTATTTCAGGTGACCTTTGGGACGGATGCGAAATAAGGCTAATCTTTAATTATGAGTGTACTAAATCTTTTTATTATCTGAACATTTCTGATTGATGAGATATAAAATTATATTTATTGATAATTTCAAATTTTACATTTCAAATTTTTAAAATTATCAATTACTTTTTATAATATTAAGTAATAGACTTAAAAAGTATTAAAATAAAAAAAATAAATAATATTGTTAGTTTTACTTATCAATTACTAATTTCATTTAATCTATTTCAATATTTTTGATTGAAAAATAAGAGTATTCTGTGAAAACAAACCAGGCTTTAAAAAATATAATCAAAATTTTCAGACAAATTCTAAAAAAGGAAGCTTTGTCAATTTAATTTTAATTCTGATTTTTGTATTATATATCTGTATTATAATCAGATGAATGCTTATAAAAATGGTGTAAACACTGCATAAAATATTTAGATAAAAAAAAAGTCATTATATAGTACAAACGTACTCACTGACGTACTATTTCTTCTCTAAGCATATAAAATACAATTTAAGTTTTTCCTACGTATATGGTTGGCGGCGTGTGGTTTTGACCAAATCGAATGCGTCAAAAAGTAAAAATTTTCGCGGTCATTATAGAGTACAACATACAGACACACACACTCAAACATACTTGGCCGTAATGAATGAAAAATTTTCGAAAAAAAACAACATATTTTTCAGTAGTTAATAATTCAATTGGAATCGTAATCGGAATTGGTTTGCTTTGGAAATTTCGCATTCAGTTGCGTTTTTGCACTTGAATGGTGCGCTTCGTTTGTGGTTTAAAATTTAATTTTGTTTTTACAAATAATTAAAGCAAAAATAAAATTAATTAAATTTTAAAAAATCTACCTAATTTGGTTTTAATTTTTTGAAGCGTATTTTTTTGTATGCATATTTAATTAGTTGCATAATTAATTTTTGTTTGCAAATTTAATTAATTTGCTTAACTAATTTGTGTCTGCGAAATTTTGGATGTTATTTTTTTTACTTAAAATGCACTCGTTGCAATTTATGTCGCGAGCTTTTTTGTTCACTGGGTTGCTGGCGCTGGTCTCCGCTGCTGCAGTCGAGGAGAACAACAAATTTTGCATCCACACCGAACCGATGTTGTTGGCTGACATTGAAAAACATGTGAATCCTACGGCGGCGGATCCGAACTGTGAAGTGCTGGCAACGACATTGACCGTGAAGGAAAAAGTGAGTTAAAAAAAATTTAAATAGGTCAAAATACGACAATAAATCTGGGATTAAACCGTAACTGTAACCGATATGCGTTTAAAACTGTTTCATTTTAGAAAATTGCAATTTTATTTTTAGATCTAAAAATACAAAAATAAAGCTAAAATATATTTAACCCTAGGATAAACATCTAAAAATACAAAAATAAAGCTAAAATATATTTAACCCTAGGATAAACAACTAAGCTAAAATATATTTAACCCTAGGATAAACAACTAAGAATGACCAGAATAAATTTGACTTTTATGTCGAAGAAACCTTTAAGTCTTCGGATGTTACTCTACAGAGAAACCAACTAGTACTAAACTGGGCACGTAACTCAGAGATTATCTTAGAGAGATTATCGGTCCTAGCTCTACCAACTTGGTATGAACCAACCAAAAACTTTAACAGGGCGTTCTCCTAACACCTCATACAGACCTATAGATCAATCACTGAACTGGTCTTGAATTGGTGAATGAATAGAATCAATTTCGCCAATTGAAGACCAGTTCAGTGATAGGTCTAAAGGTCTGCATGATGTTGAAGACCAGTTCAGTGATAGGTCTTAAGGTTTGCATGATGTGTTATTAAAACCATGTTGCAGGTCGGTTGGTTTCATATAAAAGGGTCAGAACTAGGACCGATCCATAATATTTTCTCGTAGGAATATTTACGAACTGTCGTCTTATTGCATACCTTTCTTGAAACTGGAACAGTGACAAATCGTTTCTTCATCAGTTACGTGATAGGTTGTTTTTAGAGCAATTGAAACCTTTTCCCGCAATGACATTTAAACGATTAATATTTATGCCACTAGAATATAGTTCATACCGAAAATTTTTATTTGTATCATATAAAAAGTGTCACTTTAAAATATCAAATTTAATTTAAATGAAATACTGAAAATGTTATAAGCAAAGACCAATATTCTACTAATAAATCTGAATATGTCAAAAATAAAATTTACAATAAATGTAGAAGGTCATAATGTAAATCACTTCAAAAATTACAAAAAAAAAAGAAAACCACTTACAAACAATAGGAAAATCAACATTAAATTGATAGTTGTTACTCACGCATTCTAACCGTATATGAAAAACACATTGATCACGATTGCGTTAAACATTGAAACAACAAAATATGGCAATAACTGGTTACAAAATCACACAAAAAATCCTTAAATGACTGAATTTCTATAAATATCTGAATAGAACATACATTTTAGTTGGCTGACATAAATTAATGTTGGCTGACATAATTCAATGTTGGCTGTAAACAAATTATCTTTACAAAATTAGTCATCAATTTTAAAACTATCACATATACACAGAGAAAAAAACGCTTCTTTATTTAAAGTTTTAACTTTTAATTTAAAAGTTTGAGACTTTAAAGGATATTGAAAGTTTAAAAATGTACAAAAATGAGATGATACTTTAAAAATAAAAAAAGTTAATTTAAATTTAATTCGAAATTAGAAACCAAAACATAGATTTTAATTACATCGTCATTGTAGAATTAAAAGTTTTAAAATTGTCAATATTAGATTTACAAAAAATACTTTTATTTCCGAAGGTTTCTAATCGATGCGAATAAGATTGACATAACTTAATGTGAACGCCCTAATCCTCCGAATTGTATTGCAACTTTTGAAATTTATCAACTAGTTTTTATAATATTAAACAAAAAAACTTACATTAAGTTTTTGGAAAAAATGATTTCTTAAATTTCTTTCAACAACGACGTTTTGTGCAGGATACTTGTAGGAATTATATATAAGACCTTGATCAGGAACTGATCATAGAATATATTTCTTGTCATAATCCGATCAGTTACAGTACCCAATAAAGTAATTTTTGACTATACGACTGTTTGCGCCAACTAACTCATTGTCCAATCAACTTATTCGGTTCACCCAAATGCAAAGTTGGTTCTTATAAACTAAACTAAAAAATAGTTATATTTCGAACTGCAGTTGGTGTTTATTATTTGATTTTTCTTTTTTCGCATTTTTTCACTAATACTCTTTTTTTATTTTTGTCAAAGCTTTAAGTGTTTTACAAGTTTTATTATCTCGGTGTATGAATTTTTTTTTATGCTCGTTTCAATAACTATTATAGTTATTTTTTATAAATTTGTTATCATATCTAATTATAAAGCAGTCATATTTATCTTAAGCTCTTTTCTATATAAATATAACGTTGAGTAATGCATTTCATTCAAATATGATTATTAATGATTGATTATTTTTTTGAGTTTTGATTTTAGATATAGTCAACATTTTTGCAATAAATGCCAAGTAAACTACTTAAAGTTATATATAATAAAGTTGTCTATTATTCTGAAGAGGACAATTTGAAAAACAATGTCTTATCAGAGAAATGCAATTTAAGAGATTAGCAAATATATATACGTCATATATACCTATTATAGATAAATAATACTTGAGATTTTATAATCGTTTTGATTTGAAATATTTTAATGATGACTATTACATATTAAAATCAAGAATTCAAATCGTACTGGTACTGGACTGGGCACGTGACTGAGATTGAGTTTAAAATGTTATTTTTATTTTGGCGCTTTATATAATTTCAGATTTTGGGAATTTCTTTAAAAATTAAATAAGACCACATTTTTTTGTTTTGTTATTACACTTATATATGGGGCTTTATTTCATCTCAATTGGGGCTTTGATTCATTTTAAAAATGGGGTTTTAAATTGGTTTTCAGATTGGGCCTGTATTTGCTGGAGACTTATTTCATAGAGCCCGTCACGTTTTAAAACTGAAACTCAAAATGTAACTGCAATGATAAAATAATAGAAATCTCCATGGTTATTAATTTCGTTATCAATCCTTGATTTCAACATATTTCAATAATTATGAAATTTTTTAATTGATTTTATTTTTTAAACGATTTTTGTTATATTTTAGGAAAGCTTTCTCAATACAATGTGCAAGGATATGACAACGGGCACTCCACAAAACTATGAATTCTTCAAATTGCGCAATGGCGAACTGGAGGGTCGTCGTTCATATCATAGTATTTGTGAAGGTCACTCGAATCCATTATTGGCCTGGGTGCCATATGAGACCATGCGACGAAATTTTGCACAAGAACTGAATCCGAAAGAGGTACACCTTTAATTAGTATTTATTACTTTAGAATTGTATAAATTGTTTTTATTTTATTTTTATAAATTAAATTTTGTATCTAAAGTTTAAGTTTTAAAAAAATATTTTTCCCCTTTTTTAATTTTTTTAGCGCATGAACTACATTGCAAAGGCCACTGACGTTGAACGCGAAAAGACGGAACTCTGTCATTTCCGACACTCCGACATGGTCACCAATATAGACTCGAATCTCTTCACATGCATCGTCATGATTTTCGAGGATAATTTTGTGAGTTAAATACATAAAAAAAAAATAATATATAAAATATATAATTTATAATAATAAAAATTGTACATTAAATTCTTTCAGTATGGTCTCGAATCCAACATCAATGTTTTAGTCGAAATTCTGCCCATTATGTATGAGATACGCAACGTGACATACGCACCGTGGAGCAATGTCACACAGAGCTACAAAACAATGTTGGGCAAATCGAGTCTCAAGAATCCCAGTCGCGATGTAAAACAAATTTACGGCTCGATCGATTATGCCTACGTTGAGAAGATCAAGCTGAACACAAGCTCCGTCTACAGTAGCGGTGAGGATAAAGATGCCATGTCCAAGTTGCCCCTACTGCTGGAGCACAAAGAAGCCGTGCTGGAAGTAGATGAAAATGGTATCGGTGGTGTAACCGTTAAGGAGGCAAGTTTAGATATATTTTAATCGATTTAAATTTCAGAAATTAATCGATTAATTGATAATTTTCTAAATTCTTCAATTAATATGAAATTCAAAATCTCTACAGAATTATTTACTTGGATTTCAAATTATTACTAATATTGGTTTAAAACCATATCATTTTTAAAACTACAAACGTTACTAAAATTGTTGATTTTTATCGATAAAAATCAAAAATTTTGAATTTTCAAGAATTAAATTAAATTTTTAGTACTAAATTAAATTTTTAGTACAAAATTAATTTTAGTACAAAATTCAGTTTTTAGTACGAAGTTCTTTTTTTTTTGTACAAAGTGAAATATTTAGATCAAAGATGAATTTTTAGTACAAAGTGTAATATTTAAAACATAGATGAATTTTTATTACAAAGTTGGATTTGTAGTACACATTTATACTTTTAGTACGTAGTTTAATTTTTAGTACAAAGTTGAATTTTTAGTACAAAGTTAAATTTTTAGTACATAGTTGAATTTTTAGTACAAAGCTTAACTTTAGTACTATGGTGAATTAAATAGTAACAAGTTGAATTTTTAGTACAAAGTTTAATTTTTATTACAAAGTTAAATTTTTAGTACATAGTTGAATTTTTAGTACAAAGCTTAATTTTAGTACAAAGCTGAGAAAAAGTTGAATTTTAAATACAAACTTGAATCTTTAGAACAAAGGGAGATTTTAGTACAATGGGAATTTATAGTACAAAGTTGAATTTTTAGTACTAAGTAAAATTTTTAGTACAAATTTGAATTTTAGTACATAGTTGACTTTTTAGCACAAAGCTTAATTTTTAGTACAATGCTGAATTAAAGTTTTTTTTTATTATAAACTTGAAGGGAGATTTTAGTACAAATTTTAGTACATTGACTTTTTAGTACAAAGCTTAATTTTTATTACTAAGTTGATTTTCTATTACAAAGTTTAGTATAAAGCAGCATTTTTAGTACAAAGTTGAATTGTTAGTTAGTACAAAGTGTAATTTTTAGTACAAAGTTTAATTTTTAATACAAATTACTTTTTACTCTGAAATTCGAGTGAAAATTTTATTAGAAAATTGAATTTGGTAAAAAATATCTTTACTATTCGTAATTTTAAGTAATTTTAGAATTTAAGTAATTTTAGAATTTCCCAAAATAAAAATTTTATACACATCCTATTTTAGAAAGCCTATTTTGGACGCGCCATGGATCCCAAGTCCACAGTGAAGTTGGATGTCATCGGACAATGGGCTGAGCATCGCAAACAGTTCAGTGCCGACATCTACGAATATTTCGGCTATAACATCAAACGATTCCGGCATGAAATGCACCATGGCATAGCAACATTTATACTGATCGAGTCCACAGAACCGGTCTACGAAAGTCCAGAATCATCACACCTTACCGATGCCACTCTTCATAGGCCAGCGACGAAAAAGGTGGGAGCGACGAGTCAGGAAACAGCATTTGAGCGAATTACAGCGGATAGTGCTGCAGTTAAAGGCGACACTGGCACGGGTGAATTTGATGATTTGCCCCGTGGGGGACAGGTATATCCGGAGTTTTATCCGTGGTTTGTGGCTAGCGCTTTAATTGTGGGCGCGGCCTTGTTGTTGGCTATATTCTATGTGGTACGTTCGTGTAGCAAAGGCGAACCAAAGAACAAATATAAATTTAGTGGTATTTAAGTAAATCTTTAGTGGTTTTATAAAACTTTTTGTAGTATTTTTTTTGTATAAAATATTAAACAAAACGACGATTGTAAAAAATTATTAATTTTGTACAACATAGCATTTTTTTCATGTAAGAATCTTTCTAAAAATAAAACGCAATGTAATTTAAAAAATATTTTTATTTTAGTATTATATTATTTTGCACCCCTCAATTGATCTCCGTTTAAATTGTAATTTTCATAAAAATTCAAAATTTGACTAGAATAAATTTTTGATCTAAATTTTATTAAAATTCAAAATTTTACTAAAAATTCAAATAAAAATCAATTATTCAAATTTAGAAATACAATCAAAATTTTCACTAATTTGTACTAAAATACAGGTAAACGTTTATTTTAACAGACAAAATTATATTTTAAAAAAGTAAAAAATAGTCACACGCTTTATTTTTCTTAAAAAATAGGAACTAAGTAATAGAAAAAGATCGCTCAAACCCTGTAATAATAAAAACCCGTTGCTAATTTCACTAATTAATACGATTGATTTGGTTTGATGTGATTTCATTAAAATCTAGTTGGTAATTTTCCATCTGATTGGACATTTTCAAACTGATAGGATCAGGGTACTAGTTGCATGACCTTTTAACAACCCCTTTAATACAAATAGACCACTTTTCTTCGACTAAGCAAAATTTAATCGGAAAACGGTGGAGTTGGCAACACTGAAAATGTTCGAAGGTACAGTTCGAAAGAAAACTTCTGTGGTGGAAATAAAATTCAACAAAATTTGATGCAGCAGTTGCCACCCCAAAATGATAAATCTAAATATTGGCAACAATCCACCTCTGTCAGGTTTCGTTTGGGATTCCTCAGCATTGCGTTGCTCAAACACCAAAAAGTTACAAAAAATAATAAATATAAATAATTGCGATAATTGTCGCGCATGTGCAGTGTTTAAGTGAATCAATTAAAGTGAAATTATCAAGAAAAATAAATGAGCAAAATATTTCAAATTGCATTCAATTAAAATAACAACAACAACATAAATCAATCAAATAGCAAAATAACAAAGTGAGTTTTTAATTTCCAATTTGTTCCAGCCAACATAGTGCTATCTCTTTTTGTGTGTTATTTTCTGTTCTTTTCTACACACTATGCACCGAGCGCTGCCAGACTGACGACATAACAAATAAGGTAAATGTATAAAAATATTCCATATTATCCAATTTGAAATAAATTATTTTATATAACAATTGAAGAAATAGGATAATGTTAAAGAACACTACTAAATTAAAAAAATATAGTCAATTTTAAAAGAATTAAAACCGATAACTCGGTCTATGTATATCCCTTTGACCGGTAAACTGAATTATTTAATGATACAAAACTATTGCAAATATTTGTATAAAAAAATGTATTTATAGTTCCACGCGATCTAAAATAAAATGCCACTTTCCTTTAAATGAGCTCAAAAACGGTATTCCGATTTTTGTATCCGACGAAATATTGAAACCGAACCGAAGTTGCCGTGATATGAATATTGTTACGCGCCGTAAAAATTATGAAATAAAAATGTGATCGCAAAATTAAATGGTTAAGGTGCAAATTACATTCTACCGATTATTTCATAAGTAATAGGAAGTTGAAAAAGAGTTAGGGATTTTTAAATATCGTAGTTTTCCGCGCCATGTCCTAGTCTATGTGTATTTTTTGTATTGTGCCGCCATGCGACACATTCAAGAAAGTACGATGTCAAAAAAAAAAAAAACTATTGTGACTTGGTTTTCAATTTGTGTGTGTTCTTGGGGATAATTTAAAGAAACATTTTTAATTTGAGAATTTGAATAATTACTGTACATATTTTTGTGAATTCACTAATGCATAACGAATGTAAGCTTTTCAAAAATTAATAGATATGTCAAAACATTTGAATATTCATTAATAAATATTTGTATGCGTTTGCGGGGCAATTCAAAGAAATGTTTTAAATAAGAAGTTTAAATAAATAGTTATTGTGCATTTGTGAATTCAATAATTAACAATGAATGAAAGCTTTTTAAATATCAGTAAATATGTCTAAACATTTGAAAAATTATTAATGAATAAGGAAAGAAAGCATTTAAAATGATAATAAATATGGCAAGACATGTGAAAATACATAATAACATAAAAAAAGGCCGGATAAATTTTATCCCTCGCATAATATAATAATAGTTTGGCACTACAGTCCTATAAGAACTTAGGACGAGCTCTCTCACCATTTTGAGCTGTGCGTGCTATATTTGTACTTAAAGTGGTGGGACCTACAGTTTATTGCCGAATCCGAACGGCGGGTGAGAGCTTTTTCATAGGCAATGTTTTACTCTCGTAGGTTTGCCATTTACTGCCGAGAGGTAGCGCGGTATAGAAAAATGTTTCTATGAAAAGATGTTGTTAGCCCCAGTCCAGGCTTGAACCGAGACCTTTCGGCTCGCAGTCCAACGCACTAACCACTGAGCTACCGCGGCTACACCCCTCGCATTAAAGGTGGAAAATATCTTAAACATGTGTATGTTTTCTTTAATAACAAAATAGAGTGAATAAATATGATTGATGAAACAGGATATTTTTCTTTAATAACAAAATCAATAGAGTGAATAAATAAGTTTGATGAAACAGGATATTTAATAGGGCTGAATTGCTCTTTACTGGCCGAAGAAAAATGTTAAAAAAAATTGTCACGCGCTTTATTTTCGCAAAAAAAAGTCGCTCGGACCCATGGTAACCTTGAAAAATCCAAACACCTACATACAAGGTGTGTACACAAGGTGTGTACTGAAAGGTAATTGTCTCACGATTACAAATATGTAATATTTTTTAAGATCGGTCCACTATGGTTTTATCTGTCCATATTTATAATTTAATAAAATTTATTGCAGGAGTGGTTCACGTTATTTCTGCACCAATTGTGTTTATTTTGACCTACGTTCTTTATATGTTAAAATATTTTTTATTGGCCCATATGCCAAGTGGCTTATTCAGTAAATTCGAAGGTCGATGTCACCATAATTTCATGAGATATCGAACAACGGATACCGTTAATGACTTGGATTCGTAATTTATTCACCTATAAATGGTGTATGGAGTAAACAAATTCTCATTTGATATGTGAAAACATTTGAAAAAAAAAACTACGTATTAATATTACATTCGGAAATACTAAAATCCCATCCATGGAATTTATTCTGCAAATTGGTAACGTTACTTTAGCCGTAAAGTGTTGACTACTCTTTCTAAACGCCGCACCACAAAAGCAATAGGTGTGAATGAGACACATATATTATCACACACACACACGCATAAATTAAATCGCGTGTAGTCACGTCTTCTTTCCACGAAGCGAAACGAAGCCTGTCGTTGCTGCACTACAACAACAAAGCGCTAGTGGCGGCCATTGTGTTTTACCAGACGACAGAAGAAGACAAACAGACGGGTTGACAGCAGCAGCAACGAAAATTAATTTTACGAATTTTTACACAAATTTACAGCGAAAAATCATCTAGTTATTTCGTTTTTGTTACTTTTCATTTCAAGTGTTGCGCGAACTTTTTAATAGAAATTTACTTTTTTTTTAATAAATGAAATAACAAATGTAGTTCAAAACAAAAATAACGTGAACGTCGAACGAAAAATGCGTTAATTTGCTGAACATGGCGAATTATTTGATGGCGATGGAAAAAAACAACTCGTTGTGGCCTTAAATTAAGATTGAACGAATTTTCATAGTAATTTTTTGGTGTTTTGCCCCCCAACAACATTTGTCGTTCACAATCAAAGCTGCCTTCGTTTTATTTGTTGAAATATTAAAATTTATTTCAATTAAAAAAAAAATAGTTGAAGATTTGTGCAGCAACAAAGATTTTGGATCATTCGAATACAACAAAAAGGTGAGTTTTTATTTTTTTATATATATTTCTTTACACCAAAATTCCATACAAAATGCAAACGCGATATTCGTTTATATATTATTTGTTGATTTATTTAGTTTTTTTTCTTTTATTTTTGTCGACAAAATTTTTCTTTTCATTCTCTTTGTGCTCGGTCGCCGTCGTCTTTGTCGTTGCTTCTTTTACCAAAATAGCAATTTAGCTGTTTTCATTATTTTATCAGCATAAAAATGAAAAAGAATAAAACCATTTAGTTGTTTGCTGCATATTTTGTCTCGTTTTCGCTTGCAGTCGTTACCTTGTATCGCTTGGTTTTTCTTTTGTTTTGCTTTGTTGTCTGTTTCGTTTCTTGCTCCTCTGTTGCTGTTGTGTGTTACTAGTTTTGACCCGTTTTCCCTGCCCTGCCCGTTTGTAGTTTGTTCTCTTTTTGGTTTATGTAACAACCATTGGTATTTGGGCTTAAGCCATATGCATAGAAATTTTAATTTCCCAAATTCTAAAGACCATTGTTGCCATCTAGTTTATAAATCAAATTCCACAAATAACGCTGAAAAATAGAATATATTCCGGTACAGTCTAAATACTAATTAATCACTTATAATAATAATAGTTTGGCGCTACAGTCCTGTATAGAACTTCGGCCGAGCTCTCTCACCATTTTGAGCTGTGCGTGTTATATTTGTACTCAAAGTGGTGGGACCTACAGTTTATTGCCGGATTCGAACGGCGGGTGATAGCTTTTTCATAGGCAATGGTTTTATTGCTTCTATGAAATTGCTTCTATGAAAAGATGTTGTTAGCCCCTGTCCAGGCTTGAATCGGGGACCTTTCGGCTCGCAGTCCAACGCACTAACCACTGAGCTACCGCGGCTACCTTAGAATTTATAAAAAGACAACTATATTTAAAACTTTTTTTTAAAAAAGATCTACCTGTTTTTTAACTAACTACAAAATAATGAAAAGGACTACGAAGAGTAAGAAGGAAAGTTGTTTTTTTTTGTCACACTATATATTTTGGAATATCTACTAAGTTACAAAGCACTCAAACTGAATATTCTATTGTACTGTGAATCTATCTCATGTTTTTCTGTTAATTATTCAGTGTGACCAAAAGCTGTATAAGAAAATATTATTATACTCCTAAAAACGTGGAATATTTCACTTTCATATTATCAAATGCGTGATAAATATTTTCTCTTACCAATTTGTATGTAATATTTTTCAAATAAAATGAATATGTAAAAATTTTAAATTTACCATAGAACATTTTTCAATGAGCGAATTAATATCAACCGCGTAAATCTTGAAAAACAGTAAAAATCTCGTAAATATTAAAAATTTACGAACAAGTTCTATGAGAATATTGTCTATTTTTATCTGGAAATAACGTGAATAGATTTTCATAAACATTTTGCTCTTGTCGTTATTTATCAATAAATTCAGTTATTAATGAATTCATTCAATTATGTTGTGCATAAGTGCCTTAACTGGGCGTTTGTGTAAATTTATATACGAGAAGGGACATTTCCGTTATTGACATGAATACCCTTAATAGTTTAATAAAAAACCTAAATCAAATACTACGTTGAATTCTTTACATAAATGACACTATTTAGTTTGCAACTGCAATGACCTAAATAATGGATATGAACTTTCCAATATTGATATAAATTTATTTAAGTATAACAATTTCGCTAAATTAAAAAAAAATATATATATCTTATCAAATCAACCAAATACATTGTTTTTTGTCAGCACTATCTCGGAAATTGATGATAAATTGATGAAGTATGGTGAAAAAACATAAAATTAAGATATTGGCAAACTTTCTGCTTCCCAGATGGTGTGGTTCAAAGAGATTGATACTTTAAAATTGTAAAAAATGTGTAAAAATCACAAAATTGGTGTTAATCATTGAACGTAACTTAAGCAAGTGAAGTAAAATATAGCACAAAGTTCTCATTTCATTTGTCAAAAAAATGGTTTACAATTTCCATAACATGTTTTATTAATAGTAGTCATTTTTACACAAAATATATTTCAAAAGCACATCTCAAAAATTTTGAAATGAATATATGTTGAAGGTTGACGTTTTTACTATTATTTAATATTTTAATTTAATAATTTTTGTAAAAAATTTTAAAGTCTGGCTGTGTTCATGTGTACAATACCGCTTACGAAAATCATTTTCTTATGTTCTAAAATATTAACTTTCAAATTAGCCTGACAATTGGTTATTTTCGAATATTCTGATATACAATACAAGATTTTTGCTCAGAAAATGTGGGCTTTGAAATAAATACTTTTTATTCTGACACGTTGAAAGTTCCAAAACGAAGAAAATGTAGGTGGGAATTTGTGAGGATTGTGTTAGAATTGGTGGGAATTTGTGAGAATTTTTCTCTGGGATATTGTAAGAAATGTATGATGGAAAAGTGTATTTCTTGTGAGATTTTCATCTGGTAGATTTCATGCAAAATATTAAAAATGAGCTAATTTTTACAGACAAGCTTTGCCCATTTTAAAAAATAACTTCATTAATTTAAAATACAATTCAAACATTGATTTACAAAAATAATGATTTCAATATTTATTGACAAATATGATTTTAATATTTATACCAAATGATAGAGAATTATTATTATTGGGTCCAAACTTTTCATAATTTTGAAGTTCGCATTGCATTTTGTATTGAATTTTATTTTTGATTCTTATTATTCTAAAATATTAAAATTAAAATTTGTTAATAACATTGGTTTTGTCTCTGCAGCTACTACAACGAAAACATCGCCAACAACAAAAACACTTCGCTTGAAACAAACAACGTTAGCCACGTGAACACCACCACCAACCATCCTGTACCACCGCCATCAAAATCGCAACTCAATAACTAGTTCCCCAAACTAGTTTCCATAACACACATTAAACTGGATTCACCACCGGACCACCTGTTAACGATGGATCGCAAAAAAAAGCTCGAACTCGACAAAATCTGTCGTGTCTGCATCTGCGAACGCAAGGATATGCGACCGCTTTTCAGCGAGAAGGTCGCCGAAATGCTTATGGAATGCGCCAGCGTTGCCGTCGAACCCACCGAAGGTTGGCCCGATAAGATATGTGTGCAGTGTGTCCATTCGGTGTCGCGTTGTCACGCCTTTAAAACGCTTGTGGAGCGCAGTGACAAGGAGTTGCGCGATTACATCAAAACGTTGACAGTGCGCGTTGTGCTCGAGGATCCGCAAGAGTTGAAAATGCAACAATTGCAACAGAAACAGGCAAAATTGCTGCAATTGCAACAGCAACAACAGGCATTGCTGGCGCAGCAGCAGGAACAGCAGCGCTTGCAGCAGCAGCAACAGCAACAACAGCTCTTGGAGCAGCGACAACAGCAAAAACAACAAAAGTTGCTGCAAAAACAGCTGCAGCAGCAAAAACTGCAGGAGGAGAAGCAGAAATTGTTACAGCAGCAACAACAGCAGCAACAACAACAGCAACAACAACAACAGTTGCAACAGCAGTTGTTACAGGAGCAGCAACAGCAGCAGCAACTACAACAACAGCAGCAATTACTTGCGCAACAACAACAGCAGCAGCAACAAAAAAAGAAAACTGCGGCACGCAAAAACGCGCGCCAGACAAAAAAGCAACTACAACAGCAGCTACAACAGCAACAACAACAGCAACAACAACAGCAGCAACAACAGCAGCAGCAGCAGCAGCAACAACAGCAGCAGCAGCAGCAGCAGCAACAACAACAACAGCTTGTTGAGCCTGTTTCGCTGCACGCAGTGCAGCCTATTGTTACTGCGCGCGCTCAACCTCCACAGCAACAACTCACCGCATTGCCGCAACAAATTGTGCTCTCCAACGGTCAAATCATTAACACCGCGCAAATTGTGTCACATGCGGGACCGCCACAAATAGCGCAGCTCATTGCAAGCAATAGCGCGGGCAGTAACAGCAACAACACAAATCAGCAATTTGCGCCGCAACTCATACAAACTGCGAACGGTCAAACATTGCAGCTCATTCAGCAGCCGAATGGGCAGCATACGTTACAGCTGGTGCAGTTGGTGCCGCAACAGCAACATAACCAGCCGCAGCAACATCATCAACAGCAGCAGCGACATATTGTTGACATGGAAATGTGCAGTAATGCAGAGCAACAACAAACCACAACATTATTGGAACCGCATATAATGGAACAACAGCTGATCGATGGTGTGGACGAGGACGACCAACAAATTGGCTGCGAAACAATAATCGTTAAAGATGAGGAACTGCAGGAGCAACATTTGTTGCATCACATTGATGAAGATGGTGTTGCTTGTGTTGATGACGACGATGATGACATTGCCTATACGCAGGATGCGGATGGTCAGGAATTTGAATATCTCGAGGATATAACGGTGACAACGACGACGCATCAGCAACTGGGCGATATTGATGATGATGAGGATAATGGTGTGATGCATGCAGATGAGTTTGATGACGACGAAGAGGAGACAAAGGGGCAGCAACTGCTGGAACAACAACAGCACCAGCAACAACTGCAGCAACAGCAGCAGCAACACCAAACCCAGCTAAATCAACAACATCATAATCAGCAACAGCATCAGCAACAGTCGCATCATCTAAATCAAAAACATCAACAGCTTCATCATTCGCAACATTTGCTACTCGGCGTTGTTACCAATGAAGAAGAAGCAGAAGACGATGAGGACATCATCGAAGAGATACATATGGAGGAGGAGATGCTCGAGGACGTAGATGAGGACATGGATGCCGATGAGCTGCACGTCATGTCGCACGAAGATGTTGCTGATGTCGAAGAAGATGCCGACGATGTTGAATTTGAGCAGCAACTTATTGACGGCGATCTTTATACAGTTATCGAGCTGGAAGATGCTTCAGCGGTTGTTGTTGCCACAGGTGGCAGCAACATTAACGACGACGACAATGTCGACAGCGATGAAGATGTGCGCGAAGTGCTGCAAAAAGTTTACGAAATGACGCCGAATACGTCGTGTGTAGAGCTAAATGCCTCAATGACGTCGAATATGTCATGCGGCAGTGGCAGCAATCACAATAACAACAACAATAATAGTAGTAGCAATAATAATATTAATAACAGCAACAATAATATTAATAGCAACAGCAATAATATTGTTGGTGGCAGCAATAATATCAATTGCATCAGCAATAATAACAGCAGCAGCAACAACAACAATAGCAGAAATAATAATCGTAGTAGCAACAACAACGCCACCACTAGCAACAGTCACCGCAAACCTTCAACACGCAGCAAAGCCTTGAAAGCATCCGCCGCTTCTGTTTCACGTCAATTGGCTGCCACCGCCTCCTCTATAGCAGCCGCTGCTGCTGCCTGCGACGGCGGCAGCGATGACTTTCAACTTGATCAGAAATTTATTGCCGAATTTATCAGCCAGCAGACGACATCACTCGGCGCCGGCCGCTATGAGTGCAATTTGTGTCGCCAGGAGTTTAAGCAGTTCAAGGGCCTCCAGAATCACATGCACTCGCATTCAAATTGGATACGGGCCAACTGTAAAAAGCAGCCACAGTGCGACATCTGTCACAAGAGTTTCAAGGGTCCGGGCATGTTGAAAATGCACATGAAAACGCATCAGTCGGCCGCAAAGACGCCCATCTGTAATATCTGTCACAAGGAGTTTAAATCGAAGGCTATACTCTATCGACATCGGCAGACGCATCAACAGCGTTCGTATTCGTGTGGTCTGGATGCCTGTCGCAAGACTTTCTCCACCCACTTGACGCTGCGCATGCACATGACCAAGAAACATCCGACCGTCACGCAGCCGCGTTTCAAGTGTGGCGAATGCGCCTCCATGTTTGACTGCGTCGATGTGTTGCACGATCATGTGCAGATTACGGGTCATGGCGGCGGCACCGGTGTCGGCAGTAGTAGTAATAGTGGCAGTACTGGCGTTGGCGGTGGCGTTGGTACTGGTGTCGCTGGCGCCATCATGGCCAGTGTCAGTGGCGATGTTGTAACATTGCAGAGTGGGCAACAGGTGAAGCTCGTCGATGGCATGGTCAGCATGAGCGATGTGGTTGTTGTAACGTCAGCGTAGTAGGCGACGAAGGTGACAGCGACGGCGAAGCATGTCGCTGTGAAAGCAGTTGATGGTGGCGGCGCTGGCGACAGAGTTATCAGCGCCGTCGTACATGTGCGAATATAACTTAGGTTATTTTTAAGCATTTGTTTTTGTAATTTAATAAATATATATATACAAGAAATTAAGTTATGTTTAGGTTTTCTTATTAACTGTAAAATAATTAGTTATATATATAATGAAATATAAGCGTTATTTCATAAACTGTATAAACATGTTTTTTTTTTTTTGTAACTTTTTCTTTCATTTTTAGGTAGTGATGAGCCAATGCATGAACAAAAACAGGACATGGTTGTCCCTTTCTTGCAGGGTCTTTCTTGTTCTCGCATCGGTAGGTCGATCTTGTTCTAGTTCTTCAAGGATTAGACTTGTTCACGTTATTGCTGCAAGAGTCTTGCATTTCTTGATAATTTTAAAACGCAAATTATGAAGTTATGCAATCCGTTCGTTTCCATGTCAAATCCGAAATATCACGGATTGAAAAAATGGTGACCGACAAAAGAGAACAATTTTGAATTCACGTATGAAAAGCTGATCCATTTTCGAAACGTGTATTTTATTGCTTCAGTATAATTGAAATTCAAAGCTACACTTTTTAATAAAATTCAAATTTTCAATAAAATTTTCCAAAAATTAAAATTTTACTAAACTAAAAATTTAAATATTCAGCAAAAAGTGAAATTTGCATGAACAATAATTGTATTGCACAAGATTTTATTGTGTCTGATCTATAATTATCAATTTCCTGTTTACCATTTCTTTTTTTTTTCTTTTTTTTTTTTTTCTAAATTTCCAATCTACCATCGCTGATTAATTGTATTGCCTCAAAGGCGCCACAAAAACAACCAAGTGCTGCAGCTGTCATTGAAAATTTGGAATTTTCATATTAGAAAAAAAATACAAATACTTGGATTTCTTCCAAAGCATAGTCACGACGGCCAAAGCAAAAATGCGGAACAATCTTTTCAATTGAAATATTTTAATGCGGCGTCACTTAAAATATGTTTGAATTAAAATGCATTAAATTAAATTTTAATTTATATTTTAAACACTTGGCCACTTGAAAATTCAACATAAATTATATTTTAATTTATTGCATTATGACCGACATTTTATAAACGCCTTAAAGTATGCCTAAGTCTTAGTTTTTATACACTTGCTTTGTGCATTTTGTATAATTGGTTGGTTCGTTGGTTGGTGGTTGCTAATTGCAGCCTACAATTCTAAAGAAGAAACTCATGAATGAAAAGGCATAAAAGAGACTCTTAAAACTCGCGCATAATTGCAGAAAACTTCAATAGTTCATCATAAAAAATATATCCTCCTTTTTTTTTACTGGCTGGCGCATGATAAGCCTTTGAAAATTAATTTTTTGTATCGCATTTTTGTTTTTGCAAATTTTAATTAAATTGCTGAACAGACAGACCACGATTTAAAATGTTGAATTCATTTTTTTTTTTGCTTTTTTACTATTAAGTAATAGCACACTTTTGATTTTTTTAATTAATTTTTTTTGTATTAAAAATGCTGATGCCCCAAACAAAATTGTTGGCAGGGTCGAGGCAGTTCAGAAACATTTTCTAGACATATTTCAAACAGCCGACCAGTCCATGGACCAGTCAACGTTTTGATTCTAAATGAGATTTTTTTTGTTATTTATATCATTTTTATTATATCATTCCATGTAAGAACCGCCATCTAATTTTTTAAATGTTGCGTATTTATTTCAAACTTTTTTGAGACTATTTCCCATGAGTCTTTTAATTTGTATAAAATATTAATCTTGATGATCCAGTTACCGAGTACAAAGAATCAAAAGAACCTGACTATTTCAAGGTAGTCACATCATATTCATTGATTTTTTATAAATTACATAGTAAAGGTAGGACTAAACGTCAAATGAGGTTCTATAGAGAAATGGACGAGCTTTCAAGAAAAAAGATATTATTTTAAATATATATTTTTTTTGTGTTTTAAAATATTATAATTTGGACACAGGCCAGTCTCAATTTTTTTTAAGATACCTCAAAATATAGCTACATCTTAATTTTTTTTAGTTTAACTATTAAGTTTAGCAATCGGTCTAATATTTTGCACAAATTAAAAGACAAATGGGTACTAATCACAAGAAAAGATTGACCAAATCCACAACATTTAAAAAATAAGATGGCCGTTTTGACATGGAATGCCTCTTATATAGAATTTTTAAAACATCTCGGTCTGATTACAATAATTCGATATTCAATCAGGGTTTTTCGTAAGTAGTAGTTCAGGTTTCTTCGTAAAGGGCGGATCAGGTTGTCATACATGGATTTGAAAATTAGGCTTAGACCCTAGGCCATACTTATCAGGAATACGGCAGGGATGTCTTCTCGTATTCTGATTACTATAATTCGATTTTCAATCAAGTTTTAGATCAGGTTGTCATATAAGGAGTGAGTCATTAGAAAATTGTGCACGCTTTCTACTGTAACTTTTTTCATTGGAATTCAAAACAAAATTTTTTAATCAAGTTAGGTTTGAAAAACATGTCGGAATATGTAGTATGTAACTTTTGCAAAATTGGTTTGTTATTCAGCGAAAAAATGGGCGATGAACAAAAAGTGCGTGAGGAAATTATAAAAAATTTCTTAAATAATCCGCACTTTACATATAAAAGGATTGCAAAAATTGTAAAAGCTCACCGGAACACTGTATCAAAAGTACTTCAAAAGTTCAAGGCGGACCTTAGCTATGATAGGGAGCCAGGAACAGACAAAAAGAAAGGTTCTGGTGACCGAAACAAATCGAAGACGGTGGTTACCGTGCTGAAGAAAAACCCGAATCTCTCAGGACGAAATGTGGCTCTCAAAGTTGGATGCTCTGAGTCTTTTGTACGGAGAGCGAAACTCGAAGCTGGTCTGAAGACATATAAAGTTCAAAAAGTCCCAGATCGGAATGCAGCAAAAAATGTTGAGGCAAAAAAGCATGCTAAAAAGCTTAAAAACAATTTTGTGAAAAAGTACGAATGTTGCATTATGGATGACGAAACATACGTTCTTTCCGACTTTTCTCAGCTTCCTGGCCAAGAATTTTATGTTTTCGATGCTAGAGGAAATGTCCCGGATAAATTTAAGACCCAAAGATGAGCAAAGTTTCCAAGAAAATTTCTCGTGTGGCAAGCAATTTGTAGTTGTGGCAAACGAAGCAAAATTTTCGTGATCACTGGGACAATTAACACGGAAATATATTTGAAGGAGTGATTACAGAACAGACTTCTACCATTTTTAAGACAACATGAAGTGTCTACCTTTTTTTGGCCTGATCTTGCTTCGTGTCACTACAGTAAAGCTGTCTTGGATTGGTACCAGAAAAATAATATAGTGTTTGTCCCTAGAGAAGCGAACCCACCGAATTGCCCAGAGCTCCGGCCAATCGAGAGATATTGGGCTCTGGTAAAAAGGGAATTGAAGACCACCAAACGGGTATCTAAGGACGTTGTAAATTTTCGGCGTCAATGGTGTGCTGCAAGCCAAAGGATCGAGGAAGAGACTGTGAAGGCCCTAATGATAGGAGTTGCAGAAAAAGTTAATAATTTTATCATTGATTAATTATTTTTTGGGATTTTTTTTTTATAATTACTATGAATAAAATTTACTTTAATAAAATGTTAACTTTTTGAAAATTGACAAAGTGGTTACTGAGATATTTTTATTTTTCGATGCACACATTTCTAATGACGCACTCCTTACATGGCTTTGGAAATTAGGCTTAGACCCTAGTCCATACCTATCAGGAATACGGTAGGGATGTCTTCACGTATTCTGATCAGGGACGGATGTGAAATAAGACTAACTTTAACAAATTTCCACACGGGTTATTCATTGGACTGTATGAGTAAAAAAGCCTTCTTTTTTAAAAATCGGCTGGCATATAATTATAATGAACACATCATATTATAGTCAGTGGACTTTTGGGTGTAATGAGAAAAAATATAAAATACCACAAAATATTGAGCTAATTCTGAATGAAATTTCGAACCAATATACAACATCATCCCCTATGTATATAATTTAAACAACAGCTGCCTTCTCATTTATTATCATAATTCACACGTAGAACTATCAATAAAATTCATTACATTTCTAATAAATCGCAATTCCAATTAATAATCTATGAGAAAAAGTAAAATCAACTTTTGATTTCAATCGGCAAAAATAAAAACAAAACAAGCTTTTTAGGTCAACCGTGTGAATATTTTGCGTTTTAAATTTTAAGTAGAATAAATACACAAAATGAATAAAAGACTTTTATTACACCATCCAACACTAAAAAATACATTTTTGGTATCACATATCACACATTCTCCTATGAAAAAAATTGATTAATTACACGCAAAGAAAAAAACACGTTTATAGCAACAAAACTATAGTTGAAGTAGTAGTCAGAATAACTATTAAAATCATAATTGATTGCAACAATTATTCCCGAATTTGTTAAATGATTCTGTCATTCTTTTAATGATTAGATCTTGAACAAAATGAGATCAGCGAACGACACTATTAATGCTAAACAGCAGGCATGATTAGGACAATAATAATTCCAATCATTAAATAATTCCGTCAGAACATGAAATTTGTTTTTTCTGTTCATGTAGATCTAGAAAAACTGTTTGACACGGACATAGGCGGACTGGGATTTTATTAAAACGGCACTCAAAATTGTATTTCGATTACCTGCACTAAGAAAACAATTAGCGTATTCACAGTTCATCGTATTCTAGTCTGGTATTCGTACCATCTAGTGTATATAAGACACAATAACACAAAAACGTCAATTTCTTGTTGCATCACTTATAAAAGTGAAATACCACAAGTGTTGTATTTAACAGTAGCTCTGGAACATGTTTTTTTGGTTTCGTATTTTGTGAAATAAAGATAAATTGTGAAATTGAAGATAAATAGTACGCATAAAATGTTAATTTATTTGTTTTTATTTTTAACTCGAGGCATATTTATGATAACTTGATGCTAAATTTATAAGTATTATCTGCATTTATTTGACGGAACATTTGAACAAGCAAAAAAGTGGTGCTCACAGTTTAAATGGCGTACTGTCGTATTCATACAATGTTTTACCAATACCATGTACTGTGAATACGCTAAATATGTTTATGAAAGTGTTGCTGCAACTATCTGTGTAAATTTACGCCTTGTAGCAAATATTCAAACATCCCATAAGTTTCAATAAAGTTGCAGCAAAACTATTAATATTTTTTAAATATGACATATATGCAGATAGTTACGAGATGTTTGCCACAACAGCAATGAAAATTGAGATATTTACAGTTGACTGATAGCAAACATCCTGAGATCTTAGACATTTGCCGCAAAACTGTTGAGTTATTTTGACATTTGACTACTATAAAAAAGGAAAATGGCGTACGTTTTCCTTACGCTCGATCCACAACTATTAAGTAAATCCAATGGTGTAAAAAAGTGTCAACACAAATATTACATTTTAATGGTAAAAGTGAAAATAAAATTTCCTGAAATTGAAATTATCAACACGTGATGGCAAATATTTCATTTCAGAGTTTACCTTGATGACGGCATCGCCGGATGTCTCAAGTCGTTGTACAATTTTACCTTAGAAGGATTTATAAAGACGATGGCGAAATATAACCAGGATACTGTTTTAATTCTAGAATAAATAAAAATACATTTGACTCCGTTTATTTCAATTCAATAAAAATTACCCTGCGAATTCTAAATATTCATCAACTATCTTCCTATTTGTAAGATATTTAATTGATGGTTGCTATACGTAATCGTAAATTTGAAAGCTGGTTGCTAGCAATATGTATCGTATTTTACGGATGCTTGAAAGAACGGTTGTCTCAAAGACGATCTAAATAATTTTTAAATAACTTGATATTTAGGGCTGTGATAGTTGTATTAATAATAACCTGTTTCAAATACTTTTTTGTCATTTTAAACGGAGCTTAAAATACATTCAGATTCGTATTTCATTTTTTTTTTACATAAACATTTACATCGTTCTTGCAGACCCAAATTTTGTTTTCGTCAGAACTGGCTTTTGTCTCCATCCATTTGAACATTTTTCTAGGGATTGATAGGTAATTGATCATTGAATTTTTTCTTGCCATAACCCGATCAGCTACATAACCCGTTAACATAAACCTTGCCTTGCCCTTTAATAGGGTTTACCCGAGAAAATTTGAGAACATTTCATCTAGGGTATGGTCTGTCCGCCCCTAAACACGGGTGTTTTATATTTTGGACACTTTTGTATTATATGGGATTTCCTCATGTGTGCATCTAAAAATTGAATTTTGTTGGACTGTATTATTGTTGTTCTTATACTGAGGTAGCTAGATTTCCATTTCTGATTTAATTCGCAGTTTTTATTATATCTTTTTACTGCATATTACGCACTTTAATAAGCATTTTTGTCACCCTTATGCGTCGTTGTTGTCTTTTCATCTATAATGTATTGTTTGACAGTTTCGAGAACAATCAGCTGATTGAACTGTCAAGCAAATTTTTATCAATTTTACTAAACATATTTTGTTGAGTGTTGCCAATTAATCAAAGCATTAATAGATGTTAAGAGTAACGTCATTAATTTATTTAAAAAAAAGCACGCAAAAAAACACTTCAAATATATTTGGTTAAAAATTTCCATTCGCTTGGGTAGCACTTCAAAAAAAAAATTAACTTGAAAATTAATTGCATGCTATTTTAATAAATTTGTTATTATTAAGCAATTTTGATTATACAATAAAATTTAATTATTTTGTTATTAATTTATTTTAATAGATTTATAAAGTTATAAAAATTGCAAACATTTATTAATAATTTCTAAATGCTGCTATTAAATTGATTTATAGTTTAATTAAGTTTTAATTTCAACTAAACGTTTGTGGTTCTAATTGACGGAACATTTGCTATTTTCAAAAGAATTATTAATTAGCAGTTCGTTGGGAATTCAAAAATGAGCTCTTCTATGACCTCGAAAATTAAAAATGACTTTAAAACTGCGTAAAAATTACTTTCAAAGATTTCAGAATAATTTTATGCTTTGAAATTAAATTTTTTACTAATTTCACTAATCAAATATATAAAATATTTAATTTTCTCTAAAAGATTTACTATTTTCTCTACAAATTAAAATTTTGTCTAAAAATTCAAAATTTCTCTAAAAATTTAAATTTTGTCTAAAAATTAAATTCACTCGAAAAATTAAAATTTACACTGTACAGAGTTCGGATTTGCACGCACGCCCGCGCCCGCGCCCTTAAGTAAATGAGAAGCAAATTTCTTTACGCATACTCTGCACTCGGGCACCACATTTTTTTTACAACACATCCCGTCGCAACGAGTGATGCTTTGCACTATTCTCGGTACCTGCCCTCGTGCGGGCTACGAAACTAAAAACTGCAGCCCGCGCAGACGTGGAATGAGAAAATAGAGAAACATATCGCGCAAGTGCTATGGTATTTATTTCTCGTGGCAACTCCGTGCAACAGCGAAAACCGACTGCCCCGGGCAGCACGCGGGGCAGTTTTTCACAGCCAGTTAATTTTTCTTGTATGATATTCTTATGTGGCGCAAGAGTACGGCACTGTTGTAATATACTGCGCAATGTTTTAATAATTTTTAAATAAAACTATCGTTAATACAGTAAAGTTTGGCAATACTCAAATACACTTTTAATCGAAGTTTTAATTTGGTTTATAAAAATTGTATAATTTAATACTAGTTTTTCAGTGCAAGTTTAAACTTAGTGTACATTTTTACAAATGAGGATATACATTATTTTTCGAAGCCTATCATGTAGCTTTTTTATTAAAATAGATTTTTCCACATAATAATTTTTGTATTTGAATAAAAATGTTGATTAAGATTTCATGTTAAATTTATTTTTCTGTTCAACGAACAATTAAAACATACAATTTATATAAACCAAAATAAAACTGCGATTAAAAGTGTATTTGAGTATTGCCAAACTTGTCTGTATTATCAATAGTTTTATATAAAAATTATTAAAACATTGCGCAGTCTAGTAAAACAGTGCCAATAAAATTTACTGGCTGTGAAAAATGCGCGTGCTGCCAGGGGCAGTCTGTTTTCGCTGTTGCACGGAGTTGCCCCGCCAAATAAATACCATAGCACTTGCGCGATATGCTTGTCTATTTTCTTATTCCACGTCTGCGCGGGCTGCAGTTTTTAGTTTCGTAGCCCGCACGAGGGCAGGTACCGAGAATAATGCAAAGCATCACTCGTTGCGACGGGATGTGTTGTAAAAAAAATGTGATGCCCGAGTGCAGTGTCTGCGTAAAACAAATTTGCTCGTCAGTGTATGAAGAAAGGGGCATGTGCGGGCTCACACACACGGGCATTTCCGATCTCTGCACTGTACACACAAATTTTCACATAAAATTAAAATGTTCACTAAAAATTAAATACAATTTTTTTTCTAAAAAAATTCAAAATTTTACTAAAAAAATGTATTTTCACTAAAATTTTATATTTTGCATAAAAAAATTTTACATTTTTACTAATTTAAACACATGTTGTATTATATTTACATTAAAAATATAAAATACGAATCTTGAACTTTTTAAAATTTTACACAACACGACAATGTGACTAATTATATCGAGGAAAATAAATGTGAAGAAAAAAAATGAATGCGTTGGGAATATTTTTTCTGAGAAACAATTAACCCAGAAATTCAGGTTGGAAAAAAAAAATTCTAGGTGTTGTTTCCAATTTTTTTTTATGATTTTCCTATTGTTGTGGTTATCGCTGTTGTTGCCATTGTTATTAATTATTTAGTAGCAATAAACAAAAAATAATATGGACAAAAATGAAAATACCCAACGCCATGACTAAAAATAGAGATTACCAAATACTGTAACAGAATAAAACGCACAAAAAAAATGTATAAAAGCACACCTCACAAATAATTAAGGTATATCAATTAACGGAAACTGGCGGAAAACAAAGTAACTACACTTGCAAAAATTTCAGAGGTATTAGTTTTTTAATAGTTCTTTGATATTAAAACTGATCGAAACGATTTATATTATTTATATTAAAAAGTGTCGGCAATAAGGTGCATGTCAGTGATGCATTTTGCTAAAATTAAATTGGGTAAAAAATAAAATAAATTGGGTAAAAAATAAAATTAAATTGGGTAAAAGTGGGTAATTTTTTTTTTTGTCAATTGGGTAATTCGAATAAAACATTTTATATCGATTTTAAATGTAATAAATGTTTTTTTAACAGGGACGCTACAAAAGTAGAGCGACAGGGACAGCAAACGACGCCATATTTCTTGCCGTTCTTTTGACATATCTCTTCAGTAAGGTTTGCCATTTCATGATGGAAAGATATACGAATTCGAATTTCGGTAGTAAATTTTAATAATTTCGACTCGTTGACCCTTTATTTCAATTATCATCTTCTTAGGTTAGAAGAACCCTTTTCATATTTAGCAGATGAAGCTAAAAGAGCATGGCGTCATTTTTAAACTAGAGTTTATTTAAATGTACTGCTTTTTGACATTTTATTTAATAGGAAAACTGTCAAAAAAGCCGTATTTAAATTTAAGCTCCAGGTTAATTTTGACTATAGTTACGGGACCATATTTTAAGCTCCGAAAACATATAGTTGCTGTAACATTTTGATATGGTTATCATATAGTAATAAAAAAAACTTAGCAAATTTCAGCTTTTTTTTTAGGATAAAGTTGGATGTGTTTTGATTTTACTCTAAAAAAAGTACATAATAATATTTTTTTTTTAAATTCATTTAAAGGCGCCATTCCATAGACTGATTCATGATCTAACTTTTTGCATTAACAGAATGCTATTTATATGACTTTTAATTGATTTTTGAGCCATTTTTCAAAACAATTCAATTTCGGAAAATAAGAATACAAAAAGTTAAATTCATAAACATCTCAATATTTATGTTAAAAAAAAATACAAAAAAATTGTCAGAATTAGTCAGAATATTCTGAGTTACAATAGGGACAGGTGTAGTTGCTGGTAGTCAATTTCGCACAGTTCAAGTATGAAAGCCATTTGCAGATATTGCAGTTCACTAAATTTTTGAAATTTAATTTCTTCGGCATTTTATACATACAAATTGTAATCTTCTGATGAAGTTGAAGAATATTACCGAAGTATTCTTTTGTTACTTTTAAATGATCGCTTCTCGGCTTTCTTCTGCAATTCAGATCTAATCTCAGGTGAAGTCAAAATTTTGAATGTAGTTTTTTAAGTATACTGTGCCAAAATCGTGTGTGGTTTTGTTGAATATTTCTAGCCACAAAAGACAAAACCAAAAGGGCGAATTCGAAAAATTGAAAATGTTGTCATGCCAAAAAGGCAAACTTTAAAATTTGATTTCCCAACATTTCTAAAAATGCACATTCGCCCCTTTTGGCATGACAGTGACGATAACATCTAAATCTATCTATTTTTTAATTCTACAATTTTCATTCAAATCTAGAAGTTTTATTCAATTTTGTATTTTTTCTTAAATTGTTTTCTTAAAATTTAAAAATGTTCAATAAAATCTACAATTTCCATTTATATTCAAATAATTGTAACTTTTTACAGATTCTGATGTTTTTACGCTCACATTAAATTCTTTTCTCCAGGATTATTCCTTCAGACAAATCTTCACAGAAGATAAAAATAATTCATACATTTTCTAAAGATTACTTTTTATCCGGAACATTTTTTCGAAAAATATTTTGATCATGCATTTATAGAAATAATTGGGGAAAAATAACAGGAACATTTTTCTAGATGAAGTATAGACTTTTGGCAGCCAATAAATTGTCTCGGAGTAGATTAGTCTCGGGAAAGATATGGCTCGGGACAGAATTGTCTCGGGATAGAATTGCCATTGGGAAGAATTGTACGAAAACAGTCTGGGAAAGAATATGTCTAGGGTATTTTCTTCGGGAAAGAATTAACCGTAACCCGTATTTTTAAAAGACAAAACACGAATATTCAGCATAAAATGGCAAACCTACGAGAGTAAAACAATAAACTGTAGTTCTTACCACTTTGAGTACAAATATAACATGCACAGCTCAAAATGGTGAGAGAGCTCGGCCTAAGTTCAAATAGGCCTGTAGTGCCAAACTATTATTATTATTATTAATACTTAGGAAAAATGGTCAGGAATTTACCACGAAGAATAATGGTCATAAGGAGAAATTATCCGATATAATTATCGGGAAATAATTTTTCGATATTCGTATTTTTAAAAAACAAAACCCAAACTCTCAGAAATTGTAATTCTTCCTCAAAACCATTCTTCTGAAAACAAAATTACTTCTGGAAAAGTTTTTTTTTAAGTTATATTACCAAGGGAATTTTTCGTAAAAGTGAATTTGTATTTAATTTGAAGACTTAAATAGAGATTTTTAAAAAGAAAGTAAGAGGAATCATAAAACTATGGATCTAGTTTTTCATATAACATATAATTTTATTGTATTATGAAAACTTAATATGTTATGCAATAAATAATAGGTACAACTTAAATCATTATTTTTTGTATTTGACTGGTCATAACTTCGGTCAGAGTTTATTTCAAAATATTATTTCAAATATTTATTAGCTGAAGCATTCTCAATGGAATACAAAAGAAGATGTGATCGAAACCTCAAATCTGCCAAAGATAAAGACCAAAATATGTAGAAAAACACGAGAATCGCCATATATTTGTTTTACGTAATAACTCAAAAACTTGAGGCAATCTGAAAAAACTGAGTGTGAGGTAGTGATTAGAATCTTGAAGTCTATCAGAAAATCATAATTAGGTCGATGATAATTTTTTATGTTGTGCTGTGTAATGAAATAGTCTGCATTATTAAAAATATTGTCAGACAGTGTAATGCTTAATCGTCACACTTACCACAAAATATTGTCCTATTGTCTAACGAGATTTTTTTCCGGTAGTCTCAAATTTTGTGGTTCACATATCTTATCAGTGCGGTAATTAATGATTAACAAACGTCGCGTCGTTCGATCAACATATTTAGGAAATTTGTCTATTTTCGGTTTGCTGTGTTGTTGTGGGAAGTATTTCATTTAATAAATCATGTGGTTTTACGTTGAGTGTTGAAGAGGCACTTCAAATGTTATGGATGATGATGGAGTTGATTGCTTAAATATTTGCGTAAAACGTAAAATGATTTGTTTTAGTTTTTTTTTGTTTGCAAACAAAACATCTGGTACTAGTATAACTTAGCTGTCTATAAAAATGACGTATTTCACCCACAATGTACGATAAACAAACAAACTGACTGACTGACGATGACGTGTAAACATTTTGCAATATTACATCAGACATTTTACGCATGACCGGCGCGGCGCGAATACCTCTTATACATCGTCGTTCGTTGCAAGTCAGGCAAATCGTGTAAATATTATGCACTGCAAAATTCGTCATTAATTAAAATTGTTTTAAACTTACGTCAAAGACATGCGAATTTCAATTGAATTAAATTATTTCAAATAAATAGATATTTTTTTGTATTTTTAATAAAACAGCAAAAATGCACAAACATGCCAACGACAATTTTACGGTTTAATTAAGTTTACGTGTGCTTATTTGTTTTTTTCTTCTTTTTTTTGTATTATTTTATTAAAATACAAAAATTACGTGTGAGCTCACATTTTTATGTAAGTCTACGAATTCGAAATGTTCAATGTTTTGTGTGTTTTTTAGTGACTTGGCGTAAGTGTCATTGTCAAGGTTGTCACAGTTTGTGTTATGATGAGGGAATTTGACGGAAATAAGGCTTTATTTAACAGAAATATTGATTAATTAAGAATTTATTTATTATAATACAAAACAACTTTAGTGGAATTAGGGCTTGAAATACACCGGCCACCGTTTCAGAATTTACAGTGCTAATTTATACCTAGGTTAATCTCAGTTTAATTAAACGTCTATTAAATTTTAACGAAGTGTAACTTTGCAAATATTTTGACAGTAAAAGTTCAAAATAAACTTAGTTGAAGTCGGTTTAATATGGCATCACTAGCAATTGTCAACGAATTATTGATTATTTTTCTCATTTGTAATCGATGAAAATTTTATGCAATAATTTTCTAAATCAAAAAATTAAGAATAAATTTTAGAATAATATAAATAATGAAATATGTTATATAAACTATAGATCGATCAACACCAGTACATCTAAGGTTTTATACAATTTGATTTATACAGTCCTAAAATATAACAACACAAACAGAACGCAAACAGGAAGACGGATAATGCGACGACGAAAAACAAAGAGCGTTGACGTACAGTTCAAAAAGACTAGAACTCTCATTTTTGAGGAAATTATCTGTCAAAAATATATGGAATTTAAACGATTTTTAAGCGACCAACATAATTGATTTTTGATCCTAGAAAAATCGGCTGATGAATTAAATGTTTCTTAAATCCTTCATATCTTCTAAACGGAGCGTCGTAGAGGGGTCAAAGTGGGCGCATTTTGTAGTGATTTCAAATTAGAATATTTATGGTAAAATTCATTAAAATCAGTCGAGTGGTCCTAGAGAAATCGGCTGATGAATTAAATGTTTCTTAAATCCTTCATATCTTCTAAACGGAGCGTCGTAGAGGGGTCAAAGTTGGCAACATTTTTTGGATTTTCAAAATCGATTTTATATTAAATAATTTCTTAAAACCTTCATAACTTCTAAACGGAGCGTCGTAGAGGGGTCAAAGTGGGCGCATTTTGTAGTGATTTCAAATTAGATTATTTATGGTAAAATTCATTAAAATCGGTCGAGTGGTCCTAGAGAAATCGGCTGATGAATTAAATGTTTCTTAAATCCTTCATATCTTCTAAACGGAGCGTCGTAGAGTGGTCCTATATCTTCTAAACGGAGGGTCGTAGAGGGGTCAAAATGTAGTGATTTCAAAGTAGATTATTTATGGTAAAATTCATTAAAATCGGTCGAGTGGTCCTAGAGAAATCGGCTGATGAATTAAATGTTTCTTAAATCCTTCATATCTTCTAAACGGAGCGTCGTAGAGGGGTCAAAGTGGGCGCATTTTGTAGTGATTTCAAATTAGATTATTTATTAAAATCGGTCGAGTGGTCCAAGGGAAATCGGCTAATGAATCAAATGTTTCTTAAATCCTTCATATCTTCTAAACGGAGCGTCGAAGAGGGGTCAAAGTGGGCGCATTTTGTAGTGATTTCAAAGTAGATTATTTATGATAAAATTCATTAAAATCGGTCGAGTGGTCCTAGAGAAATCGGCTGATGAATCAAATGATTCTTAAATCATTCATATCTTCTAAACGGAGCGTCGTAGAGGGGTCAAAGTGGGCGCATTTTGTAGTGATTTCAAAGTAGATTATTTATGGTAAAATTCATTAAAATCGGTCGAGTGGTCCTAGAGAAATCGGCTGATGAATTAAATGTTTCTTAAATCCTTCATATCTTCTAAACGGAGCGTCGTAGAGGGGTCAAAGTGGGCGCATTTTGTAGTGATTTCAAATTAGATTATTTATGGTAAAATTCATTAAAATCGGTCGAGTGGTCCTAGAGAAATCGGCTGATGAATTAAATGTTTCTTAAATCCTTCATATCTTCTACGGAGCGTCGTAGAGGGGTCAAAGTGGGCGCATTTTGTAGTGATTTCAAAGTAGATTATTTATGATAAAATTCATTAAAATCGGTCGAGTGGTCCTAGAGAAATCGGCTGATGAATTAAATGTTTCTTAAATCCTCCATATCTTCTAAACGGAGCGTCGTAGAGGGGTCAAAGTGGGCGCATTTTGTAGTGATTTCAAATTAGATTATTTATGATAAAATTCATTCAAATCGGTCGAGTGGTCCTAGAGAAATCGGCTGATGAATTAAATGTTTCTTAAATCCTTCATATCTTCTAAACGGAGCGTCGTAGAGGGGTCAAAGTTGGCAACATTTTTTGGATTTTCAAAATCGATTTTATATTAAATAATTTCTTAAAACCTTCATAACTTCTAAACGGAGCGTCGTAGAGGGGTCAAAGTGGGCGCATTTTGTAGTGATTTCAAAGTAGATTATTTATGGTAAAATTCATTAAAATCGGTCGAGTGGTCCTAGAGAAATCGGCTGATGAATTAAATGTTTCTTAAATCCTTCATATCTTCTAAACGGAGCGTCGTAGAGGGGTCAAAGTTGGCAACATTTTTTGGATTTTCAAAATCGATTTTATATTAAATAATTTCTTAAAACCTTCATAACTTCTAAACGGAGCGTCGTAGAGGGGTCAAAGTGGGCGCATTTTGTAGTGATTTCAAAGTAGATTATTTATGGTAAAATTCATTAAAATCGGTCGAGTGGTCCTAGAGAAATCGGCTGATGAATTAAATGTTTCTTAAATCCTTCATATCTTCTAAACAGAGCGTCGTAGAGGGGTCAAAGTTGGCAACATTTTTTGGATTTTCAAAACCGATTTTATATTAAATAATTTCTTAAAACCTTCATAACTTCTAAACGGAGCGTCGTAGAGGGGTCAAAGTGGGCGCATTTTGTAGTGATTTCAAAGTAGATTATTTATGGTAAAATTCATTAAAATCGGTCGAGTGGTCCTAGAGAAATCGGCTGATGAATTAAATGTTTCTTAAATCCTTCATATCTTCTAAACGGAGCGTCGTAGAGGGGTCAAAGTGGGCGCATTTTGTAGTGATTTCAAATTAGATTATTTATGGTAAAATTCATTAAAATCGGTCGAGTGGTCCCAGAGAAATCGGCTGATGAATTAAATGTTTCTTAAATCCTTCATATCTTTTGAACGGAGCTTCGTAGAGGGGTCAAAGTGGGCCCATTTTGTAGTGATTTCAAAGTAGATTATTTATGATAAAATTCATTAAAATCGGTCGAGTGGTCCTAGAGAAATCGGCTGATGAATTAAATGTTTCTTAAATCCTTCATATCTTCTAAACGGAGCGTCGTAGAGGGGTCAAAGTGGGCGCATTTTGTAGTGATTTCAAATTAGATTATTTATGGTAAAATTCATTAAAATCGGTCGAGTGGTCCTAGAGAAATCGGCTGATGAATCAAATGTTTCTTAAATCCTTCATATCTTCTAAACGGAGCGTCGTAGAGGGGTCAAAGTGGGCGCATTTTGTAGTGATTTCAAAGTAGATTATTTATGATAAAATTCATTAAAATCGGTCGAGTGGTCCTAGAGAAATCGGCTGATGAATTAAATGTTTCTTAAATCCTTCATATCTTTTAAACGGAGCGTCGTAGAGGGGTCAAAGTGGGCGCATTTTGTAGTGATTTCAAAGTAGATTATTTATGATAAAATTCATTAAAATCGGTCGAGTGGTCCTAGAGAAATCGGCTGATAAATCAAATGTTTCTTAAATCCTTCATATCTTCTAAACGGAGGGTCAAAGTGGGCGCATTTTGTAGTGATTTCAAATTAGATTATTCATGGTAAAATTCATTAAAATCGGTCGAGTGGTCCTAGAGAAATCGGCTGATGAATTAAATGTTTCTTAAATCCTTCATATCTTCTAAACGGAGCGTCGTAGAGGGGTCAAAGTGGGCGCATTTTGTAGTGATTTCAAATAAATAATCTATTATGATAAAATTCATTCAAATCGGTCGAGTGGTCCCAGAGAAATCGTCTGATGAATCAAATGTTTCTTAAATCCTTCATATCTTCTAAACGGAGCGTCGTAGAGGGGTCAAAGTTGGCAACATTTTTTGGATTTTCAAAATCGATTTTATATTAAATAATTTCTTAAAACCTTCATAACTTCTAAACGGAGCGTCGTAGAGGGGTCAAAGTGGGCGCATTTTGCAGTGATTTCAAAGTAGATTATTTATGGTAAAATTCATTAAAATCGGTCGAGTGGTCCTAGAGAAATCGGCTGATGAATTAAATGTTTCTTAAATCCTTCATATCTTCTAAACGGAGCGTCGTAGAGGGGTCAAAGTGGGCGCATTTTGTAGTGATTTCAAAGTAGATTATTTATGATAAAATTCATTAAAATCGGTCGAGTGGTCCTAGAGAAATCGGCTGATAAATCAAATGTTTCTTAAATCCTTCATATCTTCTAAACGGAGCGTCGTAGAGGGGTCAAAGTGGGCGCATTTTGTAGTGATTTCAAAGTAGATTATTTATGATAAAATTCATTAAAATCGGTCGAGTGGTCCAAGGGAAATCGGCTGATGAATCAAATGTTTCTTTAATCCTTCATATCTTCTAAACGGAGCGTCGTAGAGGGGTCAAAGTGGACGCATTTTGTAGTGATTTCAAATTAGATTATTTATGGTAAAATTCATTAAAATCGGTCGAGTGGTCCTAGAGAAATCGGCTAATGAATTAAATGTTTCTTAAATCCTCCATATCTTCTAAACGGAGCGTCGTAGAGGGGTCAAAGTGGGCGCATTTTGTAGTGATTTCAAAGTAGATTATTTATGGTAAAATTCATTAAAATCGGTCGAGTGGTCCTAGAGAAATCGGCTGATGAATTAAATGTTTCTTAAATCCTTCATATCTTCTAAACGGAGCGTCGTAGAGGGGTCAAAGTGGGCGCATTTTGTAGTGATTTCAAAGTAGATTATTTATGATAAAATTCATTAAAATCGGTCGAGTGGTCCAAGGGAAATCGGCTGATGAATCAAATGTTTCTTTAATCCTTCATATCTTCTAAACGGAGCGTCGTAGAGGGGTCAAAGTGGACGCATTTTGTAGTGATTTCAAATTAGATTATTTATGGTAAAATTCATTAAAATCGGTCGAGTGGTCCCAGAGAAATCGGCTGATGAATTAAATGTTTCTTAAATCCTTCATATCTTTTAAACGGAGCTTCGTAGAAGGGTCAAAGTGGGCGCATTTTGTAGTGATTTCAAAGTAGATTATTTATGATAAAATTCATTAAAATCGGTCGAGTGGTCCTAGAGAAATCGGCTGATGAATCAAATGTTTCTTAAATCCTTCATATCTTCTAAACGGAGCGTCGTAGAGGGGTCAAAGTGGGCGCATTTTGTAGTGATTTCAAAGTAGATTATTTATGATAAAATTCATTAAAATCGGTCGAGTGGTCCTAGAGAAATCGGCTGATGAATTAAATGTTTCTTAAATCCTTCATATCTTCTAAACGGAGCGTCGTAGAGGGGTCAAAGTGGGCGCATTTTGCAGTGATTTCAAAGTAGATTATTTATGGTAAAATTCATTAAAATCGGTCGAGTGGTCCTAGAGAAATCGGCTGATGAATTAAATGTTTCTTAAATCCTTCATATCTTCTAAACGGAGCGTCGTAGAGGGGTCAAAGTGGGCGCATTTTGTAGTGATTTCAAAGTAGATTATTTATGATAAAATTCATTAAAATCGGTCGAGTGGTCCAAGGGAAATCGGCTGATGAATCAAATGTTTCTTTAATCCTTCATATCTTCTAAACGGAGCGTCGTAGAGGGGTCAAAGTGGACGCATTTTGTAGTGATTTCAAATTAGATTATTTATGGTAAAATTCATTAAAATCGGTCGAGTGGTCCAAGGGAAATCGGCTGATGAATCAAATGTTTCTTTAATCCTTCATATCTTCTAAACGGAGCGTCGTAGAGGGGTAAAAGTGGGCGCATTTTGTAGTGATTTCAAAGTAGAGTGGTCGAGTGGTCCTAGAGAAATCGGCTGATGAATTAAATGTTTCTTAAATCCTTCATATCTTCTAAACGGAGCGTCGTAGAGGGGTCAAAGTGGGCGCATTTTGTAGTGATTTCAAAGTAGATTATTTATGATAAAATTCGTTAAAATCGGTCGAGTGGTCCAAGGGAAATCGGCTGATGAATCAAATTTTTCTTTAATCCTTCATATCTTCTAAACGGAGCGTCGTAGAGGGGTCAAAGTGGACGCATTTTGTAGTGATTTCAAATTAGATTATTTATGGTAAAATTCATTAAAATCGGTCGAGTGGTCCTAGAGAAATCGGCTGATGAATTAAATGTTTCTTAAATCCTTCATATCTTCTAAACGGAGCGTCGTAGAGGGGTCAAAGTGGACGCATTTTGTAGTGATTTCAAATTAGATTATTTATGGTAAAATTCATTAAAATCGGTCGAGTGGTCCAAGGGAAATCGGCTAATGAATCAAATGTTTCTTAAAACCTTCATAACTTCTAAACGGAGCGTCGTAGAGGGGTCAAAGTGGGCGCATTTTGTAGTGATTTCAAATTAGATTATTTATGGTAAAATTCATTAAAATCGGTCGAGTGGTCCTAGAGAAATCGGCTGATGAATTAAATGTTTCTTAAATCCTTCATATCTTCTACGGAGCGTCGTAGAGGGGTCAAAGTGGGCGCATTTTGTAGTGATTTCAAAGTAGATTATTTATGACAAAATTCATTAAAATCGGTCGAGTGGTCCTAGAGAAATCGGCTGATGAATTAAATGTTTCTTAAATCCTTCATATCTTCTAAACGGAGCGTCGTAGAGGGGTCAAAGTGGGCGCATTTTGTAGTGATTTCAAAGTAGATTATTTATGGTAAAATTCATTAAAATCGGTCGAGTGGTCCTAGAGAAATCGGCTGATGAATTAAATGTTTCTTAAATCCTTCATATCTTCTAAACGGAGCGTCGTAGAGGGGTCAAAGTTGGCAACATTTTTTGGATTTTCAAAATCGATTTTATATTAAATAATTTCTTTAAACCTTCATAACTTCTAAACGGAGCGTCGTAGAGGGGTCAAAGTGGGTGCATTTTATAGAAATTTCAAAGTAGATTATTTATGATAAAATTCATTAAAATCGGTCGAGTGGTCCTAGAGAAATCGGCTGATGAATCAAATGTTTCTTTAATCCTTCATATCTTCTAAAACGGAGCGTCGTAGAGGGGTCAAAGTGGGCGCATTTTGTAGTGATTTCAAAGTAGATTATTTATGGTAAAATTCATTAAAATTGGTCGAGTGGTCCTAGAGAAATCGGCTGATGAATTAAATGTTTCTTAAATCCTTCATATCTTCTAAACGGAGCGTCGTAGAGGGGTCAAAGTGGGCGCATTTTGTAGTGATTTCAAAGTAGATTATTTATGATAAAATTCATTAAAATCGGTCGAGTGGTCCTAGAGAAATCGGCTGATGAATCAAATGTTTCTTAAATCCTTCATATCTTCTAAACGGAGCGTCGTAGAGGGGTCAAAGTTGGCAACATTTTTTGGATTTTCAAAATCGATTTTATATTAAATAATTTCTTTAAACCTTCATAACTTCTAAACGGAGCGTCGTAGAGGGGTCAAAGTGGGTGCATTTTATAGAAATTTCAAAGTAGATTATTTATGATAAAATTCATTAAAATCGGTCGAGTGGTCCTAGAGAAATCGGCTGATGAATCAAATGTTTCTTTAATCCTTCATATCTTCTAAAACGGAGCGTCGTAGAGGGGTCAAAGTGGGCGCATTTTGTAGTGATTTCAAAGTAGATTATTTATGGTAAAATTCATTAAAATCGGTCGAGTGGTCCTAGAGAAATCGGCTAATGAATTAAATGTTTCTTAAATCCTTCATATCTTCTAAACGGAGCGTCGTAGAGGGGTCAAAGTGGGCGCATTTTGTAGTGATTTCAAAGTAGATTATTTATGATAAAATTCATTAAAATCGGTCGAGTGGTCCTAGAGAAATCGGCTGATGAATCAAATGTTTCTTAAATCCTTCATATCTTCTAAACGGAGCGTCGTAGAGGGGTCAAAGTGGGCGCATTTTGTAGTGATTTCAAATTAGATTATTTATGGTAAAATTCATTAAAATCGGTCGAGTGGTCCTAGAGAAATCGGCTGATGAATTAAATGTTTCTTAAATCCTTCATATCTTCTACGGAGCGTCGTAGAGGGGTCAAAGTGGGCGCATTTTGTAGTGATTTCAAAGTAGATTATTTATGACAAAATTCATTAAAATCGGTCGAGTGGTCCTAGAGAAATCGGCTGATGAATCAAATGTTTCTTAAATTCTTCATATCTTCTAAACGGAGCGTCGTAGAGGGGTCAAAGTGGGCGCATTTTGTAGTGATTTCAAATTAGAATATTTATGGTAAAATTCATTAAAATCGGTCGAGTGGTCCCAGAAAAATCGGCTGATGAATTAAATGTTTCTTAAATCCTTCATATCTTTTAAACGGAGCTTCGTAGAGGGGTCAAAGTGGGCGCATTTTGTAGTGATTTCAAAGTAGATTATTTATGATAAAATTCATTAAAATCGGTCGAGTGGTCCTAGAGAAATCGGCTGATAAATCAAATGTTTCTTAAATCCTTCATATCTTCTAAACGGAGGGTCGTAGAGGGGTCAAAGTGGGCGCATTTTGTAGTGATTTCAAAGTAGATTATTTATGGTAAAATTCATTAAAATCGGTCGAGTGGTCCTAGAGAAATCGGCTGATGAATTAAATGTTTCTTAAATCCTTCATATCTTCTAAACGGAGCGTCGTAGAGGGGTCAAATTGGGCGCATTTTGTAGTGATTTCAAATTAGATTATTTATGGTAAAATTCATTAAAATCGGTCGAGTGGTCCAAGGGAAATCGGCTAATGAATCAAATGTTTCTTAAAACCTTCATAACTTCTAAACGGAGCGTCGTAGAGGGGTCAAAGTGGGCGCATTTTGTAGTGATTTCAAAGTAGATTATTTATGATAAAATTCATTAAAATCGGTCGAGTGGTCCTAGAGAAATCGGCTGATAAATCAAATGTTTCTTAAATCCTTCATATCTTCTAAACGGAGGGTCGTAGAGGGGTCAAAGTGGGCGCATTTTGTAGTGATTTCAAAGTAGATTATTTATGGTAAAATTCATTAAAATCGGTCGAGTGGTCCTAGAGAAATCGGCTGATGAATGAAATGTTTCTTAAATCCTTCATATCTTCTAAACGGAGCGTCGTAGAGGGGTCAAAGTAGGCAACATTTTTTGGATTTTCAAAATCGATTTTATATTAAATAATTTCTTAAAACCTTCATAACTTCTAAACGGAGCGTCGTAGAGGGGTCAAAGTGGGCGCATTTTGTAGTGATTTCAAAGTAGATTATTTATGATAAAATTCATTAAAATCGGTCGAGTGGTCCAAGGGAAATCGGCTGATGAATCAAATGTTTCTTTAATCCTTCATATCTTCTAAACGGAGCGTCGTAGAGGGGTAAAAGTGGGCGCATTTTGTAGTGATTTCAAAGTAGAGTGGTCGAGTGGTCCTAGAGAAATCGGCTGATGAATTAAATGTTTCTTAAATCCTTCATATCTTCTAAACGGAGCGTCGTAGAGGGGTCAAAGTGGGCGCATTTTGTAGTGATTTCAAAGTAGATTATTTATGATAAAATTCGTTAAAATCGGTCGAGTGGTCCAAGGGAAATCGGCTGATGAATCAAATGTTTCTTTAATCCTTCATATCTTCTAAACGGAGCGTCGTAGAGGGGTCAAAGTGGACGCATTTTGTAGTGATTTCAAATTAGATTATTTATGGTAAAATTCATTAAAATCGGTCGAGTGGTCCTAGAGAAATCGGCTGATGAATTAAATGTTTCTTAAATCCTTCATATCTTCTAAACGGAGCGTCGTAGAGGGGTCAAAGTGGACGCATTTTGTAGTGATTTCAAATTAGATTATTTATGGTAAAATTCATTAAAATCGGTCGAGTGGTCCTAGAGAAATCGGCTGATGAATTAAATGTTTCTTAAATCCTTCATATCTTCTAAACGGAGCGTCGTAGAGGGGTCAAAGTGGGCGCATTTTGTAGTGATTTCAAAGTAGATTATTTATGGTAAAATTCATTAAAATCGGTCGAGTGGTCCTAGAGAAATCGGCTGATGAATTAAATGTTTCTTAAATCCTTCATATCTTCTAAACGGAGCGTCGTAGAGGGGTCAAAGTGGGCGCATTTTGTAGTGATTTCAAAGTAGATTATTTATGGTAAAATTCATTAAAATCGGTCGAGTGGTCCTAGAGAAATCGGCTGATGAATTAAATGTTTCTTAAATCCTTCATATCTTCTAAACGGAGCGTCGTAGAGGGGTCAAAGTTGGCAACATTTTTTGGATTTTCAAAATCGATTTTATATTAAATAATTTCTTTAAACCTTCATAACTTCTAAACGGAGCGTCGTAGAGGGGTCAAAGTGGGTGCATTTTATAGAAATTTCAAAGTAGATTATTTATGATAAAATTCATTAAAATCGGTCGAGTGGTCCTAGAGAAATCGGCTGATGAATCAAATGTTTCTTTAATCCTTCATATCTTCTAAACGGAGCGTCGTAGAGGGGTCAAAGTGGGCGCATTTTGTAGTGATTTCAAAGTAGATTATTTATGGTAAAATTCATTAAAATCGGTCGAGTGGTCCTAGAGAAATCGGCTGATGAATTAAATGTTTCTTAAATCCTTCATATCTTCTAAACGGAGCGTCGTAGAGGGGTCAAAGTGGGCGCATTTTGTAGTGATTTCAAAGTAGATTATTTATGATAAAATTCATTAAAATCGGTCGAGTGGTCCTAGAGAAATCGGCTGATGAATCAAATGTTTCTTAAATCCTTCATATCTTCTAAACGGAGCGTCGTAGAGGGGTCAAAGTGGGCGCATTTTGTAGTGATTTCAAAGTAGATTATTTATGATAAAATTCATTAAAATCGGTCGAGTGGTCCTAGAGAAATCGGCTGATGAATCAAATGTTTCTTAAATCCTTCATATCTTACACGGAGCGTCGTAGAGGGGTCAAAGTGGGCGCATTTTGTAGTGATTTCAAAGTAGATTATTTATGACAAAATTCATTAAAATCGGTCGAGTGGTCCTAGAGAAATCGGCTGATGAATCAAATGTTTCTTAAATCCTTCATATCTTCTAAACGGAGCGTCGTAGAGGGGTCAAAGTGGGCGCATTTTGTAGTGATTTCAAATTAGAATATTTATGGTAAAATTCATTAAAATCGGTCGAGTGGTCCTAGAGAAATCGGCTGATAAATCAAATGTTTCTTAAATCCTTCATATCTTCTAAACGGAGGGTCGTAGAGGGGTCAAAGTGGGCGCATTTTGTAGTGATTTCAAAGTAGATTATTTATGGTAAAATTCATTAAAATCGGTCGAGTGGTCCTAGAGAAATCGGCTGATGAATTAAATGTTTCTTAAATCCTTCATATCTTCTAAACGGAGCGTCGTAGAGGGGTCAAAGTGGGCGCATTTTGTAGTGATTTCAAAGTAGATTATTTATGATAAAATTCATTAAAATCGGTCGAGTGGTCCAAGGGAAATCGGCTGATGAATCAAATGTTTCTTTAATCCTTCATATCTTCGTAGAGGGGTCAAAGTGGACGCATTTTGTAGTGATTTCAAATTAGATTATATATGGTAAAATTCATTAAAATCGGTCGAGTGGTCCTAGAGAAATCGGCTGATGAATTAAATGTTTCTTAAATCCTTCATATCTTCTAAACGGAGCGTCGTAGAGGGGTCAAAGTGGACGCATTTTGTAGTGATTTCAAATTAGATTATTTATGGTAAAATTCATTAAAATCGGTCGAGTGGTCCAAGGGAAATCGGCTAATGAATCAAATGTTTCTTAAAACCTTCATAACTTCTAAACGGAGCGTCGTAGAGGGGTCAAAGTGGGCGCATTTTGTAGTGATTTCAAAGTAGATTATTTATGATAAAATTCATTAAAATCGGTCGAGTGGTCCTAGGGAAATCGTCTGATGAATTAAATGTTTCTTAAATCCTTCATATCTTCTAAACGGAGCTTCGTAGAGGGGTCAAAGTGGGTGCATTTTATAGAAATTTCAAAGTAGATTATTTATGATAAAATTCATTAAAATCGGTCGAGTGGTCCTAGAGAAATCGGCTGATGAATCAAATGTTTCTTTAATCCTTCATATCTTCTAAACGGAGCGTCGTAGAGGGGTCAAAGTGGGCGCATTTTGTAGTGATTTCAAAGTAGATTATTTATGATAAAATTCATTAAAATCGGTCGAGTGGTCCTAGAGAAATCGGCTGATGAATCAAATGTTTCTTAAATCCTTCATATCTTCTAAACGGAGCGTCGTAGAGGGGTCAAAGTGGGCGCATTTTGTAGTGATTTCAAAGTAGATTATTTATGATAAAATTCATTAAAATCGGTCGAGTGGTCCTAGAGAAATCGGCTGATGAATCAAATGTTTCTTAAATCCTTCATATCTTCTACGGAGCGTCGTAGAGGGGTCAAAGTGGGCGCATTTTGTAGTGATTTCAAAGTAGATTATTTATGACAAAATTCATTAAAATCGGTCGAGTGGTCCTAGAGAAATCGGCTGATGAATCAAATGTTTCTTAAATCCTTCATATCTTCTAAACGGAGCGTCGTAGAGGGGTCAAAGTGGGCGCATTTTGTAGTGATTTCAAATTAGAATATTTATGGTAAAATTCATTAAAATCGGTCGAGTGGTCCTAGAGAAATCGGCTGATAAATCAAATGTTTCTTAAATCCTTCATATCTTCTAAACGGAGGGTCGTAGAGGGGTCAAAGTGGGCGCATTTTGTAGTGATTTCAAAGTAGATTATTTATGGTAAAATTCATTAAATCGGTCGAGTGGTCCTAGAGAAATCGGCTGATGAATTAAATGTTTCTTAAATCCTTCATATCTTCTAAACGGAGCGTCGTAGAGGGGTCAAAGTGGGCGCATTTTGTAGTGATTTCAAAGTAGATTATTTATGATAAAATTCATTAAAATCGGTCGAGTGGTCCAAGGGAAATCGGCTGATGAATCAAATGTTTCTTTAATCCTTCATATCTTCGTAGAGGGGTCAAAGTGGACGCATTTTGTAGTGATTTCAAATTAGATTATATATGGTAAAATTCATTAAAATCGGTCGAGTGGTCCTAGAGAAATCGGCTGATGAATTAAATGTTTCTTAAATCCTTCATATCTTCTAAACGGAGCGTCGTAGAGGGGTCAAAGTGGACGCATTTTGTAGTGATTTCAAATTAGATTATTTATGGTAAAATTCATTAAAATCGGTCGAGTGGTCCAAGGGAAATCGGCTAATGAATCAAATGTTTCTTAAAACCTTCATAACTTCTAAACGGAGCGTCGTAGAGGGGTCAAAGTGGGCGCATTTTGTAGTGATTTCAAAGTAGATTATTTATGATAAAATTCATTAAAATCGGTCGAGTGGTCCTAGGGAAATCGTCTGATGAATTAAATGTTTCTTAAATCCTTCATATCTTCTAAACGGAGCTTCGTAGAGGGGTCAAAGTGGGTGCATTTTATAGAAATTTCAAAGTAGATTATTTATGATAAAATTCATTAAAATCGGTCGAGTGGTCCTAGAGAAATCGGCTGATGAATCAAATGTTTCTTTAATCCTTCATATCTTCTAAACGGAGCGTCGTAGAGGGGTCAAAGTGGGCGCATTTTGTAGTGATTTCAAAGTAGATTATTTATGGTAAAATTCATTAAAATCGGTCGAGTGGTCCTAGAGAAATCGGCTGATGAATTAAATGTTTCTTAAATCCTTCATATCTTCTAAACGGAGCGTCGTAGAGGGGTCAAAGTGGGCGCATTTTGTAGTGATTTCAAAGTAGATTATTTATGATAAAATTCATTAAAATCGGTCGAGTGGTCCTAGAGAAATCGGCTGATGAATCAAATGTTTCTTAAATCCTTCATATCTTCTAAACGGAGCGTCGTAGAGGGGTCAAAGTGGGCGCATTTTGTAGTGATTTCAAAGTAGATTATTTATGATAAAATTCATTAAAATCGGTCGAGTGGTCCTAGAGAAATCGGCTGATGAATCAAATGTTTCTTAAATCCTTCATATCTTCTACGGAGCGTCGTAGAGGGGTCAAAGTGGGCGCATTTTGTAGTGATTTCAAAGTAGATTATTTATGACAAAATTCATTAAAATCGGTCGAGTGGTCCTAGAGAAATCGGCTGATGAATCAAATGTTTCTTAAATCCTTCATATCTTCTAAACGGAGCGTCGTAGAGGGGTCAAAGTGGGCGCATTTTGTAGTGATTTCAAATTAGAATATTTATGGTAAAATTCATTAAAATCGGTCGAGTGGTCCTAGAGAAATCGGCTGATAAATCAAATGTTTCTTAAATCCTTCATATCTTCTAAACGGAGGGTCGTAGAGGGGTCAAAGTGGGCGCATTTTGTAGTGATTTCAAAGTAGATTATTTATGGTAAAATTCATTAAAATCGGTCGAGTGGTCCTAGAGAAATCGGCTGATGAATCAAATGTTTCTTTAATCCTTCATATCTTCTAAACGGAGCGTCGTAGAGGGGTCAAAGTGGGCGCATTTTGTAGTGATTTCAAAGTAGATTATTTATGGTAAAATTCATTAAAATCGGTCGAGTGGTCCTAGAGAAATCGGCTGATGAATTAAATGTTTCTTAAATCCTTCATATCTTCTAAACGGAGCGTCGTAGAGGGGTCAAAGTGGGCGCATTTTGTAGTGATTTCAAAGTAGATTATTTATGATAAAATTCATTAAAATCGGTCGAGTGGTCCTAGAGAAATCGGCTGATGAATCAAATGTTTCTTAAATCCTTCATATCTTCTAAACGGAGCGTCGTAGAGGGGTCAAAGTGGGCGCATTTTGTAGTGATTTCAAAGTAGATTATTTATGATAAAATTCATTAAAATCGGTCGAGTGGTCCTAGAGAAATCGGCTGATGAATCAAATGTTTCTTAAATCCTTCATATCTTCTACGGAGCGTCGTAGAGGGGTCAAAGTGGGCGCATTTTGTAGTGATTTCAAAGTAGATTATTTATGACAAAATTCATTAAAATCGGTCGAGTGGTCCTAGAGAAATCGGCTGATGAATCAAATGTTTCTTAAATCCTTCATATCTTCTAAACGGAGCGTCGTAGAGGGGTCAAAGTGGGCGCATTTTGTAGTGATTTCAAATTAGAATATTTATGGTAAAATTCATTAAAATCGGTCGAGTGGTCCTAGAGAAATCGGCTGATAAATCAAATGTTTCTTAAATCCTTCATATCTTCTAAACGGAGGGTCGTAGAGGGGTCAAAGTGGGCGCATTTTGTAGTGATTTCAAAGTAGATTATTTATGGTAAAATTCATTAAAATCGGTCGAGTGGTCCTAGAGAAATCGGCTGATGAATTAAATGTTTCTTAAATCCTTCATATCTTCTAAACGGAGCGTCGTAGAGGGGTCAAAGTGGGCGCATTTTGTAGTGATTTCAAAGTAGATTATTTATGATAAAATTCATTAAAATCGGTCGAGTGGTCCAAGGGAAATCGGCTGATGAATCAAATGTTTCTTTAATCCTTCATATCTTCGTAGAGGGTGTTGCGGGCTCCAGGGGTCTTTTTGTACTTGCCTTTATTAATGAAACCGTCAGTGACAATATTCCCTCGAAGTCCACAATTCTTTCCTAACATTTATTATTAAATAAAAACGCAAGGATATTTTAGACTTGCTTTATACTTTTATTAATTATTTTTAAGTATTTTTACAAGCTTGAGTTTAAACTGAAAACACGTCTGCACTCTAAGGCAGTTAAAATCATAATGCTTAAAATCTATACTTAACCTCTACTCATCACCTCGGTATCGTGCGACTCACGAACCCCTTGCTTATACTTATTTCTTAAAACACAACTCATAAATGCAAGCAAGCATATTCTTAAATCTACGTACTACTAAAAACCTCATAAACCCCACATCAGATATTTACTAATATTGTGAAATCATTAACTGAGAAAATTCCAATGTGCTAAATTGGTTCCCATGCTGGCGTTAGTCTTGACTTAAATTACAACCAATGCTTTTGTTGTTGCTTTTAAACAGACGGCACACTTGCTAGCGTGTGCCTTGGATCAAATTGCAACCAGTGCATTTTTCGTTGCTTTCAAGCGGACTTAATTTTATATCCTGAAAGTATGCACTCATAAACATTATGTACTTGTTCCAGTTACGTCGTAAACGTTATGTTAAGTTAACATGCATCTGTTATTGTGCTTTTAGATTTGAACTTTATGTGCATACTGGTTATGTGCAGGCTTTCTGAAATACAACAAAAAAAACGTTTCTGATTCACAACATTCTTCCCCCCTTATTTTAAGAAAAAATTATTATTAAAAAGAATAATAGTTTTTTCTTTTACATCATTAATATTTCAATATATTTCTTAATTTATTTAACTTACAATAATATTTAAAATCAATAATTATTTTTCTTATTATAATTTATTTTACTTATTTTCATTTTAGGAATATTATTAATGCTTATTTTCGTTACTCAATTACTTAATTAATGGTTGCAGTTTTAGTGATATTTATATTTATATACTTTATGTAACGTTAAAAATAAAAATGTATAACATTACAAGTCACTGAACGTTGCAATTGACAAAACAGTAGTTGATCAAGTTACCGCTTTGCAATCGCTGCGTTCCGTGTTGCTCTGTTGTTTTTCTTGTTTATTCATCTAAGTCATTAAATGCTTTAATTTGTGCAACGATTTGTTTTCTTTTAAATTTTTTGCGATATTTATTGAAAATAATTCATTTAATTTTTATTGAGTATATCTTTAGTTATTGTTTATATTTATAGTTTTCATATTTTAATGTTTCTTCAAGTTTTTCATTACTTTTTTCTAGTCTATTAAATTAATTATACAAAAAAAAATGTAATTGTGTTTTCTATTAATTAAAAACGTAAACTGCTGTGATCGCTAGTTCTGTTACTCTCTGTTTACGTGTATAGGTTGGCTGGCTGCATTTTATTTGTTTCTGTCATTGATCGAATAACATTGTTGTCATCATTTATTCTCATCTTTCGTCTTTATTTTCTAAGCTTTGTTAAATTTGATGTCTTCTATGTTGCGTTGTTTTTTCAGTCAAATTGAATCGTATTTTGTTGAGAGCAGATACTAAAATTGGTAGTTTTGTAATTTTATATTTCTGGATATTAATACGAATTTGTCTTCTTTAAATGTTTTAAGAGTTCTTGTAGCGAAATTGTCATCTTCGGAAATCATCTTTAATTATACGTACATGTTGTTGTTTGATGTTGTTCTTTTATATTTCACTTGTTGTACATTATTTGAATATTTGAAGTTCTTAGTGTTTTAATTTTCGTCTTCTCTTTTAAGAAATTATGTTCTTTTGTTGAAGAAATTGTCAGCATAATGTGTGAAATGTTGTTGATTTAGTACAATTATGATAACTTTGTTGATGTGTCAAATTTCTTTTTCCATAAGGTTAGCATTGACAGCTGAATAAGTGTATATGGAATAGCTCCTTCAACTTATTTACAAAATATTAGCTTGTTCCTTGAGTGATAAAATTGTTATCTTTTAATTATATGTACGTAAAGATGTAAAATGTTGTTGCTTCTTTATGGTAGAATAGTCGCAATTTTGCTGATTTGTCGAAATTCCACATTCATGTTTATATTGAGCTCCTTTCTTTTAATTAAACATGTTATTGATGTACAATTGTTGTTGTCCGCGCCATGACTCTCACATGTTTCTTTATCATTCGTCTCTTGTACTTCATTACATAATATTACCATTTCAGACCTTTACCCAACAAAATCAAACGATCTTCTTTGACAATTAATATTTAAACTTAGTGTCTTCTGCGTCGAATTTTATTGTTTGGTGGATTGCTAGTTCTTCTTCGTGCATGTTTTATTTCTTTGTCGTGGTTGAAATGCATTTCCAGAGCCAGGATTATTTTTAAAAATACTTATTACTTTGTAATGTTTACTATAACTTTATAAATTATTTATATTTAACATCATTTTTACTTTCAGTATTCATAATCTTTGTTTATATTACCTTACATCATAGTATTAAAATTTTATATTTTAATTGTATATTTATATCGAACATTTTACTGTAAATCTTTAATTGTAAAATCTTTAATTTTTTTCTTAATATATAGACATTATTTTCTTTATAATTTCATTAGCACATGAATCAATGCTAATTCTATTCAAAAATACTTAGCTCTTTATTCATGCACTAATTTGTGAATTTAATCATTATTGACAATTTTTAATAATGGTAAGCGCGCGCGATTTATGCATAACTACTTTTGTACATTCAATAGGTACATATATATTTTCATTACCGTGTAATGATCACATTTAAAACGTTTGTTAATTTTGTTAGATTGTGTATTGTATTTTTTCCTTATCATTCAATTATTGTTCAAATTTTTACGCTGCATTAACGTACCTCGTTTCATTTTCGGTACATTAGTGCATTGTTCCTAGATGCAAAACGCTGAATTGCATTTTATTTTATCACTTTAGTGTGTGCTACGCTAACATCTATCTGTACTTCAAGTGCAATGATCTTTCTGTTGCCTGTTTCCATTGAAAATGATCTTGACAATGAAACTGAAGTACTAACCTATCTCAATTATGACAATGTATATTTTATTGCTTTAGCAAATGTGTTCTGAATTCTTGTTTATGAAATATCTAATATAATATTCTTTATACTTTATTCCTTTCTTATTTAATACATGATCTAATGCTAGTCATCTTCTAAAATTAATACATAGCTATTTTCTCATGCACTAATTTAGATTTAAAAAACATATTTTCTAAAAAAAAAAATTTACGCGTACTTTATTTACGTTGTTTGCAATATTATGCATTGCGGTTAATGATCATTATGAACTGTTGTTTCAGTTATTAATTTCGTTGTTTTTGTTCGTTCGATTGTGTATAACTTAAGAGTTATATGCTTTTAATAAGTTATTATGGAATTTTTTACCTTTTCCCTTGATACAGATCACTGTTGTCACAGGACTTATTATCGAAAGGACTTCATAGGGTCCTACCCAGATTGGTGAAAATTTGTTTTTCCTATTCTGGTTTTTTAATAAAACTTTATCTCCTTCCTTAAAAACTACCGTATTTAATGTATTATCGTAACTTCGTTTAGATCTTTCCTTAGCTTTTTCTTGATTTTTTCTGGCTATCTCATGTGTACGCTGTATTTGGTATTTTAATATCTTATTGTAATCTTCACTGTTATAAATTGGTGAACATTTTCGTTTTAGGTTGGTTGGCATGTCAAATTCAAATCCGTATAAAGTACGACAAGGCGTTTGCCCTGTTGACATATGCACTGTGTTATTGTGCACATGCATTGCCGAATTCAACCATTGATCCCAGTTGGACCCATCCTCTTTTGCAAAACATCTCAAATACTCCGCTAAAGGTCTGTGACTTCGTTCTAACGAGCCATTCGCCTGCGGGTGATAAGGTGTTATATGCATTTTTTTAATGTTTAATAACTTGCACGTGTCTGAAAATAATTTTGACACAAAATTTGACCCATTATCTGTAATTAAAATTTTCGGAATATTATAACGCGTGATAATTTCCTCGTAAAAAGCTTTAGCTACTGTGCTTGCTTCCGCGTCTGGGATAGCTACGCAGCACATGTATTTTGAAAAATCGTCTTGAAAAGTTAAAATATATTTATTTCCTGACACTGTTTCAGGTAAAATTCCTACCAAGTCCATATAAACCTTATCGAATGGACGTGTTGGCGTATCTGTCAAAACCATTGGCATTTTTGTTAACTTTGAACTTTTGTTCATTTGGCATTTAGGACAGTTTCTAACATATTCTTTTATTTGTTTCTGCATTCCCCTCCATTTAAATTGTTTCTTAATCCTAAAGTATGTTTTAAGTGTGCCCTGATGGCCTCCTAGTGCTGAATCATGAAAATCTTTCATCACGGTTTTAATTTCATCTGGATCAGTTAATATTTGAGCCGAATTCGTTTCATTATTTGTATCTATTATTGTTTCATCTACGACTGGTGTACTGATTTGTGGTTTTATTTTTGTGATTTGCTGATCTAAAATATTTTGTGTAGTTTTGGATCGTGTTTGTACGGCTGTAATATCTGGTTCTATATATGGAATTCTGCTTAAAGCATCCGCATTTAAATTCTTCTTGCCTGGTTTGTACATTATTTCAAAATCATATTCCGATAATTTGTGTCGGAAACGAGCAAGGCGGGATGTCTGATCTTTTAAATTTGCAATACCTTTTAGAGGCTGATGATCTGTAAAAATTTTGAATGGTCGCCCTAATAGGTATGCTCTAAAATTCTTTGTTGCCCAAACAATTGCTAAAAATTCTTTTTCAATGGTAGAATATCGTTTTTCTGCCCCATTTAAAGTTCTACTTGCAAACGCGATCGGTCGGTCGCTTCCTACTTCACCTTGAGATAGGACTGCACCTACTGCTTCGTTACTTGCGTCTGTTGTTAGTAAAAAAGTTTTTGTAAAATCTGGATATGCTAATATTGGAGGTGAAATTATTGATTCTTTCAATTTAATGAATGAATTTTGACAATCGTCCGTCCATTTAAATTTAACGTCCTTTTTAAGTAAATTATTAATTGGTAAAGCTAACCTTGCCATATTGTTTATGAACTTTCTGTAATAATTAATTAATCCCAAGAATGCTTGTACTTCTTTTCTGTTTCTTGGTACTGGAATATTTTTTACGCATTCGACCTTAGCGGGGTCTGGCAACGCACCAAGTTCTGAACATTTATGCCCTAAATATACAACTTCACGACGTAAAAACTGACATTTTTCGGTATTTAATTTTAAATTATGGTCTCTTAGTTTCTGTAATACTTTACTTAATCTGTGTTCATGTTCGCTTATATTTTTCCCATACACAACTATATCATCAAGATATACAAAACAATCGATACCCTGTAACCCTGTTAAGATGTGATTCATTATTCTCTGGAAAGTTGCTGGTGCCCCTGTTAAACCGAAAGGCATCCTATTGAATTCAAAATGTCCAAGTCCTGTACTGAAGGCAGTTTTTTCTTTATCACCTTCTTCTACTAAGACCTGATGATAGCCACTTGCTAAATCTAAAGTTGAAAAATATCGACTGTGACCTAATTGATCTAATATTTCATCTATTCGTGGAATAGGAAATACCTGTTTTACGGTTACGTCATTTAATTTACGGAAATCTATGACAAGTCTCCATTTTTTGTTACCGTCTTTGTCGCTCCTCTTCGGTACCAATAGTAATGGTGAATTCCAGGGTGATATGCTTGGCGATATAATGCCAGCATCTAACATTTTGTTAACCTGTCTATTAATTTCCTCTCTATGTGTGTGTGGAAGTTTGTATTGCTTTTGGTTAATTGGTGGTTGATTCCATTGTGTTGTTATGTCGTGTTTAAGTATTGGCGTGTATGACAGTTCGTCACCTTCTAAGTGAAAAACATCGTGATAAGAAATACAAAGATTTTGTAATGATGTGATTTCCTCCTTATTTAAAGATTCATCAATGTTAATTTTTTCTAATAATCTATTAATCCTATTTTTTATATTCACTGAATTTATAGTATTTATTGTAGAATTGTTTGTATCTGATTCCCTATACTGATTAAAATTTGAAAATTTCGGTTTAAAATTGTTGTCTATTATAATGTCCTTTTCTGTAGCATTTAATACTGAGACATAAACTTTATTTTTGTTAACATTCGATAAGCTTTCTCCCAAATATACTCCAGGATAAATTTCTTGTTTATGTATTAATACAATTGGAATTTTTGTTTTTAGTGTAATTTCTACTATTTTTGCGGTTCTCGGCATGATTTTCATTTCATGATTGTAATAAATATTTTCTATGTCGGCTCGCGTTTTCATTGGTAATCGGATAGTGTGATTCTTTCCTTTATCGTAGAATGTTATGGTCTTATTAATTGCGTTTATTACGGATCTGTTCCATATGTTATCCCGTCCTATTATTCCGTCTGCTGGTATTCCTTGTTCAAGAGATACTACATGCATTATTAAATGTAACCACTTTATATTACTGTGTTGTATATTGGTCGTGCCTAACGTCCTTACGCATCCACCAAAAGCCCCATTAAAATCTTTCTTACTATTTTTGTCAAATCCCGGTAGTTGTGTCAATGCACCTTCTTTTATTATGCTTGCATCTGCTCCTGAGTCTACTAGTAATATGAGTTTTCCATTTTTAGCTGCCTCGCAAGGTACTTCAATGAACACATCACTTACATTAGACAATTTGAAGCAGTCCCCCTTTCTATTGTATATTTTGTTAATTCTCTTTTTATTTAATCCACTCAACTGTTGTCTGATTTTTTTATCATAACATGTTATAAAATTTTCAAACTTTTTCAACATTCCTGTAAACATATTGTTCACCTTTTGACCTATTTGCATTTCTTCCAATACACATCTTTGCCGATTAGTTTCATCTGCTACTAATTTAATCATTTTTGCCCCTATTGCTATTATCATATATATAAAGAAATGTATTAATGCGAAAATTACCATTGTCACTCCCTCACAATCAAACCACGGTGGATCAATATGTGTATCAACGGTCACTTCAGACGTCTGATTTGCAATATTTTCCTCCACCGGTTTTCTCTTATTTTTAGGAGTTTGAGTAGTTAATGTGATCACAGACCCTTCAGCCTTATGATTTACTATTTCTACCCTTTTTGACCTAATTTTGCTATTTTTAATGGGTCCCCAGCTTACTGGCCTTGGCTGGGCCCCTGGTAGTTTCCCTTGTTTTGATCATTATTCTCCCTTGCCAGATAATCCCTCTTGGCGTAGCAATCAGCTTCTACATGACCAAGTCTACGACACCAATCACATTTTAAATTATTTCTAGGGGTATTCCCATTCCTATTGTTATTATTTCTATTATTATTATTATTATTGGTACGGTACGTAGTGTTATGTCCTGCTTGCAAATTGTTGTTTAAAAATTCCCTATTAACGACTGGATGGTTTTGTGTACGTCCAAACCCTTCCTTATTTTGAGCTTCTAATCTAATGGAAGCACACCTCCAACTAGATTCGTGCCCATATTTTTCACACTCTATACAAAACGGTGTGTTTTTCCGCGTAATACATTCGTCTCGTGTATGTCCTTTTTTCTGGCAAAAAGAGCATGTTGGTCGTATTTTTGATCCTTCTGTTTTATTTTGTGTTGATATTTTGTGATTTAGTGGGGTAGCTTGAAAATGATTTTTTTGAATACTATTCGTTGGACTGGTTACAGATCGTTGTTCGAAACTGTACACTTCCTCGGGGAACCTCGGACCCCCTTGAATTGTTATCTGGGCGTTTAATGCTTCATCTAATAAATCATTCAAGTTTTCTGCTTTGCTACTTAATAATAGAACCTTTATTGTCGGATCTTTTACACCTACCTTGAATGCTGTCAGAACTGAGTGTACTAGTTCCGTATTAAAAACATCTGTAGGTAGATTTTTATTTTTGTACCTTGAATCTGCTATTTCATTAGCGTTTGCCCATAATCTTTCTAATCTCCTTGCAAATGTTCTCAGACTTTCACCATCCGTCTGATATGCTTTTCTAATACTATCCTGAACCGAATCTAACGTAGTCATTTTTAAATATGTATTTCTTAGAACGTCAAATAACTCCTCTAAATCATTGAACTTTCTTGTGCGGACTAGATCATAAGCGTCACCAAGAAGATGCAGTTTGACACAGCTAATGAATTCTTCTTTGTTTTCTTTTGTAATTTTTAGACTTGCTAACGCACAAGCGTCCATGAATCTATAAAGTTCAGTTTTAACGGATGGTGATTCCGATCCCATAAAAAATGGAACCACACTTCCTACGTATTTCGACACAGTATCTAACGACATTTCTAATGTTGTTTCCGGTGCTGTTATTTTATCAAATTTTCCTTCAATCTGTAATGCCTCCTTATGATATAATGATGTTTCGTGGGCTAGCTTAACTTCTGATTCTAAAAATCTGATTTTCGAATCTAATTCCCTTACTTTATTATTTGCTTCTTCTAATGTTTCGAATTCTAGTCTGGGCTGTTGGCTCAGTGCTCGTTCAATTGATTCGTCCGAAATATCTTTATTTTTCAGCAAAGTTCTTAATTTTTCGTTTTCTTCCTCTATTCCACTAGCCTGATCTAACAACTCCTGCCGTTCTTCTACAATATCGTTTAATTTTTTATTTAATGCAGTAAATTCCCCTTTCCACTCTTCTAACTCTTTTATTTTATGAGCACTTTTATGTTCCAAGAAGTATACTAATTGTTCAAAAACTACGTCAACTCTTTCGACTTCTGAGTATACCCGTGTGGAACTGACTTTATTTTTTATTAATTCTAAAGTTTCTTTATTGTTAACTTCCGTACTAATTTGATTCCACAATTTCTCAGTAAATCTGCCAAGTTGTCCTAATATATTTCTATATGCTACTTCCAATTCCTCAAAGTTCGCCATATAATCATTAAAATTTTCAATTAAAATTTATAAATTTGTTTAATTTCATTCTTTCTATAATTTAATTTCACCATTTATTAACTGCTTTCACTCAAACTCACTAAAATTTATTCAATATTTAATTATACCTTCCTTTCCACTTCTGTGTTTCTTCATTTATTTTTTTGTTAATTCTCCTTCAAATTCGTCCTTCAGTCCTTTTTGTAGATTCTTGAAAAACCGGCTGCGCCAAAATGTTGCGGGCTCCAGGGGTCTTTTTGTACTTGCCTTTATTAATGAAACCGTCAGTGACAATATTCCCTCGAAGTCCACAATTCTTTCCTAACATTTATTATTAAATAAAAACGCAAGGATATTTTAGACTTGCTTTATACTTTTATTAATTATTTTTAAGTATTTTTACAAGCTTGAGTTTAAACTGAAAACACGTCTGCACTCTAAGGCAGTTAAAATCATAATGCTTAAAATCTATACTTAACCTCTACTCATCACCTCGGTATCGTGCGACTCACGAACCCCTTGCTTATACTTATTTCTTAAAACACAACTCATAAATGCAAGCAAGCATATTCTTAAATCTACGTACTACTAAAAACCTCATAAACCCCACATCAGATATTTACTAATATTGTGAAATCATTAACTGAGAAAATTCCAATGTGCTAAATTGGTTCCCATGCTGGCGTTAGTCTTGACTTAAATTACAACCAATGCTTTTGTTGTTGCTTTTAAACAGACGGCACACTTGCTAGCGTGTGCCTTGGATCAAATTGCAACCAGTGCATTTTTCGTTGCTTTCAAGCGGACTTAATTTTATATCCTGAAAGTATGCACTCATAAACATTATGTACTTGTTCCAGTTACGTCGTAAACGTTATGTTAAGTTAACATGCATCTGTTATTGTGCTTTTAGATTTGAACTTTATGTGCATACTGGTTATGTGCAGGCTTTCTGAAATACAACAAAAAAAACGTTTCTGATTCACAACAAGGGGTCAAAGTGGACGCATTTTGTAGTGATTTCAAATTAGATTATTTATGGTAAAATTCATTAAAATCGGTCGAGTGGTCCTAGAGAAATCGGCTGATGAATTAAATGTTTCTTAAATCCTTCATATCTTCTAAACGGAGCGTCGTAGAGGGGTCAAAGTGGACGCATTTTGTAGTGATTTCAAATTAGATTATTTATGGTAAAATTCATTAAAATCGGTCGAGTGGTCCAAGGGAAATCGGCTAATGAATCAAATGTTTCTTAAAACCTTCATAACTTCTAAACGGAGCGTCGTAGAGGGGTCAAAGTGGGCGCATTTTGTAGTGATTTCAAAGTAGATTATTTATGATAAAATTCATTAAAATCGGTCGAGTGGTCCTAGGGAAATCGTCTGATGAATTAAATGTTTCTTAAATCCTTCATATCTTCTAAACGGAGCTTCGTAGAGGGGTCAAAGTGGACGCATTTTGTAGTGATTTCAAATTAGATTATTTATGGTAAAATTCATTAAAATCGGTCGAGTGGTCCTAGAGAAATCGGCTGATGAATTAAATGTTTCTTAAATCCTTCATATCTTCTAAACGGAGCGTCGTAGAGGGGTCAAAGTGGGCGCATTTTGTAGTGATTTCAAAGTAGATTATTTATGGTAAAATTCATTAAAATCGGTCGAGTGGTCCTAGAGAAATCGGCTGATGAATCAAATGTTTCTTTAATCCTTCATATCTTCTAAACGTCGTAGAGGGGTCAAAGTGGGCGCATTTTGTAGTGATTTCAAAGTAGATTATTTATGGTAAAATTCATTAAAATCGGTCGAGTGGTCCTAGAGAAATCGGCTGATGAATTAAATGTTTCTTAAATCCTTCATATCTTCTAAACGGAGCGTCGTAGAGGGGTCAAAGTGGGCGCATTTTGTAGTGATTTCAAAGTAGATTATTTATGATAAAATTCATTAAAATCGGTCGAGTGGTCCTAGAGAAATCGGCTGTTGAATCAAATGTTTCTTAAATCCTTCATATCTTCTAAACGGAGCGTCGTAGAGGGGTCAAAGTGGGCGCATTTCGTAGTGATTTCAAAGTAGATTATTTATGATAAAATTCATTAAAATCGGTCGAGTGGTCCTAGAGAAATCGGCTGATAAATCAAATGTTTCTTAAATCCTTCATATCTTCTAAACGGAGGGTCGTAGAGGGGTCAAAGTGGGCGCATTTTGTAGTGATTTCAAAGTAGATTATTTATGGTAAAATTCATTAAAATCGGTCGAGTGGTCCTAGAGAAATCGGCTGATGAATTAAATGTTTCTTAAATCCTTCATATCTTCTAAACGGAGCGTCGTAGAGGGGTCAAAGTGGGCGCATTTTGTAGTGATTTCAAAGTAGAGTGGTCGAGTGGTCCTAGAGAAATCGGCTGATGAATTAAATGTTTCTTAAATCCTTCATATCTTCTAAACGGAGCTTCGTAGAGGGGTCAAAGTGGGCGCATTTTGTAGTGATTTCAAAGTAGAGTGGTCGAGTGGTCCTAGAGAAATCGGCTGATGAATTAAATGTTTCTTAAATCCTTCATATCTTCTAAACGGAGCGTCGTAGAGGGGTCAAAGTGGGCGCATTTTGTAGTGATTTCAAATTAGAATATTTATGATAAAATTCATTAAAATCGGTCGAGTGGTCCAAGGGAAATCGGCTGATGAATCAAATGTTTCTTAAATCCTTCATATCTTCTAAACGGAGCTTCGTAGAGGGGTCAAAGTGGGCGCATTTTGTAGTGATTTCAAATTAGATTATTTATGGTAAAATTCATTAAAATCGGTCGAGTGGTCCTAGAGAAATCGGCTGATGAATTAAATGTTTCTTAAATCCTTCATATCTTCTAAACGGAGCGTCGTAGAGGGGTCAAAGTGGGCGCATTTTGTAGTGATTTCAAAGTAGATTATTTATGGTAAAATTCATTAAAATCGGTCGAGTGGTCCTAGAGAAATCGGCTGATGAATTAAATGTTTCTTAAATCCTTCATATCTTCTAAACGGAGCGTCGTAGAGGGGTCAAAGTGGGCGCATTTTGTAGTGATTTCAAAGTAGATTATTTATGATAAAATTCATTAAAATCGGTCGAGTGGTCCAAGGGAAATCGGCTGATGAATTAAATGTTTCTTAAATCCTTCATATCTTCTAAACGGAGCGTCGTAGAGGGGTCAAAGTGGACGCATTTTGTAGTGATTTCAAATTAGATTATTTATGGTAAAATTCATTAAAATCGGTCGAGTGGTCCTAGAGAAATCGGCTGATAAATCAAATGTTTCTTAAATCCTTCATATCTTCTAAACGGAGGGTCGTAGAGGGGTCAAAGTGGGCGCATTTTGCAGTGATTTCAAAGTAGATTATTTATGGTAAAATTCATTAAAATCGGTCGAGTGGTCCTAGAGAAATCGGCTGATGAATTAAATGTTTCTTAAATCCTTCATATCTTCTAAACGGAGCGTCGTAGAGGGGTCAAAGTGGGCGCATTTTGTAGTGATTTCAAATTAGAATATTTATGATAAAATTCATTAAAATCGGTCGAGTGGTCCAAGGGAAATCGGCTGATGAATCAAATGTTTCTTAAATCCTTCATATCTTCTAAACGGAGCTTCGTAGAGGGGTCAAAGTGGGCGCATTTTGTAGTGATTTCAAATTAGATTATTTATGGTAAAATTCATTAAAATCGGTCGAGTGGTCCTAGAGAAATCGGCTGATGAATTAAATGTTTCTTAAATCCTTCATATCTTCTAAACGGAGCGTCGTAGAGGGGTCAAAGTGGGCGCATTTTGTAGTGATTTCAAAGTAGATTATTTATGGTAAAATTCATTAAAATCGGTCGAGTGGTCCTAGAGAAATCGGCTGATGAATTAAATGTTTCTTAAATCCTTCATATCTTCTAAACGGAGCGTCGTAGAGGGGTCAAAGTGGGCGCATTTTGTAGTGATTTCAAAGTAGATTATTTATGATAAAATTCATTAAAATCGGTCGAGTGGTCCAAGGGAAATCGGCTGATGAATTAAATGTTTCTTAAATCCTTCATATCTTCTAAACGGAGCGTCGTAGAGGGGTCAAAGTGGACGCATTTTGTAGTGATTTCAAATTAGATTATTTATGGTAAAATTCATTAAAATCGGTCGAGTGGTCCTAGAGAAATCGGCTGATAAATCAAATGTTTCTTAAATCCTTCATATCTTCTAAACGGAGGGTCGTAGAGGGGTCAAAGTGGGCGCATTTTGCAGTGATTTCAAAGTAGATTATTTATGGTAAAATTCATTAAAATCGGTCGAGTGGTCCAAGGGAAATCGGCTGATGAATCAAATGTTTCTTTAATCCTTCATATCTTCTAAACGGAGCGTCGTAGAGGGGTCAAAGTGTAGTGATTTTCGCATTTTGTAGTGATTTCAAATTAGATTATTTATGGTAAAATTCATTAAAATCGGTCGAGTGGTCCTAGAGAAATCGGCTGATAAATCAAATGTTTCTTAAATCCTTCATATCTTCTAAACGGAGGGTCGTAGAGGGGTCAAAGTGGGCGCATTTTGTAGTGATTTCAAAGTAGATTATTTATGATAAAATTCATTAAAATCGGTCGAGTGGTCCAAGGGAAATCGGCTAATGAATCAAATGTTTCTTAAATCCTTCATATCTTCTAAACGGAGCGTCGTAGAGGGGTCAAAGTGGACGCATTTTGTAGTGATTTCAAAGTAGATTATTTATGATAAAATTCATTAAAATCGGTCGAGTGGTCCTAGAGAAATCGGCTGATAAATCAAATGTTTCTTAAATCCTTCATATCTTCTAAACGGAGGGTCGTAGAGGGGTCAAAGTGGGCGCATTTTGCAGTGATTTCAAAGTAGATTATTTATGGTAAAATTCATTAAAATCGGTCGAGTGGTCCAAGGGAAATCGGCTGATGAATCAAATGTTTCTTTAATCCTTCATATCTTCTAAACGGAGCGTCGTAGAGGGGTCAAAGTGTAGTGATTTTCGCATTTTGTAGTGATTTCAAATTAGATTATTTATGGTAAAATTCATTAAAATCGGTCGAGTGGTCCTAGAGAAATCGGCTGATGAATTAAATGTTTCTTAAATCCTTCATATCTTCTAAACGGAGCGTCGTAGAGGGGTCAAAGTGGACGCATTTTGTAGTGATTTCAAATTAGATTATTTATGGTAAAATTCATTAAAATCGGTCGAGTGGTCCAAGGGAAATCGGCTAATGAATCAAATGTTTCTTAAAACCTTCATAACTTCTAAACGGAGCGTCGTAGAGGGGTCAAATGGGCGCATTTTGTAGTGATTTCAAAGTAGATTATTTATGATAAAATTCATTAAAATCGATCGAGTGGTCCAAGGGAAATCGGCTGATGAATTAAATGTTTCTTAAATCCTTCATATCTTCTAAACGGAGCGTCGTAGAGGGGTCAAAGTGGACGCATTTTGTAGTGATTTCAAATTAGATTATTTATGGTAAAATTCATTAAAATCGGTCGAGTGGTCCTAGAGAAATCGGCTGATGAATTAAATGTTTCTTAAATCCTTCATATCTTCTAAACGGAGCGTCGTAGAGGGGTCAAAGTGGGCGCATTTTGTAGTGATTTCAAAGTAGATTATTTATGGTAAAATTCATTAAAATCGGTCGAGTGGTCCTAGAGAAATCGGCTGATGAATGAAATGTTTCTTAAATCCTTCATATCTTCTAAACGGAGCGTCGTAGAGGGGTCAAAGTTGGCAACATTTTTTGGATTTTCAAAATCGATTTTATATTAAATAATTTCTTAAAACCTTCATAACTTCTAAACGGAGCGTCGTAGAGGGGTCAAAGTTGGCAACATTTTTTGGATTTTCAAAATCGATTTTATATTAAATAATTTCTTTAAACCTTCATAACTTCTAAACGGAGCGTCGTAGAGGGGTCAAAGTGGGTGCATTTTATAGAAATTTCAAAGTAGATTATTTATGATAAAAATCATTAAAATCGGTCTAGTGGTCCTAGAGAAATCGGCTGATGAATCAAATGTTTCTTTAATCCTTCATATCTTCTAAACGGAGCGTCGTAGAGGGGTCAAAGTGGGCAACATTTTTTGGATTTTCAAAATCGATTTTATATTAAATAATTTCTTAAAACCTTCATAACTTCGAAACGGAGCGTCGTAGAGGGGTCAAAGTGGGCGCATTTTGTAGTGATTTCAAAGTAGATTATTTATGATAAAATTCATTAAAATCGGACGAGTGGTCCAAGGGAAATCGGCTGATGAATCAAATGTTTCTTTAATCCTTCATATCTTCTAAACGGAGCGTCGTAGAGGGGTCAAAGTGGGCGCATTTTGTAGTGATTTCAAAGTAGATTATTTATGATAAAATTCATTAAAATCGGTCGAGTGGTCCTAGAGAAATCGGCTGATGAATTAAATGTTTCTTAAATCCTTCATATCTTCTAAACGGAGCGTCGTAGAGGGGTCAAGGTGGGCGCATTTTGTAGTGATTTCAAAGTAGATTATTTATGGTAAAATTCATTAAAATCGGTCGAGTGGTCCTAGAGAAATCGGCTGATGAATTAAATGTTTCTTAAATCCTTCATATCTTCTAAACGGAGCGTCGTAGAGGGGTCAAAGTGGGCGCATTTTGTAGTGATTTCAAAGTAGATTATTTATGGTAAAATTCATTAAAATCGGTCGAGTGGTCCTAGATAAATCGGCTGATGAATTAAATGTTTCTTAAATCCTTCATATCTTCTAAACGGAGCGTCGTAGAGGGGTCAAAGTTGGCAACATTTTTTGGATTTTCAAAATCGATTTTATATTAAATAATTTCTTTAAACCTTCATAACTTCTAAACGGAGCGTCGTAGAGGGGTCAAAGTGGGTGCATTTTATAGAAATTTCAAAGTAGATTATTTATGATAAAATTCATTAAAATCGGTCGAGTGGTCCTAGAGAAATCGGCTGATGAATCAAATGTTTCTTTAATCCTTCATATCTTCTAAACGGAGCGTCGTAGAGGGGTCAAAGTGGGCGCATTTTGTAGTGATTTCAAAGTAGATTATTTATGGTAAAATTCATTAAAATCGGTCGAGTGGTCCTAGAGAAATCGGCTGATGAATTAAATGTTTCTTAAATCCTTCATATCTTCTAAACGGAGCGTCGTAGAGGGGTCAAAGTTGGCAACATTTTTTGGATTTTCAAAATCGATTTTATATTAAATAATTTCTTTAAACCTTCATAACTTCTAAACGGAGCGTCGTAGAGGGGTCAAAGTGGGTGCATTTTATAGAAATTTCAAAGTAGATTATTTATGATGAAATTCATTAAAATCGGTCGAGTGGTCCTAGAGAAATCGGCTGATGAATCAAATGTTTCTTTAATCCTTCATATCTTCTAAACGGAGCGTCGTAGAGGGGTCAAAGTGGGCGCATTTTGTAGTGATTTCAAAGTAGATTATTTATGGTAAAATTCATTAAAATCGGTCGAGTGGTCCTAGAGAAATCGGCTGATGAATCAAATGTTTCTTAAATCCTTCATATCTTCTAAACGGAGCGTCGTAGAGGGGTCAAAGTGGGCGCATTTTGTAGTGATTTCAAAGTAGATTATTTATGATAAAATTCATTAAAATCGGTCGAGTGGTCCTAGAGAAATCGGCTGATGAATCAAATGTTTCTTAAATCCTTCATATCTTCTAAACGGAGCGTCGTAGAGGGGTCAAAGTGGGCGCATTTTGTAGTGATTTCAAAGTAGATTATTTATGATAAAATTCATTAAAATCGGTCGAGCGTCGTAGAGGGGTCAAAGTGGGCGCATTTTGTAGTGATTTCAAAGTAGATTATTTATGATAAAATTCATTAAAATCGGTCGAGTGGTCCAAGGGAAATCGGCTGATAAATCAAATGTTTCTTTAATCCTTCATATCTTCTAAACGGAGCGTCGTAGAGGGGTCAAAGTGGGCGCATTTTGTAGTGATTTCAAAGTAGATTATTTATGATAAAATTCATTAAAATCGGTCGAGTGGTCCTAGAGAAATCGGCTGATGAATCAAATGTTTCTTAAATCCTTCATATCTTCTATGAAGGATTTAAGATTATTGTAGATTATTTATGATAAAATTCATTAAAATCGGTCGAGTGGTCCTAGAGAAATCGGCTGATGAATCAAATGTTTCTTAAATCCTTCATATCTTCTAAACGGAGCGTCGTAGAGGGGTCAAAGTTGGCAACATTTTTTGGATTTTCAAAATCGATTTTATATTAAATAATTTCTTAAAACCTTCATAACTTCTAAACGGAGCGTCGTAGAGGGGTCAAAGTGGGCGCATTTTGTAGATTATTTATGATAAAATTCATTAAAATCAGTCGAGTGGTCCTAGAGAAATCGGCTGATGAATCAAATGTTTCTTTAATCCTTCATATCTTCTAAACGGAGCGTCGTAGAGGGGTCAAAGTGGGCGCATTTTGTAGATTATTTATGATAAAATTCATTAAAATCGGTCGAGTGGTCCTAGAGAAATCGGCTGATGAATCAAATGTTTCTTTAATCCTTCATATCTTCTAAACGGAGCGTCGTAGAGGGGTCAAAGTGGGCGCATTTTGTAGTGATTTCAAAGTAGATTATTTATGATAAAATTCATTAAAATCGGTCGAGTGGTCCTAGAGAAATCGGCTGATGAATTAAATGTTTCTTAAATCCTTCATATCTTCTAAACGGAGCGTCGTAGAGGGGTCAAAGTTGGCAACATTTTTTGGATTTTCAAAATCGATTTTATATTAAATAATTTCTTAAAAACTTCATAACTTCTAAACGGAGCGTCGTAGAGGGGTCAAAGTGGGCGCATTTTGTAGTGATTTCAAAGTAGATTATTTATGATAAAATTCATTAAAATCGGTCGAGTGGTCCAAGGGAAATCGGCTGATGAATCAAATGTTTCTTTAATCCTTCATATCTTCTAAACGGAGCGTCGTAGAGGGGTCAAAGTGGGCGCATTTTGTAGTGATTTCAAAGTAGATTATTTATGGTAAAATTCATTAAAATCGGTCGAGTGGTCCTAGAGAAATCGGCTGATGAATTAAATGTTTCTTAAATCCTTCATATCTTCTAAACGGAGCGTCGTAGAGGGGTCAAAGTTGGCAACATTTTTTGGATTTTCAAAATCGATTTTATATTAAATAATTTCTTAAAACCTTCATAACTTCGAAACGGAGCGTCGTAGAGGGGTTAAAGTGGGCGCATTTTGTAGTGATTTCAAAGTAGATTATTTATGATAAAATTCATTAAAATCGGTCGAGTGGTCCAAGGGAAATCGGCTGATGAATCAAATGTTTCTTTAATCCTTCATATCTTCTAAACGGAGCGTCGTAGAGGGGTCAAAGTGGGCGCATTTTGTAGTGATTTCAAAGTAGATTATTTATGGTAAAATTAAAATCGGTCGAGTGGTCCAAGGGAAATCGGCTGATGAATCAAATGTTTCTTTAATCCTTCATATCTTCTAAACGGAGCGTCGTAGAGGGGTCAAAGTGGGCGCATTTTGTAGTGATTTCAAAGTAGATTATTTATGATAAAATTCATTAAAATCGGTCGAGTGGTCCTAGAGAAATCGGCTGATGAATCAAATGTTTCTTAAATCCTTCATATCTTCTAAACGGAGCGTCGTAGAGGGGTCAAAGTGGGCGCATTTTGTAGTGATTTCAAAGTAGATTATTTATGCTAAAATTCATTAAAATCGGTCGAGTGGTCCTAGAGAAATCGGCTGATGAATCAAATGTTTCTTAAATCCTTCATATCTTCTAAACGGAGCGTCGTAGAGGGGTCAAAGTGGGCGCATTTTGTAGATTATTTATGATAAAATTCATTAAAATCGGTCGAGTGGTCCTAGAGAAATCGGCTGATGAATCAAATGTTTCTTAAATCCTTCATATCTTCTAAACGGAGCGTCGTAGAGGGGTCAAAGTGGGCGCATTTTGTAGTGATTTCAAAGTAGATTATTTATGATAAAATTCATTAAAATCGGTCGAGTGGTCCTAGAGAAATCGGCTGATGAATCAAATGTTTCTTTAATCCTTCATATCTTCTAAACGGAGCGTCGTAGAGGGGTCAAAGTGGGCGCATTTTGTAGATTATTTATGATAAAATTCATTAAAATCGGTCGAGTGGTCCTAGAGAAATCGGCTGATGAATCAAATGTTTCTTAAATCCTTCATATCTTCTAAACGGAGCGTCGTAGAGGGGTCAAAGTGGGCGCATTTTGTAGTGATTTCAAAGTAGATTATTTATGATAAAATTCATTAAAATCGGTCGAGTGGTCCTAGAGAAATCGGCTGATGAATCAAATGTTTCTTAAATCCTTCATATCTTCTAAACGGAGCGTCGTAGAGGGGTCAAAGTGGGCGCATTTTGTAGTGATTTCAAAGTAGATTATTTATGGTAAAATTCATTAAAATCGGTCGAGTGGTCCTAGAGAAATCGGCTGATGAATCAAATGTTTCTTAAATCCTTCATATCTTCTAAACGGAGCGTCGTAGAGGGGTCAAAGTGGGCGCATTTTGAAGTGATTTCAAAGTAGATTATTTATGGTAAAATTCATTAAAATCGGTCGAGTGGTCCTAGAGAAATCGGCTGATGAATCAAATGTTTCTTAAATCCTTCATATCTTCTAAACGGAGCGTCGTAGAGGGGTCAAAGTTGGCAACATTTTTTGGATTTTCAAAATCGATTTTATATTAAATAATTTCTTAAAACCTTCATAACTTCTAAACGGAGCGTCGTAGAGGGGTCAAAGTGGGCGCATTTTGTAGTGATTTCAAAGTAGATTATTTATGATAAAATTCATTAAAATCGGTCGAGTGGTCCTAGAGAAATCGGCTGATGAATCAAATGTTTCTTAAATCCTTCATATCTTCTAAACGGAGCGTCGTAGAGGGGTCAAAGTGGGCGCATTTTGTAGTGATTTCAAAGTAGATTATTTATGGTAAAATTCATTAAAATCGGTCGAGTGGTCCTAGAGAAATCGGCTGATGAATCAAATGTTTCTTAAATCCTTCATATCTTCTAAACGGAGCGTCGTAGAGGGGTCAAAGTGGGCGCATTTTGTAGTGATTTCAAAGTAGATTATTTATGATAAAATTCATTAAAATCGGTCGAGTGGTCCTAGAGAAATCGGCTGATGAATCAAATGTTTCTTAAATTATTCATATCTTCTAAACGGAGCGTCGTAGAGGGGTCAAAGTGGGCGCATTTTGTAGTGATTTCAAAGTAGATTATTAATGGTAAAATTCATTAAAATCGGTCGAGTGGTCCTAGAGAAATCGGCTGATGAATTAAATGTTTCTTAAATCCTTCATATCTTCTAAACGGAGCGTCGTAGAGGGGTCAAAGTGGGCGCATTTTGTAGTGATTTCAAAGTAGATTATTTATGGTAAAATTCATTAAAATCGGTCGAGTGGTCCTAGAGAAATCGGCTGATGAATTAAATGTTTCTTAAATCCTTCATATCTTCTAAACGGAGCGTCGTAGAGGGGTCAAAGTTGGCAACATTTTTTGGATTTTCAAAATCGATTTTATATTAAATAATTTCTTAAAACCTTCATAACTTCTAAACGGAGCGTCGTAGAGGGGTCAAAGTGGGCGCATTTTGTAGTGATTTCAAAGTAGATTATTTATGGTAAAATTCATTAAAATCGGTCGAGTGGTCCTAGAGAAATCGGCTGATGAATTAAATGTTTCTTAAATCCTTCATATCTTCTAAACGGAGCGTCGTAGAGGGGTCAAAGTGGGCGCATTTTGTAGTGATTTCAAAGTAGATTATTTATGGTAAAATTCATTAAAATCGGTCGAGTGGTCCTAGAGAAATCGGCTGATGAATTAAATGTTTCTTAAATCCTTCATATCTTCTAAACGGAGCGTCGTAGAGGGGTCAAAGTGGGCGCATTTTGTAGTGATTTCAAAGTAGATTATTTATGGTAAAATTCATTAAAATCGGTCGAGTGGTCCTAGAGAAATCGGCTGATGAATCAAATGTTTCTTAAATCCTTCATATCTTCTAAACGGAGCGTCGTAGAGGGGTCAAAGTGGGCGCATTTTGTAGTGATTTCAAAGTAGATTATTTATGGTAAAATTCATTAAAATCGGTCGAGTGGTCCTAGAGAAATCGGCTGATGAATCAAATGTTTCTTAAATCCTTCATATCTTCTAAACGGAGCGTCGTAGAGGGGTCAAAGTGGGCGCATTTTGTAGTGATTTCAAAGTAGATTATTTATGGTAAAATTCATTAAAATCGGTCGAGTGGTCCTAGAGAAATCGGCTGATGAATTAAATGTTTCTTAAATCCTTCATATCTTCTAAACGGAGCGTCGTAGAGGGGTCAAAGTTGGCAACATTTTTTGGATTTTCAAAATCGATTTTATATTAAATAATTTCTTTAAACCTTCATAACTTCTAAACGGAGCGTCGTAGAGGGGTCAAAGTGGGTGCATTTTATAGAAATTTCAAAGTAGATTATTTATGATAAAATTCATTAAAATCGGTCGAGTGGTCCTAGAGAAATCGGCTGATGAATCAAATGTTTCTTTAATCCTTCATATCTTCTAAACGGAGCGTCGTAGAGGGGTCAAAGTGGGCGCATTTTGTAGATTATTTATGATAAAATTCATTAAAATCGGTCGAGTGGTCCTAGAGAAATCGGCTGATGAATCAAATGTTTCTTAAATCCTTCATATCTTCTAAACGGAGCGTCGTAGAGGGGTCAAAGTTGGCAACATTTTTTGGATTTTCAAAATCGATTTTATATTAAATAATTTCTTAAAACCTCCATAACTTATAAACGGAGCGTCGTAGAGGGGTCAAAGTGGGTGCATTTTATAGAAATTTCAAAGCAGATTATTTATGATAAAATTCATTAAAATCGGTCGAGTGGTCCAAGGGCAATCGGCTGATGAATCAAATGTTTCTTAAATCCTTCATATCTTCTAAACGGAGCGTCGTAGAGGGGTCAAAGTTGGCAGTATTTTGGAGATTTTCAAAATCGATTTTATATTAAATAATTTCTTAAAACCTCCATAACTTCTAAACGGAGCGTCGTAGAGGGGTCAAAGTGGGCGCATTTTGTAGTGATTTCAAAGTAGATTATTTATGGTAAAATTCATTAAAATCGGTCGAGTGGTCCTAGAGAAATCGGCTGATGAATCAAATGTTTCTTAAATCCTTCATATCTTCTAAACGGAGCGTCGTAGAGGGGTCAAAGTTGGCAGTATTTTGGAGATTTTCAAAATCGATTTTATATTAAATAATTTCTTAAAACCTCCATAACTTCTAAACGGAGCGTCGTAGAGGGGTCAAAGTGGGTGCATTTTATAGAAATTTCAAAATAGATTATTTATGAAAAAATTCATTAAAAACGGTCGAGTGGTCCAAGGGAAATCGGCTGATGAATCAAATGTTTCTTTAATCCTTCATATCTTCTAAACGGAGCGTCGTAGAGGGGTCAAGGTGGGCGCATTTTGTGGTGATTTCAAAGTAGATTATTTATGATAAAATTCATTAAAATCGGTCGAGTGATCCTAGAGAAATCGGCTGATGTATCAAAAGTTTCTTAAATCCTTCATATCTTCTAAACGGAGCGTCGTGGAGGGGTCAAAGTGAGCGCATTTTGTAGTGATTTCAAAGTAGATTATTTATGATAAAATTCATTAAAATCGGTCGACATTTTTGGCAACATTTTTTTGGATTTTCAAAATCGACAGAACTTCGATTTTCGTACACAGACAATTGCAGTAAACGAAAGTCAACTTTGTCTATCCACAACCTACCGATCCCAAGACGAGTGTTGTGAGTATACATTTATTTTCATTTAATTTCATATTCTGTTTGTTCTGAAATATAATTATATGTAAGTAAGCTGCCGAGCATTATCTTATTTAAATGCAATTCAAATTTTATGTTGTTTTGAAACATAATTTACGGTAAAATTGAAAAATTCTACTGGACAATCTTGACATATCACAATATATAATTTCAATTTAAACAAAAATTTAATCTTTTTGGATTTAAATGTATTTACATTTTATTCCTAACACTTGTATGGTAATTTCGTATTATTTTTTAATTACGTATATTCTAACAAATCTTTTCTATCCGTGTAGTCACAATATTGTATTCTGTCCATTTCGTATTCCATTTCGTCGCGCTCTATAGGGATTTCAAAGTAGATTTATAAAAAATAATCGACGTAAATATAGCAACCGATATTAATTGCATTCATTAATCAATCCAGCAATAAAATTCACTAATTTAATGAAAACATTTGCTATTATATTTGCTAAAACAGCGCCGACTAAATTATATTCTGTATTGACGTACACATATTCATATTAGCAAACGGAATTGTTGATTTAACGAAGAATAGCAAAGGTTTTCATTAAATTAGTGAATTTCATTGTTGGATTCATCACGAATGCAATTAATATCGGTTACTATATTTACGACGATTATATTTGTCTGTGTACAGAATTCATTTAATTCGGTTCAACGAGCCTGGAAAAATCAAACGATGAGTCAAGTCTTTCACCATTTCGTATTCTGTCAAATTCAATGATCTGTTCCTTATCACGAATATATTATATGAATTCACTTTTCCGTTGATTGAGCACCAGATAATAACGAGCTCTAATGGTCCAAACTGAATTTAAATTGCTCGCATGCACAAAACTACTTTATATGTAGCGACGGGCTTATCAGTCCAATATTCAATAGTACATGTTTCTGATAACATAGACATTGATCAATATTTCTTTGTAGTTATTTTAATACAACATGTATATTTACATTGACATTTTGGCGGAAGTCCTCGATTGAAAGAATTGTGAATTGGTACGGTTTTAAAAAAGTTATTTGTCAATAATGAAATGGAATAGTTGCTATGTGGTGTAAAATAGTTTTGTTATAATTATATACAAGACGTGTTGTTATTCTTTATCCGAATTTAATATTTAAACAATTCAATTAAAAATAAATCTATTCAACCATTTTTATCTTCAAGCCTTTTAATATTTTCTACAAATTATCAACATTTATGCCCTCGAGATGCTCTATAAAATATTGAATTTTAATCTCGCATTTGCCTTACTGAAAATATCCATCAATGAACTGTATATATTAGATATCTACACACATGTATTTGAAGTTCCCTCTGCAAAATATGCACTACTGCACTTTACAGTGTTTAGTGCATTTTGCAATGACAGTCGACAGTATTATAGTGAAGTCTCTCGACCGAATTCACTGCAGTATTTGTTTCATTGGTGACAAGTAGTGTCAGGACATATTTTTCAATACATTCAATGTTTTGAAAAATAATAATTACTGTCGCTAAACATTTAACGAATACAGTGAGTACAGCGACATCGGCACAAATGCATTTGAAGTTCTCTCTGCAAAATATGAACACTAATACACTCTACAGTATTTAGTGCATTTTGCAATTACAGTCGACAGTATTATAGTGAAGTCTATCGGCCTACTCCACTGCAGTATTTGTTTCATTGGTGTCAAGTAGTGTCAAGACATATTTTTCAATACATTCAATGTTTTGAAAAACAAAACCAAATGACACTATTGTCGCTAAACATTTAACGAATACAGTGAGTACAGCGACATCTGCACAAATGTATTTGATGTTCCCTCTACAAAATATGCACACTACTACACTCTACAGTATTTAGTGCATTTTGCAATTACAGTCGACAGTATTATAGTGAAGTCTATCGGCCTACTTCACTGCAGTATTTGTTTCATTGGTGTCAAGTAGTGTCAAGACATAGTTTTCAATACATTCAATGTTTTGATAAACAAAACCAAATGACACTACTGTCGCTAAACACGAGTGAAAAGACATACATTGAAAACAACAACAAATCTGCAGCCGGCGTTCGACGGCAGTAATGTTGTTGTTGGTATTTATGTGTTTATAAAAATACAACAATTATTTTTTTTCAAAAAAAAAAATTGTAAATTAATTTTTGTACGTCAAAACTAACGTATTAGCCGAAAAGAAATATATTCAACAAAAAAACGTTAAACAAAATTAATAATGAAAAAAATCTTGTTCGATAAATACAAAACTCAATCTAAAATATTATATTATACTTTTTGAATTTTTTATATATTTCAATATTAATGAAAATTACTTAAAGTAAGAATGATAAAAACATGTAAAATGCACCGAGTACTCAGTGTGTCAAGCAGTTCATTTTAGTATTTGAATTTTTATTGCACATCATTATAGAACTCTTCACTACAACTACGTTTTTTTTGACACTACATGTGCTTTGTTGTTGTGAGCAACACAGTCATTTGATTTTCAAGCATGAAGTCGGCGAAAGTACATGTCTTGAAATAAAATGAGTGCCTTAAAATTAATGCATTTGTGTCCGATTAAAGAGTTGCTAAGTTTTTACTGTTTATATTGTCGTATTTCATTTTCTGGCCTATGATCGTAAAACCTTTTTTGATTTTTAGTAATATTCAGAATCAACTTCAATTCAAGAGTTCAAATTCAATTATAGCTCTAGTATATACATTTTTTCCGAACGCATACTTGGTTGATTTGGACTGATCCACAATGCCCTCGTAAAACTTGTAAGGCATATCTTGGATGTCTGAACCTGTGCCATGTGGTGACTCCACTCCCATATTCTTATCCATATAGTGCCAGTATTTACATTTGTACTTGTCAGAGTCAATTTTTCCATCAATAATGTCGATCCACAATTTCTCGTGCACAAAATTTGTGGGAAGCGTCAGCAAGGTATTGACAGCCTTTTTATAATGCAACCAAATAATATCTTAAAAAGCAATAGTATATTTTAGAAACATACCTGACGGTACAGACGATTCAATGTCTTGTTTTTATTATACTCAAAGTTATTCAGCAGTTTCAAATTTTGCTGTAGATGATGTGGTGTGGAAACGGACAAAATGACAGCCTCTCCCAGAGCATTACTGAATCCCGGACAGGGCTCTTGGTCAAGACCGATGCTGTTATTATTTTTAGCCAACGCATAATGTACCTGCGCCAAATCTCCGTGGATCTGCAGCAGCTTCTTATAGTGCACGCGTGTACAATAGTTTAGTTCGATGTCGCCCAAAAGGTGTAGACGCGACTTACAGTCGGATCCGCCGCCGACATGTTCAATGGGGCTAAAGTGTTCGTATTTGAATTTGCTGTAATGGAAGTAGTTTTGTAAACACTGTTTAAACAAAAATTATACTGAAAAACATAAAACTATGAACCACTATGAACAATAAATATATAAAAATTAGTTTAAAACAGTATAGTCTATTCAGTGTATTCATAAATACTTAAATTTTGCAATAACTAATCATGACATCCAGCCAAGAATAAGTAATCATAATGATATAGTTTTATTCATAATATATAATTATAGTAAAAATCAATTATTATGATTAATTGAATAAAATTTTGCGTATGTTTACTCATGTTTTATGTATAATATTTTCATAAGTCATGAGTAATTCGTAGAGGTTCTGGAATTCATTTTATGATTTATTATTCATAATTTATGATTAAAATGCCATACATTGTGCCAAATAGCCGTAGCAATGTGCAACACAAGTGATGAATAAATTATCATAATTTCGGCTGTTATGATTAAAGTTGTAAAACTTATGAATCCTATTCATAATAAACACATTTTTTTCTTGAGTATTATAAATAGTTCATGAATATAACTCATAAATAAGAAAATTAGAAAATAATATGTTTTATGAAGAACGTCTTATTCACAAATCATCAGTAAACAATGTTCTTCGCAGGGGCGGATGTATGATAAACTATTTTTAAACGACGAATTCAAGTTACTGTGATACTGAATTCTAAGATTAAACCACGATAAACCCACAAATTGAGTTAAACTACCACTGTAAAATCGGAGAAATTTGCGAAAAGAAATTTGCTAAATCCTTCTCCATGAATGTGTGAATGCAACTATTATAAACATAAGAAATTCGATTCTTAAATTCGAATTTAAATGAATAACAAAAATCATAAAAAAGACATAAGTACACACAGAAAACTGATTTGTTGCGGCAACCAACTAAATTGCCCTACCGAATTATTCGGTTTGCGGAAACTTGCTGATTTGGAGGTTGACTAACCTCCTAGTCAGCAAGCATGAGGTTGTGCCAACTTCCTAGTCAGCAAGCATGAGGTTGTGCCAACTTCCTCTTCAGCAAGCATGTGGTTGTTTAAACATCCAGCATGCCGAAACGTCCAACTGAAATTTTATTTTAATATTTTTTTTTTATATAAAACTTTTTCTATATGTATTTTTGAAGCGTAAATATGTCACGCAACCAATTTCAAGAAATATATATCTGTTAATTCCTGTTCCCTGAAAAATAAAAACAGTATGAAGACACATAAAAATATTTTATTTCATCACAATTAAGCAAAATAAAAAACTATTTATAATGTCACATATGCTCACATATTTTTATATTTATATTATATTTCACTAGCTAAACAGCAATTTGTATTGAATTCATTCATTATTAATAATAATATTTATTTCGCATTTTCACTTATTTAATGAATTTCCTATTTTTTGCCACTTGTGAAAATTTTTGACGTTTATTTATTTCTGCATGTATCCATAATTTTTGGCAAGAAACTGCTGATAGACACGAGGTTGACGTTTGTCATTTATTTTGTTGATACAATTATCGTAACAAATGCACAAAAGTCAAATTTTGGCAGAATGAAAAATACAATCATGAGGTTACGACAACCGAACGTACAGTTGCGCGAACTAACATTTCGGTTAGACTAAAGCTCCAATCACACGATTGAATAAACAGTCAACTTTTGAATCAATTTTCAAATAATTTTAATATCAATCGTGTGATTGCCCAATTTCTGTATGGAAAATAAGGCAATCACACAATTGATATTTGATATTTAAATTGTAATGAAAAACTGATTCAAAAGTTGACTGTTTATTCAATCGTGTGATTCGAGCTTAAGAAATGGTACGTTCATTTTAATGACATGAGGTTCCAACAAATGTATTTCTGTTGCAATACTGAAGCGTTGGTTCAATGAACCTCATGCCAAAGGAGGATTTTTCTGTGTGTAAGGACTACCCGCCACTATTTGAAGCCAAAAGGGTGTGGCTAGGCGTCAGCTCAGTTTTCGAGCCTATTTAACTAACTCACTCCTTCTGCTAATGCTCTAGGGCATTAGTTTTAATTAATTTAACCTCTGAGAACCAACCGAAGCGCAATACTTGTACAAAGTAGAAGTTTGTGGATTTTTATGGGGTCAGGGGTCCTATTTTATATGTATGACTTCCTTGCACCGTTATTTAGAAGGACATAACGTAACCCCTTTATGACATTTCTGGTCCCCCATTTTTTTTGGAGGCATTCCAGAGTGCGTGAAATTTGTATTACATAAATATGGGATCTTTAAATCGAATAACATTAGATTTACAACAGGTCAATTGAAGTGTGAGGTGTAAAGACTAAAGAAATTCGATTTAGAATCAAAATTAAATCTATATATATAAAACTCTTGGTCCGTCTGGCAGTCTGTCTGTTTGTTCCAGTATCACATCTATACCGCTGAGCAGATTTGACTGAAATGTTGTACCAGGATACTATGGAGTCCGGAGTGACATAGGCTATATATGGGTGGGATTGGACGGGGTGTGGCACCTCCCATACAAACTAAACATTGAACGCGTTATAACCAGCTAAGAAGATAAAACAAAAACTGAAATACAAAAAAAAAATTACAAAAGCAAAAACACGAAACCAAAACAAAAATCTAAAACAAAAGCAAAAGCAGGAACTAAAGCAATCACACACAAACAAAAACAAAATAAAAACAAAACAAAAGATGGTAATACAAAAATAAAAGCAAATATAAATAACAAAAGCAGAACAACAAAAGCAAAAATACAAAATAAAAACATTTAAGCATAAACAAAAACACAAAAGAAAAATCAAAAAAATTAAAGCAAAAACAAAACACAAAATCAAAAGCAAAAACATAAAATCGAAACACAAAAGCATAAACGCAAAAACATAGCAAAGACACAAAAACAAAAGCACAAAAACAAAAGCAAAAACACAAAACAAAAGCAAAAACAATGAATAAAACACAAAAACAAAAACAAAAGGAAAAACAAAAGAAAAAACACAAAAGCAAAACACGAAAACAACAGCAAAAAAACACAAAAATAAAACACAAAACCCAATCAAAAACACAAAACCAAAAACACAAAAACAGTAGTAAAAATACAAAAACAATAGCAAAAACACAAAAACAAAAGCAAATAACAAAATCAAAAGGAAAAACAAAAGAAAAAACACAAAGCAAAACACAAAAACAACAGCAAAAAAACACAAAAATAAAACACAAAACCCAATCAAAAACACAAAAGCAAAACACAAAAGTAAAATACAAAAGCAAAAACACAAAAACAATAGTAAAAATACAAAAACAATAGCAAAAACACAAAAACTAAAGCAAATACACAAAAAAAGCAAAGACACAAAATCAAAAGCAAAAAACACAAAATTAAAAATAAAAGCAAAACAGATAAGTAAAAATATAAAAACAGAACACAAAAGCAAAGACAGAAAATATTTGCACGAGTCGTGCACGGGTCCAAATACACAAAAGAAAAACACAAATGCAAGAACACAAAATTAAAAATAAAAGCAAATACATAAATACATAAAAGCAAAACACAAAAAAAGTGAAAACACAAAAACAAAAAACCTCTCTACGAAATTTACTTAAAATTTGGAATATATAGTAGAACCCACCAAACAAACTCAATTAGACTATCGAAAATAAATAAAAAAATGTTTTTTTTTTAATAAAATCACTCCATATCTTTGAATTCACAAAATCTTTGCATGAGTCATGCACGGACGGGTCCAGCTATATTTATATAAAATCGATAGAATGCGTTATAATTCCATATATCGAGGTACAAATTTTTCCTATTAGGAAAAAGATGATATTCATATTCCCAATAATACCTAACACAATTTCTACTAGACTATCCTTCATTTTTAATAAAGGGTTTTTCAACAGTGACGCTACAAATGTAGAGCGACAGGGACATCAAACGACGCCATATTTCTGGCCGCTCTTTTGACATTTCTCTTCAGTAAGGTTTGCCATTTCATGATGGAAAGATATACGAATTCGAATTTCGGTAGTAAATTTTAATAATTTCGACTCGTTGTTGGCTCGTATATCTTTCCATCGTGAAATGGCAAACCTTACTGAAGTGAAATGTCAAAAGAGCGGTAAGAAATATCGCGTCGTTTTCTGTCCCTGTCGCTCTACTTTTGTCGCGTCCCTGTTGAAAAACCCTTGAAAAAAACTTTTGTAACGCTCTTACTGAAAAACCATTTAATACTGATCAATTAAAATCATTTTGTTTTGAAACTTTTACATTTTGGAATGACGATCGTTAATCGTGTTCTCAAAAAATGCCGTCATCGTTAAAAAACACATTTAAAACTATTTATATTTTTCTTAAAAGTAGTTAAAACGTTTTATACAATAAAGCAAATAAAAAAAAAATTGCGTCAATAAAATAAATAACTCTATAAATACCATTTTTCTGTTTTACTAATATTAAGCATATTTTCTTTTTCAATGTCTTCTTTTAGGTACATAACAAAATATAACGGAAGGTGTTACTTTGTATGGTAAATAAAAAACATATTTAATTTTATAATGCTCTATCTATTTTTGGCCAATCATTGTAAATGGATTATTTATATTGTTATCGGTATAAGCGGCATAAACAATGTTTATTTAAAATTTATAATTACTAATAAAAAATTAAGAAAATGTAATAAATTGGCACACGAAAATTCATTCCCGATAATTTCTTCCCGAGACAATTCTTTCCTGGAAAAGAATTTAAAATTGAGAAAAAAATATTATTTTAATTGGTAAAAGCTACAAAATACTATTGAAGTATTGAGTATTTAATACTTTATTTTTTTTATAGTTTTTTTTCCGGTGTAATTTTAGACATATTTTTTAAACCCCTTTTTAAATTTATAATGCTTTTGAAGAATTGTTTATACTATTTAAACCATCGCATTAAGAAAATTCGATATCAGTTAATTCGTATTTGTTTAATGCCGTCATTGAAATTATAATAATTTTCAAGTGCTCCGAGTTGTTTATCAAAAAGTTATTTTAAACTCTAGCCTAGTTGCTAAATGCTTTTACACACAAAAAAATAATTCTACTAATCAGCGGGCGAGACAATTTAATTTTATATTTTTTCGATGAATTTTAAACAAACAAAAAAATAACACCACAAAACGCGCGACAATTTAGATGAAGACTTTGATCATTTCAAGTGAACGATTGAGTTGACATTGTTTATATTGAATTATATTTGTATTTTTATACCCTACACTTAATGGGAAAGAGTATTTTAAATTTTGGTCATTCGTTTGTAACATCCAGAGGAAGATGTGGCCGGTATTATTAAATTTGGAAATATCCGTCTGTTTTTTGAAATCACGATTACAGAAAAACAATAAGTGCTAGATCAATGAAACTCAGAACATAGATTGCATGTATGCCTATACTGTATGGTATTGAAAATGGGCGTAATCAGTAGACCTGTTATACATAATTTGTATATACACATTTCATATGCACTACAATCTATGGTGATTTTTCTTTACCGGCCCAAGTGAACTTTCATTTATTTTATTAACCCCGTTTTATTGTTGTAGACAGTTTTGATTTGTGCAGACATTTTCAGGATTCGTTACTTTTGGGAACCGCTGGACCACGACTATAACTTTTGAAATACAAACTTCCTTCATTAAACCAACAATAAAAATATTCGTACTATTCGAAAAATACGTATTTTCCTCAGAATTTCTAATAGTTTTGTTTATTTACACGTCGGTCTTTTATTATTTATGTGTGTTCAAATAGTTTATTAAGTAACGTTTATTGGATCAAAGAGGATAAGTGATATTTTTGAACTCAACTTTTTTTTTTAGAGCACTCCATAATTTAAGCATTTTCAGTGTGGCCAGATTTAAACAATATATTTCAATTAGTAAACACTTAAAATAAAGTCTCGTAAACAAAAATAATGTAAACAAAAATAACGATTTCAATAAAAGGCGCCAATTTCATTTAATGCAAATAACCGTTCACGTTCTTGGACTCAATGTTTACGTCTCGATAATCACATACATTGCTAGCGTAAACATTTTAATTTGTGCTCAAAACATATATTTTTTATTTGGTTTCAGCAAAACGCACAAAAAATCAAAAAAGTTCTCTGTATAAAAAAAAAATACAAAATTTATGCGTTCTGTTTATATATTTTAAATCGAACGATTGCTCGTAAATTAAAATTTTCGCAATAGTACGTTTACATTTCAGAAACCTTTTGTTTACGCGTGTGTTCAAAAAACAATGATCACTCTTTTCGGTTTTAGTACAGCACATACACAGAAAAAAAAATGTACATCATATTGATGAATTCCGTTCTTTAAACCAGGATTCAATATATTGAAGAGCCATTCATAATATTAATGACTAACGCCATCAATGTTATGAATGCTATCATAAATATGAAGAACGCTTGGTAACTGTCGAAAAAGTGTTCTTCAATATGATGAACTGTATGTGAAGAATATGTTTCATCATATTAATGAACAAAAATATAAAATACAACATATGTGTTCTTGATATTGAAGAATGCTGTTCATTAAACCAAATTTCTATCAAAATATTTTTTTTTTTCGTTCATGTTTTTATATTTATAAAAAATATATTCCAAATTTTGTTTTTTTGAAAAAATATTATGAACAAATTCATCAATATGACAATTCAAATTCATTGTATTGAATATTTTGTTCATATATATAATGAATACATTCATTAATATGCCATTTAATGAACGGTGGTATCAATATGATGAATCTGGTAGTTGGTGAAAAAATTCATAATATTTATGAATAAATTCATCATATTGAAGAATTTTCTGTGTATGTAGCGGATGTCGAAAATAGTTGTGGTGAATTTTAAAGTGAGATGTGATAATCGATAACTGAAGGAAATATTGCTGAAAGCATAAAAATTGTGTGATTTTTAAATACATTGTTTTTTTTTATATAATTTATACATTCCTTACCTTCCTTACCTTCCTTACCTTCCTTACCTTCCTTACCTTCCTTACCTTCCTTACCTTCCTTACCTTCCTTACCTTCCTTACCTTCCTTACCTTCCTTACCTTCCTTACCTTCCTTACCTTCCTTACTTTCCTTACCTTCCTTACCTTCCTTACCTTCCTTACCTTCCTTACCTTCCTTACCTTCCTTACCTTCCTTACCTTCCTTACCTTCCTTACCTTCCTTACCTTCCTTACCTTCCTTACCTTCCTTACCTTCCTTACCTTCCTTACCTTCCTTACCTTCCTTACCTTCCTTACCTTCCTTACCTTCCTTACCTTCCTTACCTTCCTTACCTTCCTTACCTTCCTTACCTTCCTTACCTTCCTTACCTTCCTTACCTTCCTTACCTTCCTTACCTTCCTTACCTTCCTTACCTTCCTTACCTTCCTTACCTTCCTTACCTTCCTTACCTTCCTTACCTTCCTTACCTTCCTTACCTTCCTTACCTTCCTTACCTTCCTTACCTTCCTTACCTTCCTTACCTTCCTTACCTTCCTTACCTTCCTTACCTTCCTTACCTTCCTTACCTTCCTTACCTTCCTTACCTTCCTTACCTTCCTTACCTTCCTTACCTTCCTTACCTTCCTTACCTTCCTTACCTTCCTTACCTTCCTTACCTTCCTTACCTTCCTTACCTTCCTTACCTTCCTTACCTTCCTTACCTTCCTTACCTTCCTTACCTTCCTTACCTTCCTTACCTTCCTTACCTTCCTTATCTTCCTTACCTTCCTTACCTTCCTTACCTTCCTTACCTTCCTTACCATCCTTACCTTCCTTACCTTCATTAACTACCTTACCTTCATTAACTACCTTACCTTCCTTACCTTCATTAACTACCTTACCTTCCTTACCTTTTTACCTTCATTAACTACCTTACCTTTCCTACGGTACCATTTTACATTCCTTTTTTACCTTTTTGCCTACCTTTTTCTTAACTGTATTCCTGCCTTCTTCACCTTTTCACTTCACATTCCGTTTTTATTTTATATGATGCAAAGTCGTATTTATGAATGAAACTTCTCAACTGTTTCAATATTTAAACTAGATAATACTTTAAAATAATTGGCATGGCATATTTTTAAATATTGGCTCCAAATATAAACAACAAAATTTCAGTCAAAACAACCATTAATTAATAATAATTTTTCCGCGTTGTTTTGCAAACAAAACAACTTCCTTGATTCCAAGAAATTCTCATTGTTTTTAGAATTTATCAAAAAGATCTACAAAAAAAAACCTAAAAAAGATAAATAGTGCAAACTTTTAACGAAGGTGAACGGCAAAGTTTTAATTAATGAATTTTCCCACAAAGAAAACATGCAACACGAACGTTGGATTTTTCCGTTCATTACAACGGACATACAATGGTTAAAGTTACTTGTTATTGTGTGGCTGTTTGTTAACCTAGTTATTATTGTTGTTGATTTTTTTGTTTAACTAACCCCCCCCCCCCCCCCCCTGTTCTATCTTTTTATTTAATACTTGGTTATATTGTCTTCTACTGCCATTTCCGGTGCATTATTGCGTGTTTCCGTGTTTTCATGTTTTTCACACTATTAATAAGTTCAAACCTTAAAAGTTAAGACACGCCAAAAGCCAACAGACAACAGCGCATAACAGTCACATTGTCAGAAATATTAGTTTTTTTCTTTATATGTTTCTCTTTCATTAAGAAATAATTTTAATTTTTTATTATATATTTATATTATGCACAAATTATGTCACATATAATATGTATTTTTTGAAATTTAGCAGTTGAACATTTTAATTTTTAACTTAAACAATAAAATACCAGAGAATTAATAGTTTTTCGGTATTATTTTCATAGTATTCATCAATTAGATAAACTATACATTTAATCGACAAAACATCGCCCCAAAGAAATAAATATCATAATATTTATAATGAAATAATAATCAAATGCAAGAACAAAACATGGTAGTGGTAGTCTTGTACTTGCTTTTGTTTTCCAGCGTCGTATTTGTTCTTGCATCCGCAGTTCGATCTTGTTCTTGCAGCCAGGGTTAGTCTTGTTCTTGCTGCAAGCGTCTTGCAATTTTTAGAAGCCATGTTCTCTTCTTTTTGCAGGACCAGTCTAGTTCTTGCTCTTATTCTTGCAGGGCATGTGCTGTTCTTACATCGGAAGCTCGATTTTGTTCTTTTTATGGTAAAAACTGCAAGAACAAGTTCAACAATAAGAATCTTGCAATTTTTGCTCATCACTATTATCAGTTTATTTTTCGTATTTGTTAAATAATGTACTACGCATTGACATAAATAGTTTTGCATTATCAGCATCAATTTTTATCAAAAACTATATTTTTTTTCTTCCAAATTATATATTTTTTTCTTGTTTTTATCTTTTACACTTTATTATAGGGTGTGTCTGATATATTTGTTATGTTTTGCAATCTTATCAGTCATACATAGTAGTTGTATAAGTCTGACGTCATTTAAATTATTGATGTGTTTACGTCTGACATGCTATTTAACAAACAAATAAGAAAAAAACAAGGTGAATTCGTAGAAATACAGTGTTTCGCACATACAAACAAAATTATATTTAGAGTTAGCATATTATTAGTTTATTAAAAGGGTGTCAAAATTAAAATAGAAATCTAAATAAACAACTTAATTTCGTTTCTTGTGATTATAAATGTTTTATCTTAGACTTAATTTACCTATCACAATATATGTTTTTGGCAATAATAATTTTGTTTCTTACAATAAACTTAATTTATAATAATACAAATGATTGTAGTAATCAAAATATTATTGATCTTTTTCGTAGTGATAAAATGAGCAATTTTTAACAATTTTAAAGTAGTATATTTTCAAATTTCAACAATATTTTCAATTACAATTGATTTTAAATCAATTCTGTAAGTATCCGCATCGTTTGAGCTAAGCGTCTTAAATTTTTGATAAAAATGGTGGGATCTACACAGTTTACTACCGAATTGGGTCAGAGGTTTTTTATTCGTAGGTTTGCCATTATCTGCCGAGAGATAACGAAAACATTTTCTATTTATGAAATTGAAAATCGCTTGATTCGAACCCGAGTCCTTACGAACTGAGCCAAGAATTAAATTTTGTTTATATTTAAAGCTAAAATTAATTATATCGCCGTTGTAGAATGAAAAGTCACCAAGCACATTTTTATGGAAAACTTAAATTTCGTGTTTGTTGATTAATATTATAAAAAGTAATTGATGCATTTTTGATGTTGAAATATAAATTGATAGAATAACATTTTCTTATCATGTGGTAAAATTTTTCTGATAGATTAAAAATTGACAGATATATAAAGATTTTTGTAAATGAATATTTGGCATTTTGAAAATGTATTTGGTGACTTTTCGATCTACAACTACGATATGTTTATATATTTTATTATATATAATATACAATATGTCCTATGTATATACAATATGTCCTATTTTGCACCTAGTTAAAGATACGGGGTGATTAGTAAATGCATATTACTTACATAGACTATTGAAGAAAATTGGTTATAAAATTTTATCTGTTAATAAATTTAATTTTAGACAATTAAATTACCTTTCCAATGGTATATCACATCCTCGAATCCCATGATTTCTTCCTTTTTTAAAATCTACGTAAAGTTGAAAATTACAAAAATAAAAATACAAATTTTTACATTGTCATTGATTTTCTCAAAATAACCTTAATGATAGATTAGTTCATTCCCAGTACTTTCTAACCAATTATAGTGATTTTAAACTGGTAAGTTATCCTGCAGAAATAATTAAACACTGGGGGGTGTTGTGATTAGGAAGTTGGAAAAAAAAGAAAATCGAAATAATCGAGAAATAATTTTAAAGATTTATTAAAATTGTAATGACAGAACATATTTTCTGATCATATTTCCAAACATTATAATTTTAAATCACTGTGATTGATATGAAAATACTGAAAATGAACTGGTCTATCATTATAAATTCGAAAAAATGCGGTGATCGATAACGAAATTTAGAGAAAATTTGTATTTTTCTTTTTGTAAATTTCAACTTTACGTAGATTTTAAAAAATTAAGAAATCATGGAATTCGAGGATGTGATATACCATTGGAAAGGTAATTTAATTGTCTAAAATCTGAGTGAAAAATTCATATTCATTTATCAACAGATTTAAATTTATAACCAATTTACTTGAATATACTATTTAAGTAATATGCATTTACTAAACACCCTGTATCTTAAACTGGGTGCAAAATAGCATATATTTTTATTTTACATTTTCTTATTTTTTTGAATCATCGAATCACCTCCCGAGTTATTGACATCGATGAACCAAACACACTGTATATTTCATAGTAGTGTCCAAAATATTAAAATCTACATTTTAAAAATCTAAATAAATATTTGTAATAAAATTCTAAACATGTTTTAATATTGTTTAAAAGAAATATCTTCATGAATAAGCAGTAATTAGTTAATTATAATTGTATTAGATTTATACAGATGTTAAAAAAGATAAATAAATTCTACATTTTTAAGACATTTGTTATTTTCGTTTCCAATTTGTTGAGTAACAAAATGTCAAGAAACTTTCGCGTCATTAGGTAAAATGCGTTCTCAACAAAGTCATTCGCGTAAACATTAAGATAAAAATATTTACAATTTTTATTAAAATAGCCCACAAAAACAAAATTATTTATATTTAGATATTCTTTCTATATACTTTTAGAAAAATATTATTTATAATAATATTTTTTACGTTACTTAAAATTTTAAGTATTTTATGTAGAAGAATTCTTGTGGGATAATTCTTCTCTTAGTTAACTCTGACATGGCTAATTCTACCACAGACAATACTTCTCCGAGATTATTCTGCGCTGAGACAATCTTCTCCTAAACAATTCTTCTCCGAAGCAATTCTTCCTTCTACAATTCATCCCCAGACAATTCTTGCTTGAAAAAATCTTCCTCGGAAAATTCTTCCCCGAAACCTTCTTCCGATAATTTTTCCCAGGAAAATTCTTCCCTGTACAATATTTCCCGAGAAAATTCTTCTCCCTAAAATTCTTCACCGTAACAAAATTCTTCTTCCGATTTCACAAAACAATTCTTTTCCGAAATCATTTTAAATAATATTGAGTAATATGTTTACAAATTAAATTTTTAACTTTGAGAAATATAATTAAAACTTGCATTACTTAGTATTATTGATATATAATAACTTATGGTGCAGAATTGTCTGGTTTAAAGCTCTCCGAGGAAGAAAATATTTGTTAAAAATATTTTTTGGATGAATTATTTTGAAAAAAAAAGAATCTCGCATGGGAGAATTCTTGTGCAGATAATTCTTCTCTGGACAATTATTTCCCGGATAATTTTTCAATGTATAATATTTCTCCAACATAATTCTTCCCCGAGACTATTCTGAAACGGACAATCCCACCCCAGGGAATACTTCTCCGAGATTATTATGCGCTGAGACAATTCTTCTTCTAAACAAATCTTCTCCGAAGCACTTCTTCCCCGTACAATTCATCCCCAGACAATTCTTGTTTGAAAAAATCTTCCACGGAAAATTCTTCCTCGAACAATTCTTATTCTGATAATTATTGCCCGGAAAATTCTTTCCTGTACAATATTTCCCAAGAAAATTCTTGTCCTAAAAATTCTTCATCGTAACAAAATTCTTCCTCGGACAATTATTTCCCAAAACAGTTCTTTTCCGTAACAATTCCAAATAATATTGAGTAATATAGGGATGTCCATCTGAAAAAAATATAGATGTTTTGGTCGATAAAATACATCGACTCGTTACATCGATGTTCTCCGATGTATCGAACTAAAACATCGATGTTTTCGATGTATCGAATGAAAAATTATTAGGTAAATATTTAAAATTTGATGAAGATTTTATATGTCAAATAACCAAAAAAAAAAGTTTAAAATAAATAAGTGTTTGACTTGAAACATTTTCTTATTATACAAAATAATTAAGGCGTTGGGAATCAAAAATGTCTATGTCCATGTTATGTCATTTTAAGAAAAAATACAAAAACATATATGAAGTAAATGCACACGGAGAACTGATTTGTTACGGCAACCAACTAATTTTCCCTTCCGAATCATTCCGTTGCGGCAAAAACTGATAAAGTAGTTGCAAAAACCTCTTAATTCGGTTGTGCAAACCTCCTAGTAGGTGAGAATGAGGTTGTGGCAACCTAAAAATCAGTGACAATTAGGTTGTGACAACCTCCAAATTCGTGAGCATGAGGTTGTCGCAACCTTCTAGTCGGTAAGCATGAGGTTATCTAAACCTCCAATTAAAATTTTATTATAACATAGTTATCTATGTATATAAAACTTATGTATTCTATATGTATTATAATTGAGTAAAATTGTCACGCACACAATTTAAAAGTATATCTACTAATTTCAGCTCCCTGAACAAAAAAAAAACTATGAAAGATACATGTATCTGCATGCATTTATTTTTATTTCCTATTAACCAATAAATAAAAGTACAATTTCCATTGGTCACATATTTTTTATCTTATATTTCACTAGCTAATGAGCAATTTGTATTAAATAAATATATTATTTTATTAATATTTGTATATTTATTTCGCATTTTAACATAATCAATGAATTTCCTATTGTGAAAATTTTTGACGTTTATTTATTTGTATCCATAATTGTTGGCAAGAAACTGGCAATCGACCTGCTGATTGACATAGACATGAGATTGAGCCGTAACAAATGCACGAATGTCAATTTTGACAGAATGAAAAATGCAATCATGAGGTTACGGCAACCGAACGTGCAGTTGCGCGGACTAACATAATTTCAAATAAATAATTAAATTTACCTAGTTTCGATTAGCAAATATGAATTTAACAGTGATTCGATATATCGAAAAAATACATCGATATATCGAATAGATGCTGAGGCTTATATTGCATCGGAAAATATCGTTGACCAAATCAATATATCCAGTGTTTATAAAACATCGATGTATTTTGGACATCCCTGGAGTAATATAAGACAATTTTAATTTTTAGCTGAATGAAAAATATAATTAAAACTCGCGTAACTTAGTATATTAAATTATTATTAATATATAATAATTTATTGGAAAGAATTGTCTGGTCAAATTTATCCGACGAAGAAATTTTTGGGTAAAGACATTTTTGGCATGACTTTTGTGTTGGGGAAAAATTGTTTCTCGCAAGAATTGACGTCTGAATAATTGACTACCAATTAATTGACTCGGGTATTTCTACTTTCTGGAAAATCTTCGAAACGAATTATAAGACTTTTTTTTTTTAATTTTCAAAACGTATCATTTTTATTTTACTTTTTTAAAGATGTACGTGTTATTTCTTGATTGGCCATTTGTCCTATGATTCATTTAATCGTACTGTGACTAAATTTGGCCAACATTTTTCGACAGTTCGACATATAGAAAATATGCAAATTAAACATTTGTGGCATATGCAACATTTGCGTGCATATTTTTATTTTTTTGATTAAGTTCAAATCATTTTTTGGCATATGGCCAGATTTAAATGTCGCCCATGCACAGTGGAACCAGCTTAGGAATTTTACTAAAATTTTAATGTTCATTTTTTTTGTACAGTTTTTATATATTTTAGTAAAAGTATTAATTATGAGAAATAATTAAAATGAATGAATTTTTATTAAAAGTTTAAATTTGAATTACTGGATAAGTCAAAATTTAAAATATTTAAAAAAAGGAAACAAAAAAAAAAAATTAAAATTAAAAAAAAAAAAAAAAAAAATAATAATAAAAAAAAATAAATAAAAAAAATAAAAAAAATTAAAATAAATAAAAAAATAAAATAAATAAAAAATAAAAAAAATAAATAAAAAAAAATTAATAAAAAAATAATAATGAAAAAAAAAATATCGAAAAAATGTTGAAATGTACTGTGCTGCTACGACAAGTCGAAATTAAAAATCTTTTAAAATTATAATTGTATTTATTGCTTGATTTCTTGCCATTTCTATGACGTAGTTAGTTTTGTGCCCAGTTTTGTGTGGCGATGAAATTGTCTGTGGCCAGAAAACCGTCGACAGCTGTTGAAATGTTGGCCACAAAAACTACAACGAACAGCATTTTTGCTGTCTCAAAATTGTTGTGTTGACATTTTGTGGTTTATTTGGCTAAATTTAATTTCAAGTATTTTTTTTAAGTTTATTTCTGTTTTTGATTTATTTTGTGGCGCATATAACAGCAATTTGTAGTAAACGCACTATAATCGGTCAAGCAGTAAACCAATTGTGAATTATATTTTCTCAGTTTAAACAAAAATTCAACTTTCAAATTATTAAATTTTAAATATTTCTAAATTTAGTTTGGCAAACTTATTAAACAATTGTTGAAGTAATGCCAATATATTGTATTTTATTATTTGTCTTGTATATTAAAATAATCGAATTCCGTGAAATTTAATTAAAATAGAAATTCAATTGAACTCGTGTGAACCTGTCGGTTCTTAACACTGCAATAGTTTACACGTGGCCTAATTACTTAGAATTTTAATAGACTTGAACAAAAATTCAATCGGCGCCATGTTCTAGTTATTGTTTTTTGATTTTGCTTTATTTTTTTTTGGTTATATTAATGACTCGGAAAGAGAATTAAAATAATCTAAATTCATTATTAAGTGATTCTTGGAAATGCATTAAAATTGATTAAAATATAATTTGTTTTTGACTGGATTTATAAAAAAATTTTGACTCATATTTGAATGATTCTTGCAGCGGTAATTACCGAGAATTTTTAACCGTTAATTACACTACACAACAGCCATTCTGCGCAGCAGTCAAGGATATTTTTGTATTATGTAAAATGACGCCCTTATTCCGAAAATATGGTTTAATAATGTTTCTTTGGATAGGTTTACAAAATATGGGACAATAACTTTTGGACCGAGCTTTCATAAAGGTGGTCGCATATATTTGCAAATATCACGCGTTCTAAATAACACATATGATCGAATGTTATATCGAATGAAAGTTAATTGAATGTCGAATAAACATTTCTTAGAACATTTTTAAATTGGTTCATTAGTTTAAGAGAACTCGAAAGAAGAACTTGAAAAACAAAAATTTAAGAAAAAATTCATTTAAAAAAATGGAAAAAAATCGCGAAAGTAAGATGATACACAAATTTAAATTTTTCAAAATTAGCTCACACTCCGTCGAAGAAATTGAGCTATAAATGACAAAAATATATGGGTAAATTTTGAGGATAAAAAAAGTTATGTGAAAGCAATATAATTGAGTGCTATACAAATAGGCATAAAAATAAAAAATGTGAGCGGTTCACGATTATTTTTTGAGCATCTAATGATAGATGATTGCTTGTAATTAATTTTAATTTTTATAACTTTATCTCTAATACTTAACGAGATATGTGATCCAAAAAAGTAAACCCATATCTCGTGGTGAATGTAGTAGATTACGTTGACTAAATCGACTCATTTTCGAACTTCGAATTACTATTCTACTAAAATATATTGAAAATAAATTTCACATCATTCGGAATAGCAGTTTAAAGTTATCGTGTATAGGCGGACAGACAGACGGTCATATCTAAACCGACTCGGAAAGTGATGTTGACCAAGAAAATATATACTTTTTCATACCAGTCACGCCTACTAAGAGGCTCTTAAATATCCTCACATATATTTTATAACTTGTAGCCCATGGGTATAGGGTATAAACATATTATGCGATTTTTTTTTAGTTAATATACAATTGTAATGCTTTCACATGATTTTGTCAGTTCTCAAAACGTATTCATAGATTTCTTTTATTTTTACATCATTTTCTTTAAAAATGTACAGGCTAATTTTGCAATATTACAAACTGTGCATCATCTTGCGTTTTCAATTTTTCGCCATTTTTTAAATGCATTTTTAAATAAAATTTTGGTCGACAAAATTTACATTTTTCGAGTTCTTCTATAGAGTTTTCTTAAACCAGTAAACCAAGTCCAAACTATTGTAAGAAATATTTATTGAATATTTAATTATCTTTCATTCGATATAACAATTGAGTTTATGGGTTTTATTAAACGCGAGATATTTACAAATATATGTGACCACCTTTTTGAAAGCTCAGTACAAAAGTTATTGCACGAGATCTCGTAATCCTATCCGTAGAAATTTTTTTAATTCATATATTCAAATTCTGCGAATCATTTCCAAAAATACAAAAATAATGGAATTTACTGCGCAATTTTTTTTTTCTCATTTTGTTGTGTAGTGTTATTGACGATAATTCTTACCTGGACAATTTTTTACCTAGACAATTTTTCCTCTAAACAAATTTGGGCTGAACTTTATTTTATAGGGCCGGACGAAATTCACAAAAAAAATTGTCACGACCTTTTAAGTGCAGGGAGAGTGACGCTCGGACCACTGGAACCGACTAAAAATCGAAAATCGACCGAGGGCATAAGTGATTTTTAATTATAACAAAGTGGGAGGGGCAAAAAAAAAAGTAAAAATGTCACACGACCTTTAAAATAAAAAAAAATAATAAAAGTGACCTCAAGGTCACGTGGTACCTCTTAAAAATCAAAAATCTGTATTTTTTTTAAATCAAATTCCTGGAAAAGGGGAGTGGCAAAATGAAAATTATGAAATATTGAAAATCATTTACATTCGGTTAAATAAGGCAATGGAAATTAAGGTCACTTTTTTATTTTTTTATATTTTGACGGTCTGTTTGCCCCGCCCACTTTGAAATAATTCAAAAACCACTTATGACCTCGGTGGATTTTTGATTTATGGGTTGTTCCAAGGAGGCGGATGTCAAAAAATGTGTTGTTTTACGACACTCTCCGCCCATTTAGAGGGCGTGGTATTTTTTTTTTTTTGAAACCGGCTCTATAAATTAAAGTTCTCCCCAAAGTTACTCTCAGACAATTCTTAATCGATAATTAGAATATTAGGTATATAATTCAGATTCAAGTTTTTTGTTGTATGGAATCAAAATAGGAAAAAGTGATGTAAGATATTATTGATATTTAAGATTTTTCGAAATTAGTTTATAGTCTCTAACTCATCGGAAAGTTTTTTTTGAAATCAATTACAAAATTTGTACCGAACAGACAGTCAAAAAAGCAACCTAATAAAAACGTTTTAAACAAAAATTAGCTGCGTTTTTTTCATAATTTAAATTTGAGCCGGAACAAAATTTATACGCAAAACAAAAAGAAATTTGAGCTAGATAGATTTATCGAGCTCAAATTGTTTTTGATTTGCGTACAAAATTTGTTCCGGCTCAAATTTAAATTATGAAAAAAACACAGCTATTGATGAGTTCCACCAAATTGTAAAACATATTTACTGAATGTCGAGAATTAGAATTTCAAATCTCTATAAACAAATTTTCACAAACATTTGGAATTTCCTATAATAATTTTTAAATTCAATATTATAATGACACATTTTTGTTATAAAATTCGAAATAATTTGAACTTGAACCTTGCCGTTCGTTTTGATATCGTGACGACATCATTGAGAGATGCTGGAAAAGTCACAGGATATCGGAAATTTTCTCGTCTCAAAATTGAATCAAGAATATATGTTGGTGGATATTAATGCGTTCTGTCGAAGTATTTTAGGTACGAAAAAGAATATAATCAAATTTTCCGATTGTGATCGACTTTATAAATGTTTAAAAAACGTATCTTTAATGTACGAGAATGTTTAAAAATTATAAGCTATAATAGTACAAGTTCGATTATTTTATCGAAGTTCGAGAAAGCTTCGTATTAAAGGTCTCCGAGACAATAGGAAATTTGTTAGAATTTTTGTCAAAACACTAAATTTTCTGAACAAATAAAATTTGAATTCGATTTATAATGACAAAATCGCGACATTATACTAGATTGGTGCGTTTTTATTGAAAACATTATCGCTATTGAAAAATGTATTTTTATCATCGTTTACGATTTTACGAATCGAAACGATATCATTTATAGGCCCTTCCCTGCCTGCCATTCTTTTAGATATTGATGTGAATACTATACGATATGTCCGAGATTTCGTACGATATCGAAACAGATCTTGTACCAATATCAAACACCAAAACGAGTTAAACTGCACGCGTAGTTCGAAGCGACATATCGCATTTTTTTCGAAACGATAGTAAAAACGATTCTGGACTTATATCGAGATTGATTCGAAAAATATTGAAATACCGATTTGAAAAATGAAAAATTCTCGATTTCCATTTTTTATTTTTTCGTTCGGTTTTGTTTCTTTCGAAATGATTCTCATCAGAATCATTTACAAAATCGACATTTTCGTGCGACAATTGTCGATTTGTAAAAATCTCACAGAATTCGAGAATAACTTATTTACATTTCATGCGAGAATCAGGGGAGTATTTTCGTAATTGTTGCATGAAAATATCTCGAACGAACTCGAGAATTGGGTCCCTGGTTATAATATTTCATAGTACGAATAATTTTAAAAAATAGTAGCGATAAATCAGTGAAAACGAACTTTAAGCTCGAGAAAACTTTGATCATCGAAGAGCTCTGAGACTGACTGGGTAATTATCGTATGCAAAATATTGTATGATACGAAAATGATATGGTTTTCGAAAATATCCAACCTATCAAGAACGACATTTTTATTTTAGTCGTTGTAACTATTTAAAATCGATAAAAATTTCATTTTCGATAAAGAAATTTTAATTAAATTATAAAAAGCATTTGCTAAATATGAAAGATATTCGATAGATTAACATTTTAGCAAATCAAACGATAATTTAACGATTTCACAACGATATCCTTTATACACAGAAAAAATAATCGACGTAAATGTAGGTACCGGTATTAATTGCAACCATTTATCAATTCAGCAATTAAATTCACTAATTTAATGAAAACATTTGCTATAAGCAATTGCGTTCGCTAATATGAATATTTGTACGTCAATGCAGCAAATAGATTATTTGGCTCAGTTTTGCAAATATAATTGCTGAAACAGCGCCGACTAATTAATTTGCTGCATTGACGTACAAATGTTCAACAAACGGAATTGCTGATTTAACGAAGAATAGCAAAGGTTTTCATTTCATTTGTGAATTTCATTGCTGGTTTGATTAATGAATGCAATTAACATCGGTTGCTATATTTACGTTGATTATTTTTTCTGTGTAGGCTCAAATTTTCATTTTTAATAATCTATAATCATACGAAAACGTTACGGTTTTCGATAAAAACGAATCTATCTGAAATGATATCGTTGTTTTTGTCGTTAAAGACATAAATATGATATCGAAAATGGTTTTATTTTCGATAAACATTTTTTATTTGTTTAGAAATTTTATTTTTTTTTTGTTTTATATCGAAAATTTATCATTATTATATCGAATTTAAAAATTATAGTCAAATAGTTTGTATGGATGTTTTAAATATTTTAAATAATGGTTTTATTGATTAAAAATTGTACGATATATAAATATTTTTGTAAACCAATTTTTGAAAATATGATCGTTGGGTTTTAATTCTACAACGACAATGTCATTTTGATATCCCTAATATATCGTTTGGGTCAAGAGATTTTACCCAATTTCAATATATTTCAAAATTCGAATATCCCGATTTAATATATCAAAAATAATTTGTATTTATTTTAACTTTTCACCAAATTGTTAAATAAACAAACGTCAGCAAAACATAAAAACAACATTTTGATTCACTTAAATTTGCGGTTAAAACTTAAAGAAAATACAAGTGCTACATGCAATTTGCATCCGCAAGATGTTCAGATACATTTTGACATTTTGTAGCGCACGAAATTGTACAACATTGTTTTATATATTTTTGAATTATTTTGTTAAATTTCTTTCTCATTTCTTTGTAGTGCAGCTGTTGACATTAAGCTAAGAATATATTTGTTTTATTTCGTTTTTTTTTATTAAAAATGTATCGCATAGATACATTTGCAAATGTATCTGCAGCAGCACCACATTCATTCGTACGTTGACTACGCGTAGAATAAGTCGTCGACATTTTTTTTACATTATTTCGGTTTTTTGTAACCCCGAAATATTTAATTTACTGCTCTTTGAAAAATAATTAAAAATATTTATATAAAAAAAATAAATATAAAATAGATAAATTATCCGTTACGAAAGCATTATGTATCTGCGTTGCGCCGGAAGTGTTTGAGCCGCAAATTCCGGCATTTAAGATAAAAAGTCAATTTGCATAATTGTCCGCGCTACTACTTCGCCCCCCCCCCCCCACGTCTGCTATATAAATATTTTGTTTTTTTGTCAATAAATCTTTTGTGAAATTAATTAAAGAAAAATTTAAGAACAAAAAAAAAACACCTTTAATTTTTGCCAACGACGATTTCGACTTCAATGCAAACGCGTTACGCGCCAATTTTACGCCGTCAACAACACCAAGAACAACAGCTACAACAATATCAACAACAATATCAACAACAATACCAACAACAATACCAACAACAACAACAGTATCAACAGCAACACCAACAATATCAATATTATCAGCAACCACAGCCTATGGAAAATTCGCTGTTGCAATTAATTGCTTTCGCTGCATTTTACGATTTGACTTTTAGTCACAAAAAGATATTCAATCGTAAAGATTTGCGTTTTCTTAAATGCAAACGTCGTCGTATCGCACGCGTCTTCCTACTTTGATCGGCACGAACCATTTCACATTCATGCGTTACGCGTAAAGTGTTCGAGATACTTCTTATTGCTAGTTGAAAATTTTTTTGGTAGCAATTTCTTTTAAATTTTGTTGCCTAAATTGTCACTGGCTGTGCAATAAAGTGTAATATATAAAAATAGAATTCATTTCACTTCACGTCCTTCGCACGTGTATGCGCTAACAAAAAAAGTATCTGTGAAAGTATCTGCGCAGTTAATTTCGTATCTTTGCACTACATTTCGCAGCTGTCAGCATTCATCTGGTAATTAACAGGATTTCAGGCATTGTTTTCGACGATTTCCGTCATTTTAACACGATATCAACGGGGCGCTGTTCTATATAGAGAAAAATTGCAAGGTAAATTAAACATTTAAGTTTTTAATTTTGATGCCAACATTTTTTTGATTTTTATAATTGAAATCCAGAAAATTTTATTATAATATAAATTTAATTCGGTGATATTTTCTATTAACATTTAATAATCGGGAACAAAATTGTACACAGCGTCATGCTTTTATTATCGTTTCTGAATTTGTTAAATTCAATGATTATATCGGAAACATAAAACAAATTTTAAAAAACCCAAGTGGTAAAATCTCAAATTTGACTTATTTTTGGTTCATTAGTTGTGGAAACACTCGGGTAATTCCACATCAAATCGACAGGTTTTTAAATTTTTTTTTTATTTTCGTGAAATTTAGTTTATGCCTTTAAATACTTAAATATTTTCGAAATTCGAAAATTTCACAAAATTATGATTCTTCAAAAAACACAACTTTTTCTTATAGAGGTGACTTCGAATGCTATTATCTCGGTGTTACTGAATCGATATTTTTGGTGTCTATTTTGCTAAGTATTGAATATAGTTTTTGATCTGGTATCCCTAGTAGAAATTTTGGTAGGGCAATGGTCATGAAGTGATCATGTCATTATTTGAGATGATCGGGATATGACGAGGCCCATAATGTACTTGTATTGACCTCAGGCCATGATCATGTACTGATCGGGCAATTCCCAATTTTAATATTTACTCGACAATTGCCTTGTCTGATGCTAATTTCGTTTGCATGATAAGTGCATGCAAAGGCAATGATCATATTTTCTCTAATAGGGCTTACCCAACGAAAACCCGATCATTTCCTGATGGCGCATCGGGCAAATTTCTATAAGGGATACATTATTTTTTTATAATTCGACGTATAAATTTTAAATAATTGTAAAGTTTTCGAACTCGAATTTCGGCAAAAACAGCTATTTTGATTTGGCTCAATTTTTTTTCCAAAATTAGTTCTATTATTTCTAAATATTCTGTCAAAATAGCTATTTTTGTTGAAATTCGAGTTAAACTAAATTTCACGAGAATCGAAGAAAAAAATTAAAACCCTATCGATTTGATCTTAATTGATTTTAGACACTTGCAAATCACACAAATTCAAAAATATACAAATTACATTCAGAAATGTTGAAATTTACTCATTTTTTTTTCTTTAATTTTAACCAATTCCTGCAATGCATAGTGTTGATCGAGAAAAGGATTATAGATTATTAGGAGGGCGGGAAAATAGAGTATTTGTCGGTGGATGCTAGTTTTGAATTTGCCAATATCAAAAATGTCGGGAAATGGAGATTGTCGGCGTATGGAGATTGTTCCACAAACGTATAGTGCGACTGCAGTCGAATTCTCTCTATAATGCGTGGTTCTGATTAGAGCCTAGTGGACTACGGAGCAACAGAATTGAATGCATTTACAGTAGACAAATGTAATTCAGAAAAGACAAAATTCATTTTTATTTGAGTCCATGATTGCAGATCAATTTTAACAAGATAATATTAAAATGTCGAGGTACCTTAGTAGAAATTTTCATATTTTTCAATGTCATAACCCAACCTTTTACCTAATTCTATCAGGGTGAAGTGAAAAAATAATAATTAAAATATAAAAATTAAAAAATAAAATGCGAGCCAAATGGTCCCTGGTTCAAGTCTGGACTGGGGCTAACAACATCTTTTCATAGAAACGTTTTTCTATACCGCGCTACCTCCCGGCAGTAAATGGCAAACCTGCGAGAGTAAAACATTGCCTATTAAAAGCTCTCACCCGCCGTTCGGATTCGGCAATAAACTGTAGGTCCCACCACTTTCAGTACAAATGTAACATGCACAACTCAAAATGGTGAGAGAGCTCGGCCTAGGTTCTAATAGGACTGTAGTGCCAAACTATTATTATTTTATTAACTATATTAAAATTTAAAAAATATATTGCGAGAAAATATATCGTCACTATCATACCTATCATATGTAATTTTTGACATTTGCGTTTTTTTACATTTTTGAATGCAGTTTTTCCCCAAGTATACTGTGCCAAAATCTTGTGTGGTTTTGTTGAATATGCTAGCCACAAAAGACAAAACCAAATGGGCGAATTCAAAAAATTGAAAATGTTGTAATGCCAAAAGGGCGAATCTTTTCGTTTTTTTGCTATAACTTTGTATAGGTGCAAGATAAAATAGTGGTGTAAAGGTAATAATTGTTTGATTTTAAAGCACCTATCGATGGCATCATTAATTAAAAATATTTTTCCAAATAACAAATGGCAAATTAATATTTGGAAAAATATTTTTAAATAATGGTGCCAATCGATAGGTGCTTTGACAATAAATAATAAATGCCTTTACATCACTATTTTATCTTGCACCAATAAAGAGTTATAGTAAAAAAACGAAAAGATTAGCCCTTTTGGCGTGACGAGATTTTCAATTTTTCCAATTTCTTCGTTTTTTTTTTTTGCTATAACTCTTTTTGCGAAAGATTTAAAACAGCCAGCGGTAAGGGTTGTCAAACGTTGCTTATTATTTAAATTTTTCCAAAATAAGACAATCTGCCGGAGATAGAATTTGTGTTCATTTTCAGAAATATTAGGAAATTCGCAAAGGATAAAAAAATATAAAGATTAAATGAAAATATCTAGTTGTTTTTTTTTATTTCACCGCTGTACAACACTTTAACATTTCTTCTAACAGATATTTCTCGAAAAGTGTTGTAATCGCCGCAACTGAATGTCATTGTCATTGCCAAGTATATAGAACAAGAATAAAATTAAAATAATAAAAAAAAAACAAAATAATAAAAGCATTGTATAAATCAGTGCCAGTAATTTGAAGAGCAAACAAACAAAGTGCACGTACCACTGCTTACAACTAAATCTGAAACCAACTCAATGAACAATGAAAATGAATTAGAAAAGCGCAACGTGCGATGGCAAAGCAGCTCGTTGCCCGTGGCCACAATTGCTGCACTTGACATTTTTACAGTTTTTAACAATGCTACTCACTGAGTTATAGTCTTCTTGGTATATTTTAATTTGTTTTTTTATTTTTTTTATTTATATTTCTTATTTATTTATATTTCTTATTTATTTCGATTTAAATTTGAATTTTCTTATTTTTCAACATTATTTTTAGGCACATTTTATTAAAAATAAAATATACTACAATTTTTGGGGTAACATCGAATTGTACATGTATTTTTATTAATTCTTATTATACATTACACTATCCAACATTGTTTTGCACACAAGAAAAAATTCCGTACTCATGAATTTTTAATTTGTATATATTGGGTTTTGCATTTTAAGATTGTTAATAAATTTTTCCGGTTATATACTTCGTGTCACAAATTACTGCTAAAACATGTAATATATGTTTTCAGTAAGCATATATATGATTATAGAATACTGCGAGATTTAAAAGACGCATTCATTAAGTTGCGTCGCACAGTGGATACAGTGGGGCAACTAGTACCTAAAGTTTGCGAAAACCTCAAAAGTCAAATTGAACTCAGACACTATTTTTTTTTTCATTGTATAGTAAATTAAATTGCCTACAATGTTACATCACTCAATTTTATCATATGTATCCAAATTTTCTCCACACTCTCTCAAACACAGACAATTTTTCGGCTCAATTGCAAAAAAAAATATGGTCGAATTTGTGTTCAATTTTTTGAACCGTTTATTTTAAAAACAAAAACTATTTTTTTTTATAATGCAGCCATATACATCTGATTTTTATGATGTTTTTGCAATGTAATTGTTTTAGAAAATGTTCATACTTTAGAAAGAAAAAATGCTGGAGTAAATTCACTTTTTTTATTTGTTTTGAAATTATTTTTCATTTACGCTCCGGCACGCTCCGGCAAAACTGATTACATTCTTACTAAGTACACATATTAAATTTTTCAAAACACAAATGAAAATATTGCCTTTTTTTTGCCTTTTCGGAGTTATTCACATTTCAGCAACCGACCATTTATACTAATATTAACATCTTCAACAGTTTTTGGTTGTATGGGAGGACCACATTTACTTTTCCAATCAATATTAGATTTGAACAAGTGAATTATATGAACTAAAAACTATATATTATAAAGTTCCAACACTATAGCTCTATTAATTTTCAATATATGACATTTTTAATATTTTTCTTATATGGGAGGTACTTAAAAATCAACATCTAGATGTGGATTATTAAATTTCTAAACAATATTACTCAATTCTCATACTTATTTTTCAAAAAATAACACGATTTGAAGTTTTCACCAACTTTTGGTACTCTCTGCCCCATTGTGCGTCGCACAGTGTGCGGAAACGCTCCTAAATCGGGTGAAATTCAGTATTTTCTGAACCACTTAACTGATTTAAAAATTTAATAAGTGTTATACAGAGAAAACTTGAGAGAACTTAAGTTTTGAAATTAGAGTTTGTATCTTTAATTGTTATGGAGATAAAAATCAGTAAAGTTGAAATTTTTTTTATGAAAAATCTTTCAAAAATTGTAAACAATCCAAAAGTTAACCGAATTTTAAAATTATTTTGTTTATGAAAAGCTTACATTGAAATTTGAAAAAAATGTGCTTACTTGAGAAAATATCTTGATTAGTTTTAAAGATATAGACTTAAACATGATTTTCTTTTTTAATTTTAAAGACTTTGCTTTACATATTTATACATTTTATCATGAAATCAAAATATGGAACTCTTATAAACAATTAACACATAAATCATAAACTGAAAACCGTTTTAAAATATCTCAAGTGGTTTAGTAAATATAAAATTGTAAATGCGAACTTTTTTTTATTTTCCATTTTTTCACTTTTTTTGGGTAATTGGACTTTTACGCAAATCGCCGTAAGTATTGTTTTTCTTCAGCAGCAGGTACTTTTGTTATATTTTTTTCATAGATAACATTACTGAGAATCTTTTAAATGATAAAACTTATCCAAAATATATTTAGCCAATCTGGCAACACTGGTCAAAGTTCAAGTGTTTAAAATATTTTTTGAAATATTTAATTTGACTCCCTACAAAAAAGTTTTCAAATTCCAAAGTCAAATTTTAAGTAAACAGTTTTAAGGACGAGTTATTTCTACGTATTTTTGTAATGGATATGTTCAATCAAATTCAAAGTTCTAGAACAAATTTCAGTGAGCATGCCATATTTGTAGACAATGTTTGTCTCATTATGTTATGTCACACATTGTTGCAAAAAACAACTATAGCATAAATACACAATATGTTGAAAACGAATTTCTAATACATTATGTAGTAAAATCAAGTCACATTAATACATATATATTTAAAAGCTAAAATAAATGTAGTAGAACTAAATTGTTCATAACAAATAAATAAATGTAGTCAATTTTACTATGTACATTGATTTTTTGTGGGTTTAGATACAAATTGTCACAATTTCTTAACAAAAGTAACTCATCACATTCTCATATTTAATATTTGTTCAAATAGTTGTCATCACTCAGTACGAAACTTTTCGTTGTTGATTTATGTCAACAATTATTCTCTTTTATGCCACAATTATCGCCAGTTACATTTAGTGCCCCCAAAATACATAGTGCCCTAAAATATTTGTCAGTCTTAGCACTACAATGACATCGGTCAGTTTATTGTTATACCTTATCAAAGTTTTGTTCTTCGTATGTGGCATACGTATCTTTTACTACGATACGAAAACGAAATCATTTCACGTCTCCGCCTGTCTGCGATATGTGCGCCTGTTGTATCGATTCCTCATCATGCCGTTGCAAATATTAAATGTAGGTGTAGTTCTCTACATTGCATTCCAGATGCTGCAGAGAATTAAATGCTACGACTTCTTTGCCTATCTAATAATAGTTGTCATCCTAATGGCCAAAATTGTGGTATTTTTTCATCTGGTACACATTTGTGGTACGCGTCAGATTGAGCAACTCCAACAAATGCTCAATGATTTCGCAGTGGCACTTGGCATGTATCGCGAACTTTACGGACATGCAGTAAAGTTGCAACCATGGAAATTCCTTATTTGCTTTGTGGTGCTACTGAAGGAGTTTTGCATTTTGATGACTACTTTTGAATTCTTTGATTTAAGCGGTTTCTTCGAGATTATGTATATGTTCTACAGCATGTTTGTGCCATATGTAACTCTTGTGGCAATCCTTTTCTGTTTCTCACTGTTGCACTCGCTCAACACAAATGGCTTGCACACGCAAACGAGCTGCGTTGTACGAGCACACGAGCCGAGGCCGCGCCATCGTACTGTTAGACTTATCGCGGAGAATATGCTAAAATATCGGATATTACTACACCGACTACAGGTGAAATTGATAAAATTTTCAGCGTCTGTACTGATGATGCAAATGTTTGCCGATTGGTTGTTGTGCAATTTTCTAATTCATCAATATTCAACGAAATACGTCGAAAAAACTGAGAGAGAATATATACTAGGGCTAGTGCCATTAATGCTCTTCATCATGTATATGGCTCATTTAACCAGCGACATACATGCGGTGCGCATGAATACGAGCCAGCATTTTCAGCATGCCCATGTAATGGTCGAAAATTATCATCGCTATGAGGAGCAGCTCATTTTTCACAATATCATTGTTGGCGATGATGCGTTCATCATATGGAACATTTTGTATCTGAGGAAGGCTTTATTTCTGACCTCGCTGGCAGCGGCCTATGAAAATGGCATGCTGCTCTCCAGTATAGTCATCGATCATGATCTGGTGCAATGCTTTGACGAATAATCATTCTAGAGATGGGCGCGTGCCTGTTTTTGATGGCACGGACACGCACGGTCACGCCGATAGGGATACGGTCACGCCGATAGCACGATCACGAGCCCGACGAGTAAATTTACTGGCGCGCACGAGAAACACGATAAAACACGGGTTTTAAAAGACACGAAGAAACACGGAAAAAACTCGACAAAACACGAAAAAAGCACGGAAAAACATGAAAAAAGCACGGAAAAATATGAACAAGCAGGCGAAACGTGAAAATAATACCGGAACTGTTGAGATTTTTGGAACCAGAATCGTTATTAAAAATGTGTTGAACCGGAATTGGAATCGGAACATATATATTTTTCTGGTTGGAATCGGCTATTTTAAAAAACCGCTATTTTAAAAATATCAGAACCGTAAACGATATTCCGTAACTGATATTTTAGTCCCTATAATAAATAATTCGAAAATTAAGTTTGATACTTTTTATTCTCTTAAATCCATAAGTAAAAATAATGCAAAAGATTTTTATGAAAAGGTTAAAATACTTATTTTCTGAAGCTGGAAGTAAGGGTTTTTTTTTAAATTGGGGTAGAAACTATAAAAAAATCTTTAATGTCGCGTGCTTGATTTTGGAGGCACGGGCACGACAGCAACTTGCACGCACGGATATTTGCACGCACGAACTCAGATTTTCGGGCGTGACACGAAAAAAGCACGGCACGCGCCCATCTCTAAATTATACATCATATCATATATCATGTATAATAAATGAAGAATGTAGTAATTTTCTACATATTACTGTATGTTTAACTAAATTCAGTTATTTATTCTATATAAAAATCGTACTAAAGTACCACAAAAATAAACCTAAAATTGTTGAAAAATATATTGTCGTCATTTTTATGTTAAGAACTCTACTAATTTGCTTTTGGACATAAGTAAAATATATATGTAAAATATATATGTAGTTATTACATTTTTTCGGTTATATAATTCCTGTGACAAATTACTGCAAACACATGTAATATATGTTTTCAGTAAGCATATATATGATTATAGAATACTGTGGAATTTAAAAGACGCACGAAACCCAAATAATTTTAATTCCATTACACTCAAAATAAAATCTGCTTTAAATACACAAAATCGTTCGTGTATGTTACGAAAAATTCGTGAAAGTTATCCACGAAATATTTCGTAAAATACACGAAAGAACTTTCGTAAATTTATTCGTAGATTTTATCTACGAAAGCCATTCGCATAAAATACGAAATATTCGTAATTTATTGAATATTTGTGTACGTTTTTACGAATATACATTATTCGAAAGTATTCGTATATTTGACGAAAACAATCGTAGATTTATGAAACATATGAACATTTTACGAATCTTTCGTAAAATACTCGAATATTTTGTTAAAAACAAAACTGACGACGAAAATGACGATTCCTAAAAATATGAAATATAATACTTTTGAAGTTTTAACACAAACAGAACTAGCACAGAACACATTTTAAACCATTTTGTATTTATAACTATCTATTTGAGCTCGCGATACCAATTAAATAAAATATTACGATCTCGATGAAAATGACGACTCATTCATAAAAATATGAAACATTATGCACTGATTTGTGTTCTCTAAAGTGCAAAAGTAGTTTAGAGAACACACACAGAACACATTTTAAACCTGTTTGTATTTTATAACTATACCAATTAAAATAAAATGCAGCTCAAAGTTGCTATTTGACGCAACTGATTTCTGTTTTTACGAATAATTCGTAAAAACAAAAATGTTTCGTAAAATTCTACATATAGCCTCAAAATTTACGAACGTTTAGTAATTTATTCGTAAAATGTAAAGCTAAGATTTACGAATTAGCTGTTATTCTTCCGTAAATAAATTGTAATAGAAAATAATATAACAAAAGCTTCGTAATATAAAAGAAATATTCGTAATTTTGTTGTTGTATTAATTTTACGAATGTAAAATATTTCGTAAAATATCATAGAAATTATTTTGAGTGTATATGAAGAGTATATATTAAAAATAAGATGCCTTGTTAAATTTTACTATAGTTTACGACCGGGTAATTTGAACCTTTTGAAAAAGATTTAAGTAGTAAAAACCTGAATAATATTTGTTATAGACACATTAAATAGTACAAATGGACAACAATAGAAAAATGTTGCTAAATTAGCAAAAATGTTTGTTGAAAAGAGGAAAGCGCCGGATTTTGTATAAACAACAGACGACAGTTTGCTAAAATTTAGCAGTCAGAGTGTCATAAAAGCAAACTATTTATTTTGAGTTTCGAAGAAATTGACCCTATTAGGGAAGCCAGAAAAGGTAAAAATACAATGTTTTGTACCCGATCATGATCCTATAAAAATTAAATCTTTAACACAAAAATATTTGAACATCTCAGGGTCATTATGACCTTTTTAGAAATAGAAATTGAATATGGAAAAATATAAAAAAGACGCATTTAAAAATATTGCTGCAACATTATAATATTGTTGCTTCATTGCAGCAGTATTGCGACAATATTCGTGATATAGGGGAATTCCTAAAATACGTCCAGGTCGATTTTTTCATACTGTCGGACGGTGCTATAGAAATATTAAAACTGTGATGTGAGATATTTATAACCAAAAGAATCAAATTTTGATGTAGAATTTTACAATATGAAAAAATTTAGTTTTTCAAAATTTAATGCAATTCTTGTGATTATAAATAAAATGTACTTTATTCCACTGAAAGACATACTTTATATATATTTTTTCAAAACTATTGTATGCTGATTTTACGACAGACTAACCCAAAGAATTTTCAGGTTTATTAAATACGTCTAGCATATAAAATACTTCTCAACTAAGCAAATCAGACATTAAATTAAATTTCGCAATATATAATATAGAAAACAATTTATATAATTAAATAGCCAATTTTTCTTCCCTCTTTTGTGTTGGTGACTGGGTGCCACCATTGCGTATGAGTGACAATTGTTTGGGTATGTTCAGCAAGTGGATCATACGCCCCCCACATGTTCAGTACAAAATCACAGACGTCAGTCAGTCAGTCGGTCCGTCACTCAGTCAAAGTCTTTATCTAATTTGATGGCATTTTCAATTACATTGATTTGTCGACAAGTTGTTAGACATTTTCATTGTCAACAACAGCAGCAGCAGCGCAGTATTATTTATTTCAATTCAACAAAGTGCAATCATTACGAGCACGCGTCGAACATTTGCACCAAATTTAAATGAACAAATTAAATACGTTACAGACGCTGATTTATTTATTAAATATTAACAGGGTATTTCGATTAATACAGAACGAAAATAAAGCAGGAAATTTTATTAACACCTCATACAATGTATTACAAACAAAATTAAAATAGATCTTTAAAACATGTACGAGAATACTGAAATATAACATAAAATAAAGTATAACAAAATGTATATTTTATTTTTAAATATATTAATTTTTTAACTATTAAATATTTTAATATAACTTTTATATATTTGTACTACTAATAATAAATTCTACTAATAATTTAAACTAAAATATAAAGAGACTATGAATTCAGTAATATTGAACTTTTTAGTGCTCATTTATTTTTTTAAAGTATTAATTTATATTCAATTTTAGTGTACATTTGAATTTTTGAACCTTTGAATTTGAAGTTTTAGTGAACATTTGAGTTGTTAGTGAACTTTGGAATTATTAGTGATCATTTGAATTATTAGTGAACATTTAAAATATTATAGAATATTTTACTTTTTTTTTTAAGTAGTACTTTATATTCAATTTTAAATTTGTTTGTTAAATTTTAGTGAACATTTAAATTTTTGAAATATATAGTGATCATTTGAATTATTAGTGATCATTTGAATTATTAGTGACTATTATAATTATTATTGAACATTTAAAATATTATAGAATATTTTATTTTTTAGTGAACATTTGAACTTTTATTGAATTTATAGTGAATTTTTAGTAAACATTTAAATTTTTAATGAACTTTCAAATTGAAGTGATCATTTGAATTTTTAATAAACATTTTAATTTATAAACATTTTTGAAAAATATGTAAAGAAAATTTGAATTTCGAAAGAACTTCTGAATTGTTAAAATCAATTTGAACTTTTAGTGAACATTCGAATTTTTAATGAACTTTTAAATTTTAAGTTGAAATTTAATTTTTTGGAAACAATTTGAATTTTTCAAAAAATTTGAATTATTGGTGAACGTTTGAATTTGTGGTGAACAATTGAATTATTAGTGAACATTTAAATTTTTAGATTTACATTTTTTGCGAGCATTTAAATTATTACTGAACAATGTTCAGTAAACATTTCAAATTTTCAAAAAAATGTATATTTGTTTATGAACATTTTGCATTTTTAGCGTGCATTTGAACTTTTAGTGAACATTTGAATTTTCAGAAATAATTTAAATTTATAGTGAATATTTGAATTTTTAGTAAACATTTAAATTTTTAATGAACTTTCAAATTTTAGTAATCATTTGTGTTTTTAGTGAACATTTTAATTAATGAACATTTTGAAAAATATATAGAGAACATTTCAATTTCGAAGGAACTTCTGAATTTTTAAAATCAATTTGAACTTTTAGTGAACATTCGAATTTTTAACAAACTTTTAAATTTTAAGTTGAAATTTAATTTTTTGGAATAAATTTGAATTTTTCAAACAATTTGAATTTTTAGTGAACGTTTGAATTTGTGGTGAACAATTGAATTATTTGTGAACATTTAAATTTTTAGATTTACATTTTTTGCGAGCATTTGAATTATTACTGATTAAATTTTTAGAGATAATTTGAAGCTTTAATGAACATTTAAACATTTTAATAAAACATTTTAATTCACATTTTCAAGAAAATTTTGAATTTTTAGAGAGCATTTGAATTTTTAGCGTAATTTTTTTATGAATTTTTGTAAATATTTAAATTTTTTGTAAAGATTTATAGTTTGTCTAGTGAACATTTAAAATTTTAGCACATTCAATTTAAATATTTAATTTCTATTTGACTTTTTAGCAAAAATAAAAAAAAAAAAAATTATTTATAGTGATTAACTAATTTCTCTTCGTGTAATTGAATCTTAAACAAATAAATAATGTATTCAATAGCAGCATGTTAACAACAAATTAAGTTTACAACAAACATGCAAAATATATTTACAACAACGCCTAAACAAAATTATGATAACCCTGAAACAAACAAAAAAAAAATAAAAAAAACAAGAACCAAGAACCAAGTTTGTGGGGGTAGCCACGCATCGACTAAACAATTTTGAGTTTATTGGCATCGCTGTGTTGTTGTTCGCAGTGTTTTTGCTATCATTTGTTTTTGTTGTTGTAATTTCTGTAATTTCGGACATACGAATTTTTTACATATATAATTGACTTTTTATACCCTACACTAAGAGTGAAAGGGTATATTCAGTTTGGTACGCCGTTTGTAACACCCAGAAGAAAGCATCTCCGGTATGGAAAAGTATATATATTCTTGATCAGCATGACCTCCTGAGTCGATTTAGCGATGTCCGTCTGTCCGTCTGTCTGTCTGTCCGTCTGTCTGTCCGTCTGTCTGTCTGTTGAAATCCCTAAGACTTTTAAAATTGAAGAGCTAGATAAATGAAACTTATAACTTAGATTACTAATATACCTACGCTGTATGTGCGAAAAAATTGGCGAGATCGGTCCATGGTGACCTATGATCCGACCACTTATGTTCAAATACCACATATAAAATGTACATATAAAGATCAATTTTTATGTATACGTGCTTAGGTAAACTTTGTTGGTCAAATATATATTGACATCATGCTCAAATACATGATAATAATGTTTTCCGGCGAAAAGACTTGTGGTTCACAAAAAAAAAATCGAAATTCGGTACACCTACCCATTTGTAAATATGGGTATCAAATGAATGGACATTCTTCAGCGATTGAATGTTTGTAGTTATTTTCAGGATTCGTATACCCTGGTGACCTATATATCACTTTGAATGGTAACCACACATATGTGTAGGGTATTTATAGTCGGCTTAGACCGACTATAATTTTGATAATCCTAACTATCATAATTACACCTACTTTAAAATTTCCCATGTGATCTAACCTTCCCAACTGGTTTTTCAGTTTATTTACGCATTTTTTATTTATAAAGATTACATAAAGATTAACCTAGTAGAAAAAAATATATTTAAATATTTTTACATTTGTTTTTAAAATAATAAAATGTTATCGTTTAATTTAATGGAAAAATGATAAACCTACGGAAAAAATGTATGTTATTCAGTCTTTATTACGTCACTTTTATATGAAACCAAACGGCATCTTTAATACGGCGTTGTCTTAAGTAGGGGTGTCTTAACTCCACATACAGGCATTTATTTCTAGAGTTATCTGGTTCTACAATTGAATATTTTTATTCTGATTTTATACATTTCTAAATTTTTCAAACATAAAGAACTTATGAGTCAAATAAAAATAGTTTTGGAGTTGGAAATGTTCTACAACATTTCACTATACGTCTATAAATATAAAAACTATAAGAAATTAAAACAAACTGAATATACCCTTTCACTCTTAATGTAGGGTATAAACATACTACAATTTATTGTTTTTATGTTTTACTAATTCTAATTTCACTATTTGTTTTTACATAATATTTGGTTTTTAAAACACTTTAAAAAACATTTTCATAATGCACATGTTTCTATATTTATGAATCCAAAAAATAAATTCTTTTCAGGCAAATTTTTTCAGCGATTCTATCCTAGTTTTGCGTTTAAAATAGCTACACGTATAGAAAAGATTTGTTTGAATATGCTTGAATGTAATTATGACGTAATTAGATTTCATCATACAAAAATTTTGAATAGTAGAGTCTAATTATAATTGAATTGTATCATTATTTTGTTCAGATGGTAAATTATTCATTATGAACATAAATATGTTTGAACGAAAACAACAATATGGTTGGCTGTCAGGAGTAGAATCTAATTACAGTATAATTAAATTAAATCATTATTTTGTTCAGATGGTAAATTATTTCTTCTTAACATAAATATGTTTGAACGAAAACAACAATATGGTTGGCTGTCATAATAATCATGTTTAATACTTGTGTTTGCACACAGCTCCAAAGATATATGTAATTCCTGCAAAAAATTATGTTTGGGAAAGCCAAGAGCTCGGCAGAAGTTCTATACAGGACTGTAGCGCCAAACTATTATTCAATACGAACAACGGTTTTGCCATTTGGAATTTCAAAAATAATTGGATTAGTGTGAAAACCGTCTTTGGACAGTCTTGCTGATAAAAGGGTTAATTAAAAAAAATGCCTTTAATTCAACATTTTATCAAGTACTTATTTCAGTTAGATTTATTTATATAATATGAGTGCTGGACAATTATTTTCTGTACAATTATATCTCGGACAATACTTCCACAAGACAATTCTTTTCCGGACAATTCTTTTCCAAGACAATTCCTTTCAGTTTTGAAAATTCTTTTTACAATAGCTATGAGAGGAATTTCCTGGGAAAGACTTGTCTCGAAATAGAATTGTCTCGGTGAAAAATTGAATTGTCCAGGCATAAATTCTCGGAGAAAAAATGGTCTCGAGAAAGAATTAAATCGGAGTAGTACTGCCAAGTGAAGTATTGTCTGATGAAAAATTTACTCTTCGAAGTAGTGTCAATCACTATAATTCGATAATTCATTGACAAAAATAAATCTGAAGAAATAGTTTTTTGTTTTCTAATGGGTTTATTTTACATGTGCTTCGTTAATTTGTTGTATGTATACAACACGTGTTGAGAACAGTTTATGCGAAGTAGTAACGTGTTTTGTTATTTAATGTTTTACTTATGCTTTGAAGTTGGGTTAAGTAACAAAAGATGATTCGGTTACACAAGGCAACGAACTGTATATGTATTACAAATGTGAGTTAAGAGGGAAAAATATAACATTTTAATGTAGAGGGACACATACGCAGTTTATTTGAGGTATGTCACAGAAAATGTGTTCTTATATTACACCGTCCGACACTATTTTGCACACATGACAAAAATAGATCAGTACGTGAAACTGTGGATCATTCTAAGAATTTGTTTGTAAAGCGTTTTTTAACAGGGACGCTACAAAAAGTAAAGCGACAGGGACAGCAAACGACGCCATATTTCTTGCCGCTCTTTTGACATTTCTCTTCAGTAAGTTTTGCCTTTTCATGATGGAAAGATATACGAATTCGAATTTCGGTAGTAAATTTTAATAATTTCGACTCGTTGTTGGCTCGTATATCATTCCATCATGAAATGGCAAACCTTACTGAAGAGAAATGTCAAAAAAGCGGCAAGAAATATGGCGTCGTTTGCTGTCCCTGTCCCTCTACATTTGTAGCGTCCCTGATATGCACATGCTTTTCAAATTATTATATTATGTTTTCATAATAAAAATTAAACCAGCTATTCCTCGAAAACCGCTCCTCACACGTTCGATAATAGGCGCAAAATTGTAATTTTTTGGTTTTTCAGCGCACATACCGTGGAATAGATTCTGTTATATTATAAAATATGATGAGGAATTATTTTTTGATGATCAAATATAATATAATGTATCAAATAAAGTTTAATCCGACCAAATTGAAATGATGTCTTAAAAGTTATTTTGAGGAAATGGTGATTTTTTGTACAATTAAGCCTAAAATTTACATTTAAAGTGCTACTGTATTTTCAGTCTTAGGGGCACATTCCCGCGACTTACCGTAAAATCTTTATTTTTGTATTATCAGTTAATAAAAAGAATCAAATTAGTGATTTTTTGAAAGCTGCTCTTGACACAATCGATAATATGTCAGAAAACATGGTACCACCATATGTTAAAATTTTGTTTTCGCAATAAAAAATGATTGATCATTTTGATTGGCATTGTATTTTAAATTAATTCGTGGCATAAATTTTCGATTACACCTATGCCCAGCCAAATTTAGCTGGAATTGTAGATGTGCTTTAAAAAAAATTTCTTTTTTCGAGCCAATCACGTTCTTTTTTCGAAAGTTCCGTCGTGTCCTTTTTTGTTGGTGTTAGGGGCACATTCACAAGTCATATCTTAGAATTGGTAAATATCTCACCTATTTCAAATTAGATAAAAAAAGATCCATTAGATACAAGCCGCGGCTTACACTTTGAAAACAAGGCGAAATTTTCGTTTTCGTTCCAAAAGTTGTATCATACCTCCACCTCTGTCCAAATTTCGTTTGGGATATGGAAAATTTATGCCACATATATATTTTTTTGTATTCGGGTATTAGGAAGCGATCGTATTAAAATTGTAGCGATATCTTGCAAGCCGCACTCAAAAAAATATCACCAAAAATTTCACCAAATACCAGTATTCATCATATGTTGAAATTTGAACGGCGTTATACAAACAAAAGAAAAACTAAATTTTTGAACAAAATAAATTTATTTATCGAAAATGAAAAATTTCTCGATATTGATTGATTGATTGAAGGAGAGGGGAAAAACCCCTCTGTGCATCGCACAGAGTACTCCTAGGCCATGAAGTAGGCCCGTTGTGACCCCTCGGATCGTGAGTCGTCTATAATGTGTTGTAGCTGTTATGCTACTCAGTGGAGTTTAGAAATTAGTACTTTCCAGTCCAAGCTTCCCAGTTGTTTCAATGATGAAATAAGCGGAGCTCCAAAGTGAATGAATCTAAGTCTGGCAAATGCCGGGCAGTGACACAAGTAGTGTTCAAGCGTTTCTGTCTCTTCCTCACAGGCCTTGCGGAAGTAAGTGTCGACTCTTCCCAATTTGAAAAGATGACCTCTTAGCTCATTATGGCCCGTGAGGATGCCTGTGTATTGTTTTAACTCCTTTTTATTAAGCGTTAGAATTTTGTTTGTTTTGGATTTGTTCGGGGGGCCCATAGCCATTTAGTTGCTTGGCTCACGCTCGATTCTTCCCATGATTTTTTGTGAAGTCGATAAGCCCATGAGCTTATCTCGTTTTTTAGAAATTGGAAAGGTCTGCCGGTTATGACTGAGATTGTGTCCATTACTGATCCATTTCTCGCCAATTCGTCGGCTATTTCGTTCCCCTCAATGCTACAGTGTCCTGGGACGCAGATAATGTCCACAGTGTTAACAAGTAAGAGATCAGCAAGGGCCTCTTTACATTGTAGAACCACTCTGGATTTCACCTTGTCCGTGGATAAAGCTCTAATCTCTATATTAACATATTGACAAAAATATGGAATTCATTCTAGATAGAATTTATACAAAGTGTTATTATTTTCCTCGCATTATAGAAATTATCGAAAACGATAATGTTGGTCAATTGTGACAATTTTAAATAATTTTCACCAGAAAAACTGCATATAATGCGATAAAATTGTGACTTTTTTAAATTGTCACTGAACTCAAGAATGATCATTTTATATTTCAACTGAGAATAAAGTGTATATTTTATGGATTGTCGCATGAATTCTAGATTTGGGTCTGAGATGCTTTTCGTTTCCTAATTGACATTGTGACAGTTGTAACATTTTTTTAGAAATTCTAACGATTTTCTTGATTGTCGCTTGTAAATATCTCGCATGAACTCGAGTATTGAGTCCCACGTCGTATATTTGGCATCGAGTAATATTTTATCAACTTTATGCCATTTATTGCATGAACATCAATCCTTTTTGTTTTTTTTTTTCGTTTCCATTACCCGTATCATTCTTTAGTACACGTAATTTTCTGATTTTTCTAAAATGTTCACAAATATTTAAATTGAGTTTGCTGAAAAATGCACAAGTATCTGAAAAGCAATCATTTTGCAAGGACTTGTCGTAGTTTTTGTACAATTATGCTATGCTGGTCTTTGAATATGCTATGCTGTGACATGTAATCGGTTGCTGCTTGCCTGGCAGTCTGTCATTTTTAAACAACTCAACTCAACCCTGCCTCACCTTACCAACTGTCAAACCTTGATTTTGACCTGATAAACGAAAATCTTCTCAAACAAAACCCACTACGGTCTTGCATTATGAATGCGAATGGAGACCTTACATGCGGGTATCCTTGCTCGTTATACTTTTCAATGTACTTCAAAGTGTGGCATTGTTTATTTAAAATGAATTTGATTTAATGGTACATATTTAAAATTTTAAATAATTGATGAAAATTGTTTGTAAATTTGATATTTAAGTAAAATATATATTTTTTTTTGGTTTTGAGAAAATTTATAATTTAGTAAAAATTTCAAATTTGAATAATGCTCATATTTTACATTTGCATGAAATTTTTAAATATCAGCGAAAAAATCGTATTTGAAGATATATGAGTGAATTTTATATTTTTGTGAACATTTTATGTTTGAGTTAAAATTTGAAATTCGAGTGTAATTTAGAAATTTTAGATATCTATATTAATATATACAATGTGAGTGAATTTAAGTGTAAATTATAATATTAGCAGAAATTATAAATTTGAGTGAAAATTATACATTTGAGTGATAATTATAAATTAGAGTGAAAATTATAAATTTGAGTGAAAATTATAAATTTGAGTGAAAATGTAAATTTGAGAGAAAATTTAAAATATTAGTGAATTTTAGTGTTAATTATAATTTTTAGCAGAAATTTTAAATTTGAGTGAAAATTGTAAAATTGAATGAAAATTAAAAATTTAAGTGAAAATTATAAATTTTAGTGAAAATATAAATTGAGTGAATATTAAAAATTTTGAAGTTTGAGTTGAAAGTAAAAATTTCGAAAAAAACAAAAAAAAAAAAATAAAAAAAATGAAAGAAATAGAAATTTGATAGAAAATTAGTAATTGATAAAAATATTATGAATTTGTGTGAAAATTTGAGATTTTACTAATAATTTTATATTCTATTAAAAATTTTAAATCTGGTTGATATTAGAAATATGTGAAAATATTGGACATTTGAGTGAAAATAGTAGTTTGAGAGAGAATTTAAAATATTATTAAATAATTTAAAAGTTATTGAGTAAATTAAAATTTTTGAGTGAATATTACAAATTTGGGTGAAAAATGGAAATTTGAATAAAAATTTCAGTTTGAGTGAAAATGGTAAATTTGACTCAAAAAATAGTTGGAGTAAAAATTGGAAATTCGAGTGAGTTTTAGATAAAGTGAGTGAAAATCATAATTTTGTGTGAATTTATAAAATTTTAATTATAACAAAAGCAGAACCACAAAAAAAAGGAAAAACACAAAATCAAAAACATTAAAGCAAAATCTAATTCAAAAACAAAACAAAAACACAACACAAAAGCAAAAATTCAAAAACAAAAGCAAAAACAAAAGAAAAGCAAAAACAGAAAAACAAAACCAAAGACACACAAATAAAAGTAAAGACACAAAAATCAAAGCAAAACACAAAAGAAAAATACAAAAACGAAGGCAAAAACACAAAAACATAAACAAAAGAAAACCAAAAATACAAAAACTAAAACTAAAGCAAAACACAAAAACAAAAGCAAAGACACAAAATCAAAACACAAAAATAAAAGCAAAAACAGAAAAGGAAAAACATAAAAGAAAAACACAAAAGCAAAAACACAAAATCTTTGCACGAGTCCAAATACACAAAAGCAAAACACAAATGTAAAAACACAAAATTAAAAATAAATCAAAAACACAAAAGCAAAATCATAAACATAAAGACACAAAAATCAAAGCAAGACACAAAAAAATATATAAAAACAAAGGCAAAAACACAAAAACATAAACAAAAAAAAACCAAAAACACAAAAACTAAAACTAAAGCAAAACACAAAAACAAAAGCAATGACACAATATCAAAACACAAAATTAAAAATAAAAGCAAAAACACAAAATCTTTGCACGAGTCCAAATACACAAAAGCAAAACACAAATGTAAAAACACAAAATTAAAAATAAAATCAAAAACACAAAAGCAAAAACATAAACATAAAAGCAATACACAAAATAGTAAAAACAAAAAAGCTCTTCACGAAATTTACTTAAAATATGGAATATTTGGTAGAAGCCACCAAACAAACTCAATTAGACTATCGAAAATAAATAATAAAAAATCTTTTTTTTTTTAATAAAATCACTCCATATTCTTGAATTCACAAAATCTTTGCACGAGTCGTGAATTAAATTCGTCGTTATTAAATATATTAAAATTTATTGAGGAAATTCAAAATTTTTAGTGAATATTAGATATTTGAGAAAAAAGACATTTGAGTCAAATTGGTAAAATTGAGAAAAAATGATTTGAGTGAAAATTGAAAATTCGAGTGAGTTTTAGAAAAAGTGAGTGAAAATTATAATATTTTGTGAAACTTAAAACTTAAAGTTAAATTTTATAAATACCTCTTAAATAACAAATTAGAAACTTGAGTATAAATAAGGCATTTTTTATATAAAATTTTAATTTTTTTTTTTTCAAATTTAATTTTTTTTAAAAATTAAATTTTTGACTGAAAATTGTAAAGGTTAGGAAAAATAACTTCAAATTTCCCTTTGTAATATCGGTTCTGTTACTGGTCCCAAGATTTTTAAAAAACCGATTCCTGTTTCGATTCTAGTTCTAACCAAAAAAAAAAAAAAAAAAAAAATATATATATATATATATATATATATATATATATATATATGGGTCCCAAATCGGTTTCGGTTCCATACCTTTTTTAATAACGGGTTCCATTCCAAAAATTTTAAGAATTTTTGACTTAAAACCTATTTTCACTAACCAAAAAAAAAAAATACATTTTTCATAAATTCCCTTTTATACTTAATTTACAAACAAAAAGCTTTGAGAAAACAAGCAGCCATTTCACTGCGTTGTCCCTGAGACACACTTCAATCCATATCTAGCCTTGATCTTCTTCTGCATGGTTGAAGTCATGGCTATAAAACAATTTGTTTACTCAGCCTCTTAGCCAATATTTTCATAGGCAACACCCATAGCGCCACCCAACAGTCGTTTGTCGTTTGTTAGCTGCCATGTTATGATATAAATTATTCCCTTGGTGCCCAGTCTAGAACACGGAGGATGGGACAGCAGCTTCCTTCCACCAACCACATTGACTGATGAGGTGGCTTTTAGGCCACTTGTGTGTGTTTGTTTTTGCGCGCCATTTTGTTGTGATTTTCCATAATGGAAACGAGATGCATTGATTTTTGAGCTCATTTGAAGGCTCTTCAGCTCTTTACAAAATAGGTGGCCCTGACAGAGCATTGAGTTGAGTTGCTCTGGCAGCCCAGTCGTCTGTTGTATTCAGCGCCATCCAACGGAGACTTTATGTCGGCTGTCAGGGATACGCTTGACAGGGATGCTGCTGCTTACTTGCCGCAGACAACCCTACACTAAAAGTGAAAGGGTATATTCAGTTTGGTACGCCGTTTGTAACACCCATAAGGAAGCATCTCCGGTATGGAAAAGTATATATATTCTTGATCAGCATTACCTTCTGAGTCGATGTCCGTCTGTCCGCCTGTCCGTCTGTCTGTCTGTCTGTCTGTCCGTCTGTCTGTTGAAATCACGATTACAGAAAAAATAGAAGAGCTAGAGCAATGAAACTTTAGATTTAGATTACTTATATATCTAAGCTGTCGGCTTAGACCGACTATAATTTTGATAATTCAAACTATCATACTAAAACCTACTTTAAAATTTCCCATGTGATCTAACCTTCCCAACTGGTTAAATATTCAAATAAATGCAGCGTCAAGAAATATTTTTATAATTTATGATTTGTGTTCAAGTTCAATATGATCGATAGATATGACCAAATTATGACGTAATTTTGAAAAATTTGACGTAATGGAATCGGGGTTTGATTTGAGTGAATTTGATTTGAACTTTTTTGAACATTTCATTGTAAAATAAATACCTAATTTATTTTTGATTAAATTTTTAGTGAACATTTTATTTTTTTGTGAAAATTTTAAATTTTTCTGAAAATTTGAAATTTTTAGTGAAAATTTGAAATTTTTAGTGAAAATTTGAAATTTTTAGTGAAAATTTGAATAATTTTTAATGAATATTTTAATTTGAAATACAAATTTTAGTTTTAAGTCAAAATTTTATTTTTAGTCATAATTAATTTTTTTTTTTTGGAATTTGAATTTTTAGTGAAATATTGAATATATATTGAAATTTTAATTTTAAAACATATTAGAATTTTTTTTATAAAAATTATAATTTTTAGAACAAATAAACATTTTTAGTAAAATAAAATTTTTATGAAAAATTTAAAATTTTGTCTAAAAAACTGAATAATTAGCTTAAAATTAAATTTAAAATAGAAATTTGATATATTCAAAAAATTTATTATTTTTTTATTTATTTTTTAACTAATATTTTAGGTGATTATTTGCATTCCCTACTGATGGTTATTATAATTCACAGTCAAATTTTCGAAAGATTTTCGCTTAGCTCTCAGTCTTTAGTCATATACGCTATATAAACATTGAAATATACAAACAGTGTGACGTCATCGTTTTACATTATCACAAATAATTATTACGTGGCCTTACATGGTCGTTTACTTTATCAGCTGGAGTCATATTTTTTATAATATTAATAGTCATTGATGCTTAACATAAGTATTTCAACGTCACTTGCTTTAAATAGTAAAATATGAATTTCGCAAATATTTATATAATATATTTATTTTTTATTTATTTAATTTATTTATTAATTTTGAAATTTATTTACTTCATAAATTTATGGAATTTTTTTTAATAAATTAGTTTGTGTCAAATTGCATACAAAAGAAGTTCACAGATTTTTAAACAACGCTAATAAATTGATATAATGTTGAATTTGAAAATTTACTATTTATTAAAGTTATAAAATTTCTAAAAAATTCCACTGAACGTTTTTTAAATCGTTATATTCCTTGGTATCAAATATTTTAAGAAGTAAAAAAGAAATGTTGTTCATTATTTTTTTTTTAATATTATAAAAAAAATATGTTAATCGAATAAATTCAAAAATAATTCAATATTATTAAGAATATAAATTTATAAAAATAAAATATGATTTATCACTTTAATTTTTAGTTTTCATAATAAAAATTAATATTAAATACTGTTGAATCAATATGAATCAAAAGAATTTACAATTAAATCAATATGAGTATTCTTTCAGATCTATATGAGATATTAGTGAATCAATACGATATAATACTATGAAATCAAAAGGATATACTATTAACTACATGTTAGAAACTATTAAGTCAATAGGAGAAACTATAAAAAAACTATTAACTCAATGATGATACAGTAATCGTTATGAAATAAATATAATATACTCTTAAATCAGTAGTATATACTATTAAATAAATATTAGATACTTTTAATAAATATAAAATTAAATTTAATGAAAAGGAAATACTTTAAATCAATGTGAGCTATTATTTATCACAATGCTATATTAGAGACTTTTAAGTCAATAGGAGAAACTATAAAATAATAACCATTAACAAAATATAAGATACAGTAATCGTTATGAGCTACTATTAAATGAATAGAAGATACTATAAAATCAGTAGGAGATACCATTAACACAATAGAATAGGACATACATACAATAGGACATACTATTAAATCGATAAGAATTACTATTAATTCAATAGTATATACTATTAAATCAATTGGACAGATTATTAAATTAATTAAATCAAATACTATTAAATCAATACGAGATACCATTAAATCAATAGTAGATACCATTAATTAAGTGGAATTTGCTATTAAATCGAAATCAATATTAGATACTTTTAATAAATATTAAATTAAATTTAATGAAAAGGAGATACTTTAAATCAATATGAGCTATTATTAAATAAATAGAATATCCTAGCTAAAACCATGCATGAAATCCACAAATTTAACATCCAAATTTATATACAAATTTTCGCTAATTTTCCAAAATTCTTTATAAAACTTAATTCATATTTTTGCAATATTCAGCAATAATTTTAGGCCTAAATACCACTGAGATTTTGCTTTTATGATGCGTATAGCTCAATAATAATTGTAATTTTTGTTGATTTTTTAGACAAATTTTCAGATCTGAATAAATTCAATAACTATTGAACGATTTCAGTAGGATGAAGTTCTGCCAAAATTGCACACGAAATTCAGGCATAAATACTGGAATGTGTTATACAGGACAGAATATTCTAAACTAAACTTCAACTTGAACTTTTTAGGACTGCTGCATTTTTAGCTGCGATAATATTAAATCAAATATACTATTAAATCAATATATGAAACTATTAAATCAATAAGAGATACTATTAAATCAATAAATGATACTATTAAATCAATAAGAGATACTATTAAATCAATAGGATATTATATTAAATCAATAGAAGGTTCTATTAAATCAATAGTAGATACGGTTAAATCAATAGTGGATACCACATTATCAACAGCAGTAATTATTATATATAAAATTGATTTTATTGAAGGCTAATAGCTAATTTTACTATTCAAAATATATTTACTAATAAATTATGTTCACTAAAAAAACATATTTCATATTTACGAATATATATTTTGAATAATGTATTATATGTACAGATCAGCATTACGTGTCCGATTTCCGAATGTTATTTTTTTCTTATTGACCTTGATTTGATGATTTTTGAAATATCAACAATTAAATAAAATATTATAATTGCTTGATATATTAAAGTACCCACATAAAACAATTGAACAAAGACAAAAGTTCATTGTTTTGTGTATTTCATAGATAGACGTACTAAAAGATACACAAAACAACAACAACAATAAAAATACAGACTTATTTTTATTTAGCATTTGTGAAATTAGGTTATTGAACCGCAAATTAAATTCAATTTGCACCATTTGTTAGTGCGTTTTATTTTATTTAATACCCGCTTATTGTACAATTTAATTGTTTATTATTTGTATCTATAGAAAAATGTTTAAAGCAAATATTTATCTATGAGATTTAACAAATTTGTTTTCAGTGTTTCTATTTTTTTGATTGTTTTGACATTTTGAAATCGATATAGCCATCAATCAAAAAATCAAACAAACAAGAAATAATCTCAATTTGATTTTGACATTAACCATGGCGTATTTAATAATTGTCAACAACATCGATAATGCAATCAAAAGATAATTTAATTTATATTTGTTTATTTTTTTCTACTGTTTTCATTGATTAATCAGTAATTTGTGTGTTTTGCAATTGCCAATTAATTGTGATTTCCATAATGTGTGTTAATGATTAAAGGAAATATGAAATGATTGATGCAAATATAAATGTTATGTTAGATAGTTGAGATTTAGTTCCGTCATTTGCATTCGTTAAGTCATAATAATTATCTTGTCTTTCCTAATAGAGTAAATTTCCACCTAAATTTCTAAATTATTCAATTTATATACATATATTTTAGCGTATATAATGATCATAATATATTATGATTAATATGATTAATAATATGATTAATTAATTATGTTTTCTCTTTCAGGTATGATTTCATGAAATACAACTTAAATCATAGAGTGTAAGTAAAATTAGATGATAAAAAAAATTAAAGCTATTTTTTAAAATCTATTTTCGTCAAAAAAAAAATATATATATGTAAATATAGCATAAAAATTTATCAATACAATTAAATAAATAAATGATACTATTAAATCAATAAAAGATACTATTTAATCAATAAGATATTCGATTAAATAAATAGGAGGTACTATTAAATCAATAGGAGATACTGTTAAATCAATAGTGGATATCACATAATCAACAGCAGTAGTTAATAAATTAAAAATTGATTTTATTAAAGGCTAATAGATAATTTTACAATTAAAAATGTATTTACTAAGACTTATGTACTATTTATAGGTACTTTTTTTATTGTTTCAATGCCGATACGACATTTAATTGAATTGATTAAATATTTAATTATATTAGTTAAAAAATTAATTGAACATCCTGAAACGACGATATCATTTTATATCATGAGCAAATATTTCGGGATTTCGCACTTTGGAAATTTAATATTTCCTTTAATTATTATATATACTACCCCCTTTAATGGTAGTGCTTAGTATGGTCTCATTGAAAACCGCTCATTGTTAATGGCAACAAACCCATGACTATTCACAATAAATACTAAAAGCATTTATGTGCTTTATAGAATCGGTAGCAGTTACCATGAGGTAATAGGCAAAAGCAGAACAAATGACGTTAGAACAGATTATTTGTTGCAGTGGCAATGACAACCTTGACAATGGCTTTACCCAAGCAACAACATGCGATGGATGGCAAGCAAAATATTTTTTAGAATTCCACAAAAGCAGTGTAAATATTTTAAGTGGTCCTTACAAGGCTAAATACGGCAAAATGTAAAATGTAATAAACATAAAAATTACAATAGATTTTACGCTGTAACCACCTTTGCACGTACCGGTAAATTATACACATGCGATAGAGTTTTTTTTTTCTAGTGAAAAATTTAAAAGCTTCTTAATTTATAATATAATAAAATTCGAATTGGGGAAATTTTTATTATCTTCTATTTTATTTATTCATTTATGCGTTTATATTATTTATTTGGGTTACTCGGTTATTTCTAATATCCAGAAATAATCAAGAAATATACGGATTGAGATACATCCAGCCAAACGGAAACATTCTGGATTTTAAGAAATAAATTCACTTAGTTATCAAAAAGTAACTAAGATCAATTATTCTTGATAATGCAGAGTTTAATGTCTTATGTATCAAAAACAATTTTGCTATTTTCCTGCCAAAATTTAAAGAACACGTGTTGTTTCAATTTTTGTCTGTTATATAGCGGCTTTAGTTAATTCCATAATATCTGCATATCAAGAATAATTGCTCTAAGTTACTTTCAACATATCGATAGACAGGTACACTAACAAACAGATGACGATGACAGACGGACTACGCAAAACAAAGCACAAATGTTAATATGCGTTTCTATTATTAATTAGGGAAAAATATCTAAAAAAAACCAGAAGGATCAAGAAATATACGGATTGATATGCAGCTAAACGAAAACATTCTGGATTTTAAGAAACAAATCCACTTAGTTATCAAAAAAGTAACTAAGAGCAATTATTCTTGATAATGCAGAGGTTAATGTCTTAGATATCAAAAAGTTGTTGCTGTTTTCTTTCTATTATTTAAAGAACACTTGTTCGTATAACTGTCGTTTGTTCAATTTTGCTTTAACTGTAATATTCGCTATGATGCTTTAGTTACTTCCATAATCTCAGCATATCAAGAACAATTGCTCTTAGTTACGTTCCACATATCGACAGACAGGTATACTAACACACAGATGACGATGACAGACGTACAACGCAAAACAAAGCACAATAGCTAATTTCGGGTATGTTACAGACAAAGCAAGATCGATGAAAAGAACAACAGATTCATTAACAAGTGTTATTTTTGCGAAGAATACAGTTACAATTTTTGCGAGTTCCTTTTGGTTTTTTATAGTCAATAAATTAACTTCCTAAAACCCAGAAGAATAAATCTTGTTTACAATTTGAAAACTAAGAAGTTTGCTTTCTTAATATTCAGATGATATATTCCAGAATTTTAGTAGTATTTTATTGATTTTAGTGAAATTCTGCTATTTTTTATTCGAACCGTATTTCTCTCCAGTTTTAGAAGTTTATTTCCCTCCGTATACGGACAATTTTTTCCGGAAATGGTTACCAAAGACTAGTCTTTGCCCACGACAATACTTTCTCGAGAAAATTTCTTCTCCGTTGCTGTAAAAAGTGTTTTAAATTATAAAATTCTTTTATTTGATATTCTTAAATAATCTGCATTATCTCACAAAATTTAATTGTTCAATATTTACAATATCTATCGTGCAATAAAAAAATTAAATTCCGTAAATATAATAAACATTCCTTTATGAATATTAATATCTCGAGAAAATGGTATTGGATGTCATCAAAAAATATTAATAAAAATAGATATATATTTCGCAAAAAAGATATATCATGCAACAAAAATACTATTTTTTTACTTTTTTAAATTACTTTAATACTTAGCTCATTGCTGTAAAAAAGTTTTTACAGAATAAAAATAATTTTAATTGATATTCTTGAATAAACCGCATTATCTCACAAACTTTTAATGTTCAATATTTACTTGATATTTGTCAAACACACAAATAAAAATCTATCGTGCAATAAAAAAAATTGAATTCTGTAAATATAATAAACATTCCTTTATGAATATTTATATCTTGAGAAAATGTATTGGACGTCATGAAAAAATATTATTCACGAAAATAAAACAAATGTCATGCAAAAGAAATATTAAAATAATTACTTTTTTGAATTACTTTAATACTTATGTCAAAATGTCACATTTTAGAAGAGATTTAGATTTATTTAATATCTTTGTTAAAAACAGCATTTAATCATAATTAAGGGTTATTTAAAAATTTCATGATATATGACAAAAACACTAAAAATAGCAACAAAAACGAAAAAAATATGAAAATTTCAATATTTTTTAATTATTTTTCATAAGGAGAGTATTTAAATTTTTAAAATTCATTTTAAAAACAGTATTTGATATAAATTTGTTTCTTTTTAATTGCATGATATTTTTAATTATTAAAAACAAAGTATTTATATTTCGAAAGTTATTGCAAGACATAAACTATCTAAAACTCAAAAGAATTTTGACCAATGTAGACTTTAGATTCCGAAATTAATAAGAATAAATATAAATTTGAAAAACCACTTGACACAAATATTAATTTACATTTGAAAATGTTGAACCTTTTAACAAATTTGTTCTTGAGTATTATAACACATTGAACTTTTCACAAAAATAAAATTTATATTATATAAATTAATAAAAAATTTCCTTGACATATAAATATCATGCTAATGAACAAAAAGACCCATGAGCAATGGATATTCATTATATTGACATTGAAATATCACAAAATTTCGAAATTTATTTTTTCTTTAACGCGTCATCTTATTTTAAGAAACATGCGATTGTAAAATTATTTAAAAATATTATTAGATTTTTGGGAAAAATTTGAAAAACGTGACTAATGGCAGGGTGTTTCTCTCCATGTGGTTTTGAACGTCAACAAATTTTCAAATGATATTACGAAAGTGTTTGTTTTATTATGTAAAATATATTTATTTAAAATGTTTTTATTACATTTTTTTTTTTGATATTTTGTTATTAAATTATTTTCATTTTTATTTGTAGAAAATAATTAACATTGAAATTTTATTTCAACACGTGTAGTTTAATTATTAAAACGTAATTTCAATGTGAATCATTTATTTTTAAAATACATTCCATTTGTATTATTCATGTGCGATTGACATTTTATAAAAATATCAGTATTCTAAATTTTTAACAGAGAGATTTTCTAATACTTATAAACAAATTTTCTTAATTATACAAGTCTCATACGAAGATTTCTATATTTTTTAATTATATACCCTAGGATTGAAGCTCAGGCAATGAATATTTGTGACAAGTGACATATGTTTGTCTTAAATATTAACTAGAATACATTTTTAAAGCGATTAAATGCAATATTTACCAGATGTAACGAATGTTATAAGGAACAATAATTTAAAATAACACTTTCATTAAAGTGTATCATATAGTGATTCGTGGTAACAATTAAAATGCTTGCGATAAATAAATTATTGTTGAGTAAAATACTAATAAAAATTGTAATTACAAATATATTTTTTTCTATGTTATAAAATATAATGAATACAAAACAATGCAGTTTTGTTCTTTTCAGTACGACATAAAAGTATTTTGCATCAAAAATATAATGTTTGCAGCTAGAAACTGTAATTATGAATGGCGTATTATAAGAATTTAGTTGAAACAGTAAGTGTTTACAGAAAACATTTGACTGCTTGCCGCAAATACTTTACAATTAATTGTAATATTAAAAAAAAATTAATTGAATTGTAATATAAAAAATTTAATTTTTTGAAACAAATAATAAATTTTTTTAATGCTGGTTACAATTTTTAGAGATTTAGAATATGACTGACGCAAATAGTTATAATTAAATCCAGTAATCCTAAATCATTCTATAGCTTTAGTTTATAGTTGATTTGACTAATATTATTTATTTTAAAAATTGTGCTTGCAGGCAACATATTAATGTTTGCAATAATATTTTTTTAATTTCCAGTTTTGTCCAACTTTTTTCTGATTTACAGATTTCAACTTTTGAAAGATCTATGCCTTTATATTTTTATTTTAATATCGTCACTGACGTGCCGAAGGGATGAATGTGCAATTTTGAAAATGTTGGGAAATCAATTTATAAATTTTGAAACTTTAAAAATGAGAAAAATTATTTTTTTTTAATTTTTTTTATTTATTTTGTTTTATTTATCAATTAGCATAACGTATATAAAATATCTATTGATTTGGACAATGTACAGAATTATAAATACGAATTTTGTATAGCCTCACATCCTGATCAAAACGCAAATATTTTTGTTTTGCCTTTTAATGGGTATAGGACCAAATAGTGATGTAAAGGCAATAACTGTTCGTTTTTAAGGAACCTATCGATTGGCATCATTATTTAAAAATAATGTTTAAATAATTTTTCGAATTTTTGTTATTTGCAAGAAAAATGTTTGGAAAATTATTTTTTAATAATGATGTCAATCGACAGGTGCTTTAAAAACGAACAATTATTGCCTTTACTCCACTATTTTATCTTGTACCAATAATAGCAAAATTCTAAATATGGAAAATCTTGTCATGCCAAAAGGGCGAATCTTTTCGTTTTTTTGCCATAACTTTTTATTGGTACAAGATAAAATAGTAGTGTAAATGAATGTAGTTTTTCCTCAAATACACTGTGTCAAAATCGTGTATGGTTTTCTTGGATATTTCTAGTCACAAAAGACAAAACCAAAAGGGCGAATCTTTTCGTTATTTTGCATTAACTTTTTACTGGTACAAGATAAAATAATGGTGTAAAAGCATGAATTGTTTGTTTTTAAAGCACCTATCGTTGGCACCATTATTTAAAAATATTTTTTTTTTGAATTTTTGTTATTTGCGAGAAAATTATTTTTAAATAATGATGCCAATCGATAGGTGCTTTAAAAACAAACAATTCATGCTTTTACACCATTATTTTATCTTGTACCAGTAAAAAGTTAATGCAAAATAACGAAAAGATTCGCCCTTTTGGTTTTGTCTTTTGTGACTAGAAATATCCAAGAAAACCATACACGATTTTGACACAGTGTATTTGAGGAAAAACTACATTCAAAAATATCAACAAAAAAAAAGAAAATTTTGAAAAATTACACATTCGCCCCTTTGGCATGATAGTGATATAGTATAAACAAATTTTATGTTGAGAATACTTTATGATTTTGTCACAAAAAATTATCCAATTAGTAATGATGATAGAGCCTTGAGAAGTCGAAGACAACAGATTTTGAAATAAGTGTCAATGAAGAATCAAAAAAACTAAAACAATTTCATATAGAAAATGCTGTTACAGTTACTGAACCAAAACGATGATTCAACAATGATTCCTATTTACATAGATCATCAAAAATGTGCACAAAGAATTTGAAAAAGTGAAATTTAATTACATTAGACATGTTCTAAATTTGGAGTTAATTCGAATTTAATTATGCAATTTGTTTTTTTATTTAATTTTTTTGTATTACAAAATAAAATAAAAATTTAAATCGTCTAAATAAAATCGGCACGAGTTTAATTTAATTTTGAGATCAAACATTTTGATTACGATCGAAAGTGCATTTTATAGATTGAATTACGAGTGAAAAGTCACAAGTCTCGGATGTTCCTGATTATCTCTGTACCGCATACCTGAGCGTGATCCGTCCGGAGTGCGCACTACGAAATGAATTTCGCTGTACACATCATGTGATTTGAGGTTGAGGAGGGTTGTTTTTAGTTTTTCAAAATATTTATTGGAATTGTGTAATAATTAAATACAATCTGTAAGGAAAATTCCACAGTAGATGAATTAAATGAAATGAAATTCTTAACTTTGTCCGGCTTGTTTTTAAATTAAACGTAATTCAGTAAAAACCAAAATGATTAATTTTAAGTTTTCGAAAATTCTATTTTTAATACAAAATACAAATGGTCAATTGAAACATTTTAATTTAAAAGCGTAACAAAATCGAAGTAATGCCTAATGTAAGAATATTTTTGAATTTTCGGTTTAATTGTTTTTCTATTTTATATTTATTTATTGTTTTATTTATTCATTTATTTATTTATTTATTTATTTATTTATTTATTTATTTATTTATTTATTTAATTTAATCTTTTCATCATAAAAAAAACATTTTCAACTAACAATTGGTATGTACACATTCAGCCATGTGTTTGCCATTGAATGCTCTTCCAATTCAATTTTGATTTGTAATCGAATTCATAGAAAATGAGGCGCCAGGCCTTCTTTCAATCATTGACATTTGATATGGTTGCCTTTTTTTTGTATTCTTCCAAATACCATTGCAGTCACACTTGTTATGACATTTGAGTGACACGATGACAGACAGCAAGAAATAAAAATGAAATCGACCAATATCTATTTGCAGGTTGTTCTAATTCTATTTTGGTGGTACCAGTCGATGCATTGTCAGGAGGACTGTCAGTCCTTGTTTCCGATAGTGACAGCTTTTTACAAAAGAATTTTTGATTTTTTTTTTCATTAATCGTTAGATATTTATATAAATATATATATTATATATATATATATATGTATATATATATATATATATATATATATATATATATATATATATATATATATATATATATATATATATATATATCGTCGTTGTAGAACGAAAAGTCACCAAATACATTTTTATCAAAAACTTAATTTTCGAGTTTTTTTGATTAATATTATAAAAAGTAAATGATGCACTTTTAAAGTTGAAAAATCAATTAATAGATTTACATTTCCTTATCATCATTTCCTTATATTAAATTAAGATCACCGATTAAAAATTGACAGATTTATAAAGAATTTTGTAAATAAATATTTGGCATTTTGAAAATGTATTTGGAGACTTTTCGTTCGAAAACGACGATATGTAAATATTTTTGTATTTAGAACATCTGTGAAATATATTTTTGATAGCATATTTGATATTTTATTATTATATTTACAATTTTCGTATAAATGATACATGATAGGTAAAAACTGAGTATACTGTTGCAAGCAATACCCTCGAAGGTAATATTCAGTAACCCTAGTTGAGATTTACCCAATTAGGGTAGATATTATCATGACTGGATTATGTAACTGCGCGGATAATGATAAGACAAAAGTTTAGCAATTTCTACTAGGAACTTTTCAAGTAGGTAGTTTATAATAACTAAGGGTACTACTTAAGGAAGTCTTAAACGTTTTTTGATGATTTGAATAATATGAGTTTATTGAGGTAGGTATTAAAATCTAATTGTAAAATCCCTATGATATAAATCATTCTCAGGTATAAACTATTAACGTTTTAATATATTTAGGTATTTTATTGGTAGAAAGGTTACATTTTACTATATGTGTTATAAAGTTTCATGAAATATTAGGTAATACAATTAGTTTTCATAAATATGATTTAATAAGTTTACAGTAAACCAAACGAGGCCATAATTATATTAAAACGATATCGATTACACAGTGCACTCAGAAAAAGCCCAGTTGGTCAATAGGACAATTATAATATGTTCGAGGGTGTGACATTTGAACCTTCCATCTTCAATCATTTTATTTTGAAATACAATAATTCATAAAAATTCTAAATTTCACTAAAGAAAAAAATTAAATAAACAAACAATTCTAACAAAATTTTCCATTTTAATAAAAATTCATAATTTTACTCAAAATTCAACATATCTTTAAAAATTGAACATTTTACTCAAAATTCAACATTTCACTCAAAATTCAACATTTCACTCAAAATCCATCATTTGACTCAAAATTGAACATTTTACTCAAAATTTAACGTTCACTCAAAATTCAACATTTTACTCAAAATTCACTCAAAATTCAACATATTAGTCAAAATTGAACATTTTACTCAAAATTGAACATTTTACTCAAAACTTTGCATTCACTCAAAATTCAACATATTACTCAAAATTAAAATTTTACTCAAAATTGAACATTTAACTCAAAATTTTACATTTTACTCAAAATTCATCATTTCACTCAAAATTCAACATTTTACTCAACATTTCACTCAAAATTCAACATTTGACTCAAAATTTAACATTCATTCAAAATTCAACATTTTACTCAAAATTCAACACTACTCAAAATTCAGCATTTTACTCAAAGTAACCATTTTACTCAAAATACAACATTTCACTCAAAGTTCAATATTTTATTCAAAATTCAACATTTCACTCAAAATTCAACATTTCATTCAAAATTGAACCTTTTACTCAAAATTCAACATTTGACTCAAAATTGAACATTTTACTCAAAATTTAACATTCACTCAAAATTCAACATATTACTCAAAATTGAACATTTAACTCAAATTTATACATTTTACTCAAAATTAAACATTTCGCTCAAAATTCAACATTTGACTCAAAATTCAACATTTCACTCAAAATTCAACATTAGACTCAAAATTGAACATTTTACTCAAAATTCAACATTTGACTCAAAATTGAACATTTTACTAAAAATTTAACATTCACTCAAAATTCAACATATTACTCAAAATTGAACATTTTACTCAAAGTAAAACATTTTACACAAAATGTAACATTTCACTCAAAATTCAACATTTTACTCAAAATTCAAAATTTCATTCAAAATTCAACACTTTATTCAAAATTCAACATTTTACTCAATGTTAAACATTTTACTCATAATTCGACATTTAACTTAAAATTCAACACTTTTTTCAAAATTCAACATTTCACTCAAAATTCAACATTTTACTAAAAATTCAACATTTCACACAAAATTCAACATTTGACTCAAAATTGAACATTTTACTCAAAATTTAACATTTGACTCAAAATTGAACGTTTTACTCAAAATTTAACATTTCTCTCAAAATTCAACATTTTACTCAAAATTCAAAATTTTACTCAAAATTCAACATTTCACTCAAAATTTAACATTTCACTCAAAATTCAACATTTCACTCAAAATTCAACATTTTACTAAAAATTCAACATTTCACTCAAAATTGAACATTTTACTCAAAATTTAACATTCACTAAAAATTCAACATTTCACTCAAAATTCAACATTCCACTCAAAATTCAACATTTAACTATAATTCAACATATCACCCAATATTCGACATTTCACTCAAAAATCAACACCTTTTAAAAATACAACTATCACTAAAAATTTCACTCAAAATTCAATACAAAAAAAATATTTAATAAAAATTCAAAATTTCACTCAAAATTCATCATTTCACAATAAGAATTCAATTTTTATTAAAAATTTAACTTTTCATTAAAAAATCAACATTTCATTCAAATTTCCACATTTTTCGAAAAATTCAACATTTGACTTAAACTTTCCACCTCAAATTACATGTAATATTATTTACTATTAAATTTATAAATGCCAGTTAACTTTTTATTTAATTAAAAAAATCTTAATCTACATCAATATCCATTTTCAAGAGCTTTTATAATATTTGAAGCTAGAGTTTCCTGTACGATTCCATTATAACAGACTGGGAACTATAATTTATTATTTGATATGAATCAATTTCATGCCATATGTTTTACTCAATTGAAAATGTATTAAAATTTCCGTTTTTTTTGTTGTACTTTTTTACTACAATGTTTTCTTATCTTTGACATCAGGGTACAACAATCTTTTACTATATGGAACCGATACAAAAGACGATAGCAACAACTACTACTTATTCAGCACCATTGTCATATTTATTTACGCTATTGTTTTGCATTATAGTTTAAATAAAGTGACTCATGCTTCATCATCAACACAATTTATAGAGCAACTTAATTTTTGACATTTAGAGACGGTTAATGTTGACAAACTTTTTGTTCTAACTAAACAAAAAAAAAAAACACTTCAAAATGCATAATATAAAAAAAAATTAAAAGCAGTGTTTTCTAGAAATATTTAGGCAATTTTGGTTTTTACTCAATTCAATTTTAGTATTGTATGCGATAATTTGTTTTTGTTATATGGAAAAATAATAAATAATAAATTGGCGATAAGAGCTCCCTTTTTATTTTGTATACAAAGGTTAAATTGTTTTGTTATTTTGTTTATGAACTTTTGCAATAATAAATTAATTATCTGTTTTCTAGAAAATTTCCCATTAACCCGCAACGCCTCAGCTGTTGTTATTGGCAAATATTTTGGCGGTGGCGGGTCTTTATCAAAGCAAGTCTAAAATATATAACCTACAGTTCGTCTATAAGTCTGGCATTTTCATAATTTTGTATATAAAACGACCGATAAGATTGTGAATGCTACCACCTACGCCTATAACTTTGAATTTCTATTTTGTATGATTTACAACTTTCGTTAATTTACAACTTAATGTAGTCTTAAATTTTAAAAGTTACAGCTATATAGAAGGTTAATTTAAATATATTTTAAAACTACTTGTTTTCATTATTATAATTTTTGAATTATTCGACTTTAAACTTTAAACACATATTATAAAACATTCAGATAAAGTTATCTACACACGCATTGAAAAAAAAAATATGATAATGGTTGTGGCAAACAAATTATAAATTATATAGTTGCTCAGATTATTGAAAATAATAGTCTATTTTTTAAAATCATAAATACAAATATATCTAAAATCATATTTTGATTGAGCGCTAAATTGTTAATGATTGTAGTAAAAATGCCATTAAATGATTGTCATAACAATTGTATGATTGATTGTAATAATGGCATTTTTCCTATAATTAAACAATTGTCAACATGTAACAACAATGAAAGCAATAAATAAAGCTTACAAAATGCGAAAGAATTAAACTTATGGCCATTTGGTTTCAATTTTGGCATTATTGTTTCAAATATGTTACACGTTTGCAAATATAAAGATGATTCTCCCTAAAGTGATGCTTAAAAAAATCATAACAATCGTCATAAATATAATCATTTAAAATTAATATTTTTCAAAAATACATTTTCAATTACTACAATGTTTTAAATATTGGACTTGAAATATTTATAACAAAATGCTATATAATGTTATCAATACACACAGAAATAATATAATCGGGTTTTTAATGATATGTTGATCGGATAAATTAGATAAATGCCATTATAAGTTATGACATACTTAATTTTGTGTAAAGTAAGTGCAGAATTGAGACATGATTGAGTTTTGTTTCGTCTGTAAAATTCATTTTGTAAGAGGTATTCGAAAATGTTTTAGAGTATCACCAACATTGTATATGCAAATAGCAGTTATCATTTGAATTATTCACTTTATTCACTATCATATATAATTGCTAAGATATGTTTGTCACAATCATAAATGATTGCTAAGATTACAGTTGATTCTTATAATATTTAACCATTTTTTGAATTATTAATAAAATTATATATGAAATCCTACTATGCTTTTTTGTTATGATTAAAATGGTTTATTATCCAATTATGTTAGATTATCATAATAATTGTATGATCATAAGCATCATAATTTCCTTAAATTATATAATTATAATGCATATTAGAACAATATGTGATCAGTAATGTCAATTAGAAAAATATTTAAGAGAGAGTTTCAAGTCGAATAAGATTAGGTCCATCATATTGCTCTCTTGGCATTATTGATTCAATCATTTTACACGATTACAATACAAATAAAAATGTGCAGTAAATACAAATAAACTTGCAGCAAAAATGTAAGTTATTTGAAAACATCACATACTTCGTATTACTTAAGAGATGTTTCCCATAAACAACACGGAAATGTCATATTTAAAAAGATTAATGGAAAATATGAGTTTTCAAAATATCACAAAAAATGTCGAATATTTAATTAAAAATGGTGTTTAGAACTGTAATACTTTTCAAACATATTTAAATCTATACTGGATACAAGCATTTTAAATCTATACTGGGTTAAATCGGAAACTGGGTTGATAGGGCATATTTTAAAAATTAGAACCGATATTAAAAAGTTTATTAATTTCTTCATTAGCTTGAACTATGTACTACATAACTATAAATTACTTTTTCATTTATCGTTAGTCCAAAATGCTAAAAAGAATCGTCTAAAAATAGTTTAAAAACAATTAATATTTTTCGAGTTTAGATTGGAATATCTTAAAAATCTATCGGAATAATAGTATTTGTTGATATATTGTAATTAGTCTTGACAATTTGAAGAATAACTACGTTTACAGTTTTTTGGAAATCGACTGTATTTTTTTTAATAATAAAAAGTGAATGAAAATGGCCTCAGATAACAAGAGCAATTTTCTTAAAAACCTTACGTAATAGAAAAAAACTGAGTATGCAGTTAAAATCAGCAATCTCGAATTATATAGAATTGATGTATGGAATGTCCATGGTAAAATTTTGTTCTCATTTTATTGAGTAGTGTAATTATGGTTGAAAGAAATATCAATTGATAATAATAGTATGGTCGATTGTAATAATATTATATTTGACTGAAATCATACAAGAATACATACCAGAGCAAAATTGAAGAGGAATATGATTGGTTTGACCATATTGCTTTAATCATGTACACGAATAGAAAAGATTAGTTTGAATATGCTTGAATGTAATTATAACGTAGCTCAAAATCACCATATACATATTAGAAGTAAAATCTAATTACATTATAATTGAATTGTATATTCATTTGTTCAGATTGAAATATTATTATACGATATTTAAATATTAATTGTTTTAATCGCGGATTTACATGAATTTACTATATTAATGTTTCTGTAGAAATATATATTTTACATCAGATATTAATATATGTATGTTTGTATGTTTGCTATTTAACACATCCAACGTCAATAAAAGATCTTTGAATTATATGTATTTGGTTATTCGTGTTTTTGACATTCAATCGTATATATGTTTGCAAGAACGTTTGTTTGAACATAAATATGTTTGATCGAAAACAAAAATATGTTTGGCTGTTATTATAATTATTTATGGCAATGAATATTTACTTTCGTTTGCATAAAGCTCCAATGATATATGTAATGCCTGCAAAATTATGTTTGGGAGAGCCCTTTTTTGCACCGTGTACCTACTCCATTTTAAAATTATACTAACGATCATGTTTTTTCTTGGCGTGTATTCTACAATTTAATTATGTTTAATTTAAAAAAAAGTTTAGTAGCAGTAATTTTTATTATATTGACTTGAAAACAACTGGGTAATGTTTTAGCTTCATGTCATAATATAAAGTTTTATGCAACATTTTAATTAGTTTATGATTTATTTATTTCGACATGTGGCTATATGTATATAAAATGTATTTTATTATTAAGTTATGGCGATAAAACAAAATGAGGGAAAAAATCACATGAATAATACATCATCTAATAAAATAGAATAAATATTGTGTTTACTATAAATAACATTTCAAAGAATATGCTATCAAAAGAAAATATTAATGTACGAGATTTTAAATAACAATTTTTCAATATTTCTGTTAAAATGGTAAACATAAAAATTTCAGTTTTTAATATTCAAGTAATTAATTAAATATATATTTGATAGCTTTGAAACGATATGTGAAATATTTGCGACCAAATAAATTGCGGTGAACAAGGTAAACTAATTAATTGTAATATGTAGTTTGTCAAAAAATTTAATTTTGATATTAATTTTGAATAACATAATTAACTAGCTTGTGGTATCTTAAATATTCATTTAAAATATAATCAAAAAAAAAAAAATGTCGGAAAACTATATATAAATTGAATTATACGACAACGATGATATATTGTATTAATCAATCATTTTGTACATCAATTATAATTATGGTACCGTCAAAATATATTCAATGTTAAGTCGATAATTGATTATTTAATATACTTAATATTCAATATTTCTTATTTAGAAATATTTTAAAAAGAAACTAAAGTCAAAGTAATATTGTGAAATACATTATAAAACTCGTACAAAGTTAACATTCAGTGTGAAATTGAAGTTTGTCTCTATAACTTAAAATAATATGGGATTTCCGAAAAATACAAAAAATAAATTGGGATTTTCCTCAGTGCTATACAAAAACAAGATATACAAAACATATAGTGAAACATTGTAAAATTATAATTTCTTAACAAAAAAATTAATTATTTAATATAAATATTATAAAATTGCAATATTAAAATATAATTAAAATTAGGAAATTAAATTTTTAAAAATTTCGCAAATACCTTATCTTTACAATAAATCTCTAAATTTCATACTACCATTCTCACACTCTCCTGGTTCGCTCTCTGCTCATGCTCTTTTAGGCATAAACATCTCTATTTCACGAAAATAGCGAGAGACAGCGCTATAACGAGTGCAATGTTTTCACACTTAAACTCTCCAAGTATTGCTTTCTCTGTTTCTACCATTCATATTATAAATTTGCTATCTCGCTCTAACTATGCTAAGTAACCTTTACTCTCTGAAACACATTGCCAGGATTTCCAGATGTAACATACATTTAATGTTTGGTTATTTCCCATTTTTCTCATAAAATACAAATGTTAATGGTTAGTTCGTACATAAAGCTATATAACCAAAATGAATTTAAATAAATATCGAAATTTTTAATAGATTTAAACTATGGAATATACCTAGTCTAGTATCAATACGAGTAGATGAAGAATTAACACGATATCGGAAACATTCTGGTAAATCGTAGGTATCATTGCTATCTGTCGGAGTATTATTGTATTGGGTTAATGCACTGCGACCTAATAAGATCTATTGTGCCCCGCTTGGAGCCATAGTTGACAGAGTTATCAACTGTGGCCCCTCCCTAGTTCATTCAGTGGTATCCTGATTTGCTGGGGATTCTGATGGTTGTACTATATCCTTCTAGAGGACATCAGCCAAGCCTATCTTAGTAAGAAACCTAATTATTTCGATTGGTTTCAATTTCCTGATATCAGTGTGGCTTGGTTGAGTGAATCCAAGAATTTTCTTCCTTGTGCGCCTAAGGGCTGGACAAGTTCCCAGAATATGCTCTGGGTTTTCGTCCTCCTCCAGACAGTATCTAAATGTACTGTCGGATTGTATACCCATTCTTGTGAGTTGCTCTGCCAGTCTGCAGTGACCTGTGAGAAATCCAGTCAAGATTCTTAAGTTGTTCTTTGTTAACTTAATACATTCTTTGAATCTTTTGAGGCAATATGTCCCAATAAGTTTCTTTGATTGTCGTAGCTTTGGTAGCCCCATCCATAATTCTTCTCTTGTTGTTGATTAGTTTAGATCCAAAGAATTTAAAAACATCCTCAGATAAAATTTTTGCCGGGCCGAGGCAATTTAGAAACATATTTTTGTCATCCCGAGACATTTCGCACATTTTTCAGGAACATTTTCGGCAACACATAGATAAATTAAATATTTTGGGAAGCGTATAGCTGGTTGTAAAATTTTATGGAATTTTATTTTTTTTATGGAATTTTCACGCCAAATTATGGGAACGGCGAGAAAACATGAGAGCTTGTTCTGTCGAAAAAAATGCCTCGACCCTGCCAAAAATGTTGTCTAGGTGTATTGGATATTATTATTTATTATTATTATAAGTAGCGTCGTTATTTCGACTGGTTAGTGCATCGGGCTACGAGCCAAAAAAAGTCGCTGGTGCGTTCGACTACGAGCCTAAAGGTCCCGGGTTCGATCCAAGTCACTGTCAACATATTTTTCATAGAAACAAATGTTCTATGCGACGCTACCTCTTGGCAGTAAATGGCAACCTACGAGAGTAAAACTTTGCCTAAGCAGAATTAAACTGTATGTTCCAGTTTAAAAACATATTTTTGACATCGCGAGACATTTCGCACATTTTTCAGGAACAGTTTCGGCAACACATAGATAAATATAACACGCACCCCTCAAATGGTGAGAGAGCTCGGCCTAAGTTTTTCCAAGGACTGTAGCGTCAAATTATCATATCATTAAAATTAGTCTGAGACAATAAAAAAATATTTGTCAATTTCAAGGATTGAAACGTATCTAAACATGTAGACGGGGTTGGGGTGGGGTTTTACGTTCACACTACCTGCATACTGCAGGCAGAGGTAGTTTAATTAGTAAAGCCGATAACTGTCTAACTGGGTATATTTCTGCAAAAGATATAAACAGTGAAGCAGTACTCAAAACTCTAAAAAACAACTTCATAAAATTTGCCGGAGTACAAAAATGTTTTCAGGTACTGCAACTCTTCTGTGAATATGTTGTAGTTCAATTACTCTGGGTACCACGACACTGCAATATAGAAGGAAACTATAAGACATATAAATTTGCTAATCAAGGAGTTCAGCTCAATATGGAACCCCCTACCACCAATACAATTCTATTACTCGAAACAGGCACCCATGCCTCTATATTTATCACAAAGCAGGTGGACTATGAGTCCTGTGACATCGCGAGACATTTCGCACATTTTTCAGGAACAGTTTCGGCAACACATAGATAAATATAACACGCACCCCTCAAATGGTGAGAGAGCTCGGCCTAAGTTTTTCCAAGGACTGTAGCGTCAAATTATCATATCATTAAAATTAGTCTGAGACAATAAAAAAATATTTGTCAATTTCAAGGATTGAAACGTATCTAAACATGTAGACGGGGTTGGGGTGGGGTTTTACGTTCACACTACCTGCAGACTGCAGGCAGAGGTAGTTGTAATTAGTAAAGCCGATAACTGTCTAACTGGGTATATTTCTGCAAAAGATATAAACAGTGAAGCAGTACTCAAAACTCTAAAAAACAACTTCATAAAATTTGCCGGAGTACAAAAATGTTTTCAGGTACTGCAACTCTTCTGTGAATATGTTGTAGTTCAATTACTCTGGGTACCACGACACTGCAATATAGAAGGAAACTATAAGACATATAAATTTGCTAATCAAGGAGTTCAGCTCAATATGGAACCCCCTACCACCAATACAATTCTATTACTCGAAACAGGTACCAATGCCGTTATATTTAGCACAAAGCAGGTGGACTATGAGTCCTGTGAGCAAAATGTCTATGCTATTATGGACAGTATTATGCAGATAGACCTCCGACTACATCTTCGGCTTCGGTTACGGTCTTGGGAAGAAGTTTTTAAACGAATTTCGTTTTCTATACCTGATTCTTAATTTGCTTTAAATAACATATATACTTTTGGTTTCGGGTTCATCATTAAATTGAAAACAAATATGGCGACATTGAGTAATTTTATAAATTATGCAGCGGTGCGCTGGCAACCCTACACACACACAGCAAGCAAAAGAGCCAGCGAGAGCCCTATTGAGTTTTGCTCAATCACACATCGTACCAGTCGGGGCTCGCAACTGAAATGAAACGGACGTGAAGTGCGGACGATTTGTAAAAATTTTGCGTGCTAAGCTATACATGAAAAAAAAAGATTACAGAGTGGAAAAAATCAAGAAATACATGCATAGATGTAGCTCTTTGTTCAGTGAAAAAAAATTACATATATATATAAATGAAAATTCTGCTTTTCAACTGAAAATCTAATTGAATGAGTGAAAAATCATATTACAAATAGTAATTCCAATAGTAAAAACAACTTAAAAATAGAGAAAAAGTGTATTCAAAGCAATTAAAGTGCGTGAAAATCACTTTTCCAGTACAAAATAAAACAGAAAAAAAATTGAGGCGAAAAATTCACTGAAAGATACAGATACATATATAATATATAGATACATATATTTATATATGTAAAATATATTTTGTGAAATATACAAGCAAAAGGTAAAGAAACCACAAAAAATAAAATAATTAAATAAAATAAAAACAAGTTTAATATATTATTTAACAGTTCAACTGGTTATTTTTATGTTTTTATTAAATATTTTGTGAAAATTAATTTCGACGACGTCGTCAAAATTAGTCGACTCGTCGTGGAGTGTGTGAAAAAAGAACCAGCAACGTCGTTGTCGGACGGTCGGTCGGTAGTTCATGCGTCGTGTAGCAAATGTCGTCGTCGTCTTCTTCGTCGTCACTTCAGTCAGTGCCTTTTGTGTTGTTGCAAGTTTTTTGTATTTTTTTTTATTCTTGTTTTGATTTCTTTTTTTGTTGCGTTTTTTTCGCTTCTACAAATTGTATCTAGCAGATACTTTGTATTGTTTTGAGGTTTGCATTTATGCGCTGGCATGTCAGACGCAGCGTGTGACGCGTTCGTTCACTTGATTTCATTTCATGAACTCCGTGTGAATTTTGTTGTGAATCAGCATTAACGTATTACAAATGAAGTAGCGCATAGATACAAAAAGTAATTTTTAGATACTTTTAATTGCGACGTGATATTTATATGATTTTTTTGTTTAGTTTTGCTGCTGACATTACAGCTTTGTGTTAAAAAGTCACTTGACAACAAAAATTAAATCTGCTTAAATACTTTACAATTAAGTGTATCTTTCAGATACATTGAATTAATACGTGTTTTTTTTATATATTTTTTGTATCAGATACGTGTTAAAAAATATGCAAAAACAAAAAATAAAAAACAAAGCACTAATAGATAAATATTTAAAAGTATCTATTAAATATTAATAATTTAGTGTATTTTTGCGATATGTTTTTATAAGAACAAAATAATAATAAAAAAAAAAAAAATAAATACATAAATAAATAAATAAATAAATAAATAAATAAATAAATAAATAAATAAATAATACAAAATCAATATTTTTTACAAGTGTCTTTTAAAACCAAAAGTGTATCAATTAAAAAATATCTCTTAATGCTGTAAAACCGATTTAGATACGTGTACATAAAATTTAAAAAACCATGTAAAACAATAAAAATTGATATACATATAATAAAAAATAAGTTTTAGATAAAATATACAATTTTTTAGAAATCTCTTTTTTTCGCGTATTTTAAATTATTTGTTGTGTTTACGTGCAAAATTAAAATAAAATGATAGTAATGCAAATAAAAAGAATTTGAATGCTGTAAAAAAATGTAGTACACACAAAAGAATATCGTTTCTGGTAAACAATATCTCAAAAACATCGTTTGAAAGAAATAATCAAATTGATACCACAATTGTATTACATCTTGCAAGCAATCCATAGTTCGATATTGTTTGCCAGACATAATATTTATGCTTCGTACAAGAATAATGCCGCAAATATATTAAAACTTCCCATAAATATTTCTAGTGTTTCCCGCAAAGTGTTTGAATTATAGTTTCTCCTATTAATTTAAAGTAATTCCAAAAATGTCTAGTGTTTGACACAAACATTTTTAGTGTTTCTGGTAAACAATATCTCAAAAGTGTTTGAAAACATCGTTTGAAAGAAATAATCAAATTTAAACCACATTTGTACTATATCTTGCAAACAATTCAAAGTTTGAAATTGTTTGCCACAAATGATTTTTATGATTCGTGCAAGAAATTCAGTGTTTTTTTCCAAATGCCGAAAATATGTTAAGGATTTCCGTCAAATATTTATAAAAAAAGTGTATCCCCCAAATATTTGAAGTGCTTCCAAAAATGTCTAATCTTTGTCACACACTTTTTAAGTGTTTGCCACAAACATTTGTAGTGTTCTCCACAATTATTTGTAGTGTTTCCCAATTCTATAGGAGAAACATTTTTTTTTGTTGCGGTAGCCCCTCATTTACGCGACATGTCGAATAATGTAATTTAAAATGTAAATCAAAATATTTTAGTTTAGATCCAAATATATTAAAAACATCCTCAGACTAAATTTTTGGCAGAGTCGCGGTAGTTTAGAGACATATTTTCGACATCTTTCAAACAGACAAAGACGGGATCGCGATACAATATTTTGTGCATTTTTCCGTAATATATTTGGTCTGTTTTCTGGACGTTAAGTGTTTGCTCGAAATATTTGAAGTGTTTCAAATAATTTGTAGTGTTTGCCTCAAACATTTTAGTATTTGCCACAAATATTTGTAGTATTTCCCAATTCTATCGAAGTAAAAAGATTTGTTTCCGAGCCATTTACACGACATCTAGAATAATGCGGAATGCCAGAGTAGATTATTCGACATGTTGTGTAACCGAGCGGCTCCAGAAATAAACCTTTTGCATTGACTAACTGTTTTTTTTTTAGTGTAGATACGTGTATCTTTTAGATAGATTTAAATAAATACTACGTGTTATTTGTTAAAAATGCAATTGCGTGAATAGCGGCGACGCGTAAAAATGCAAAAAATTATAAAACTAAACAATATTTAATGCCAAATTGTTGACAGATATAATTATCTTTTGCAAGTATCTATAAGATACGTTGTTTTTTTTTTTATTTTTTAAGAAAACCTGCTGTTATCGAATATACAAATAATACAATTTACAACAAAACTTAGTTTTAATTTAATTGCAAAAATTAAAGTATTTTAAAGTATCTTAAAAATAGAGATCATATTTAATATCAAAGATACAATTAATTGTCTTTTCCAAGTATCTAAGAGATACATATACAATTTATTAAACGTACCAATTTTCGCAAATTTAATTTAGTTGTTGTATAAAATGATATGTAAAAGTATTAAATAGAATTAGAATTTTGGCATCTTAAAAACTATCTTTTAGATACTTTTAATTTCAACGTATTATTTTGTGTGTATAGAACGTCTTCGAATTTAAATCATTCACTTGACAACAAAAACTAAAATTTGATGAATCTTTTAAAATATTTATTTCGATGTTTTTTTTTATTTTTTTCTTTGTGCGATAGTTGCGTATAACTGTATCTATGTATATAATATGTCTGTCATTGTATTTGTTTATGCTTGGAGGCACGTTTTCACGCCGTGTGCTTACTAAATGCCTCATGTTTTTTTCATGTGTTATTTTTAAATAAAAAAGAAAATACTTTTTAGGCATTTTATGCACGCTGCTTCTTGGTCTGTCTATGTGTATTTATAAAAAGTATCTTTGAGATACAACTAATTTGACCACCCGTTATGTGTTACAAAAAAACGTAGTACCATAAAAAATAAAACCACCAGAAGCAGCAAACTATTATCATCTGTCTGTCCACACACTTAACTTTATGGTTTTTGCAAAATTTTCCATTCCGCCGCCACAGTAGTTTTTCCTGTTTTAATTAAATATAATCGCCAGTGAATGAGTGAGTGAGTGAGTTAGTGACTGAGTATCTCGTAAAACGATGACGATTGTCGTTGTTAGATAATCTCTCAATGTGGTACCGCAATAAACGATGACGTTTTGTTTTCCATGTGTTTGGCTTTCTTTAACATATGACTACCTAAGAAATAAGAAATGGTCAATAGCTTACATAGTACTGAAATCTTTGATTTCTCATAGTGTTAATGACAAATGTAATTTAAAGTATTCTAATCTTTTGTAAATTTAATACAATTATTTATTTTAACCTTCAGAGATAATGTACTATCTTAATCCTAATTAAGTTGTGTATTTCTTAAGTGTGATTATTTAGAAAACTCATAAGAATAATTAAAATTTTAAACCTTTTATGGGGCTTACAACATTCTAACTGGGCACAGGTATGAATTGTTCCTAAAAAGTACTTCTCATTACAATGTCATAATTCTGCCATATTTCTTGCCGCTCTTTTGACATTTCTCTTCAGTAAGGTTTGCCATTTCATGATGGAAAGATATAAGAATTCGAATTTCGGTAGTAAATTTTAACAATTTCCACTCGTTGTTGGCTCGTATATCTTTCTATCTTTCCATCATGAAATGGCAAACCTTCCTGAAGAGAAATGTCAAAAGAGCGGCAAGAAATATGGCGTCGTTTGCTGTCCCTGTCGCTCTACTTTTGTAGCGTCCCTGTTGAAAAACCCTTGAAAAAAACTTTTGTAGCGCTCTTATTGAAAAACCCTTTATTTTGATACTTTTGACAAAATACCTTGATAGAAAATGACTATTCATCAAATTTTTTGATATATGTAGCGTCATTGAGTCAGTCGAATAGTGCATAGGCCTATGAGTCGGAAGGTCGGTCGCGGGTTCCAACCCTCAAAATGTAACTCATTTTCTTATATAAATTGGCTACGTCCATTATGAACACTATTTAAACCTTTATATTTTAAATTACAGTAAACTTATTTTTGGTCTGTATGTTAAAAAGAAACTAACTTTTAGTTCGATATAGAAGCCAGTCAAAGTATATATTGCTCCTAAGAGACCTATTCAAGGACTGCGCAGGAAAAAATTGTCCATTACAAAATTACAAATATCTTCTAAACCAGTGTTGCGATTTTTATATTGAAACCATATTTTATTCACAATATTTAGGCCGTTTACTGTAGTGAAGGAGATTACGCAGGAGACTAGGTTAGACCGATTTAATGTGGACACTTCATGTTCATACCAGAATGGCAGAGATTATACTCCCCAAGAATTTTTTAATGTAAATATTGAACTTTATTGTGCCGGAGATGATAAAAGTCTTACTTCTTTTGTAACAACTGCAGATCGGTAGCAAAATAAGAAACTATAAAGAAAAAACAATTCTTAAATATGATAAAATTATTCATAAATAGTATGAATTTTTTCCCCAACTATCAGATTCATCATATTGATACCACCGTTCATTAAATGACTGATACTTTGCTATTATTATCGAACATCATAGTGAAGAACGAAATATTCAATATAAAGAATTTGAATCGTCATATTGATGAATTTGTTCATAATATTTATGAATAAAATATTTTTTACGAATTTTTCAAAAAAAAAAAAATAATAATTCGAAAAATAAGTATTGTTGTTAAAATTTTATTTAAAAAATAACGGAAGAAAAAAATTATTCAAAAAAATAATTATCCGAAAAAAAATTTCGAAAAAAATGTTCTTCAATAAAAAAAATTGTTTTCGAAAAAAAAAATGTTAAAAAAATAAATTTTTTGAAAAAAAAAATTTTTTCGAAAAAAAAAAAAATTGCGAAAATAAAATATTTTGATAGAAATTTGGTTTAATAAATAGCGTTCTTCAATATGAAGAACATAAATATTGTATTTTAGATTTTGGTTCATTAATATGATGAAACGTATTCTTCACATACAGTTCATCATATTGAAGAACACTTTTTCGTCAGTTACCAAGCGTTCTTCATATTTATGATAGCATTCATAACATTGATGGCGTTAGTCATTAATATTATGAATGGCTCTTCAATACAATGAATCATGGTTTGAAGAACGGAATTCATCAATATGATGTATATTTTTTTCTGTGTATCTAGGAATTTTTGATTGGTTCTTGGTCTTAAATATTTGATCCAGATTTCCTTATGAATCTGCAGTATAAAATTCCTGACCAGAAAGTCGACTATGACGTATGTTTCGCCGTTCATTATGTAGCACTTGAATTTTTCAAAAACAAAATACTTTTTAATCTTTTTGTACGGTTTTTCCCCCCAGTGTAATTCACCAGAATTTCGTCTGGTATTTTTATAACCTTCAACATTTTCAGTTCATCTTTTTTTGACCATACGAACAACGGAATCCGAACAGTTTTTCTGTCTGAAATGTTGGGATTTTTCTTGAACAAGATACTAATTTGATTTTTTTTGTCACAAATCACCTTTTTTCTCCCAATGATCAGGTCCTATTGAAACTAATATATTACCTTCGAAATAGTGTTTGGTTAAATTTTGAGTGCCCTAGCAATTTTTTGTAAGTCACTGAAAGTGATACTGAGAAATGTTCAAATTTCATTTTCTTACGTCCACTTCGATTGCCATTTTTAAGACTATGGACTGGACGAGTTCACTTCTAAGAAGGTATATATATTTTTTTTATTTCATTCCACAGCCTTATACATACCATTTTTTGATTTTTTTTATGAATTTTAAAAAAGATATAGTAAATAATGTGATGGACAATTAGAAACTTTCTGTAATCTTTGCGCAATATATCAAGGCTAGCACCAAGGAATGCGAGGTCTGGATAACGTTTTCCGGACCGTAAATAATTGTACAAAACTAGCATTTATGACATCGTTTAAATGTTGAAGAGACGTCTTTATTGTTTGTTTAGTTTGAATTCTGACAGGAATCCTGAGGGTATTTTCAAGTTACAATTCGTATTTTTAGGATTTCTCACAGTCAGAGTTGGTAACATCTCTCGGTCAGTATTAAAGTCAATGTACCTGTGGTACGATAAAGAATCTTCTCGAAGAACTTTCCAAACGATTAAAAATGCATTAAAAAAAACGGGCTTCGTTTTGGCACAATAGGCATTGAAAGGTTAATACAAAATCATCATACATATAAAAAAATAAAGTTCACCCTCGAATAATAATATCGCTCGTCGCAGCAGCATTCGCAGTCGCACTCAAGTTTCGCGAACTTTCGGAAGAAACGAACTTGAACATTTGTTGTTACTAAGCGACTTCGGCAAGCTTGATTTATGTCTGACAACATGTCTGCTAGCTAGCTATACCTAGTCGAATCAGCTGTTTTTAATTGCTAGTTCATTTTTTGCGATGTTTCGCTTTTAATTGTTAAGATACAAAATGTATCTGTAGCTGCGGATGTGTGATTCTACTAAACACTTAACTATTAACAGCTGTGCTGCGCTATTAACTAAGCAAATATTATAGAATTGCGTTGGAATTGCTATTAAATTCAAAACTTTGCAAACATTTTCCACTAGGCAATGTATCTATCAGTTGAAACTAAGTATCTGCGAGTTGTAACCAAGTAACTGCGCATGTAAACGCGTATCTATTGCAAAGTAACAGCTGTCTGCATACATTTTAATTGCAAATATGTATTAATTTTTTTATAGTTAATTCTTCCGCTTTTATAAAAATGAAAAAACGTTGTTTATAATATTTCAAATGTATCTGCAAGTTGTTATTCATCACTAGACTATCGTTATACAAGTTTTGTTTGTTGTATGTTCGTTTTTTTTGTCCATATGTTTTGATAGTTTTAATTTTCTATAACGCAATTCAATTTTTTATTTTTTTGTTTATTTACATTTTTGTGGGTTTTTTCCAAATTAGTTTTTGTATTTCTACATTTTTGGCAAACTTTTATTTATAATTTTTTTTTTTGTTAATTTATGCAATTTTGCAGCTTTTGTTAAATTGAAATTTTATTGTATTTGCCTGTCTGGGGTAGATAACGACCCATTTACGGTGCACATAAATCTAGGGGCTCGGCGGCGGCCTCTTGTTGGCCGAGCTCAACTCTATATATGGCGACCTACTTTAGCACTATATACAGTGCTCAATATACATTATATATCCATATTTGTATATAGTACAATCATTTATATACAGTTACTATTGTTTGTATTGTGCTATATATAAAGTTTGATATAATAATTTTTCCTTTTATATATGTTCTACCTTGTTATGTGTTTTCATATCCATCTTTTGCATATAAATATAATATACAGTTATAGATTATAAAAGACCCTGACCTGACCACAAAGTTATCTCTGGCTGTGTATGCTGCGAATAAATAAAACAAATTAACTTAATAAATTTATTAACATAGTCTTTTGTAGTAGGAAATAATAAAACTATTTTGAAATGAATTAGAACTTTTGTATCTTATCAAAATTCTTAATCAACTTAATAAAACATTATAATATGTCGTACTTAAATGATGCTGAAACTAATAAAATGAATTTCAAGTTTGACGAAAGTTAATTTAAATACAAACGGATTTAAAATTGTAACCGGTTTTGAACTAACTTAACTCAAAGTTGAATAAGTTTTAAATAACAACAAGTTTGAAAGAAAATTTTGAATGGCTTAACTTTAAAGTAAGAATATAAAAATATTTGAAAAGCTGTATTTTCATTTTTAAGACTTTTTGATTCTATTTAAGTTATTGTATAACTGGATGAAATAATTTAATAGTATTAAATGAAATCAATAAATGTAATCCATATAAATCATGAAAAATGTAAAAACACTACATATGCATTTATTTCTACTACATTATGTATTTATGTAAATTTCATAACGTGTGAAACAACATTAAATGTCCATTTTCTGATTTTCAATGATCATGACTAAGACTACCAACCGTATAGCTTTTGGGAGGACAATACTTATTTTCCATAGGCTGTTTTCCTAAAAAATTACCAAGCATCATAATTTCTCCTTTTTTGGATCCTCTTCGTTTTACAATTAACACATCAGTTTCTTTTCGTTTTTACTTATCTCTGATACATTTTGAAAGAAATTCCTAGTTTAATTTGGAATTCAGATGGAAATAATGTGTTCTTCTGACTATAAATAATAGTTTGGCGCTACAGTCCTATAAGAACTAAGGCCAGGTACTCGCACCATTTTGAGCTGTACGTGTTATATTTGTACTCAAAGTGGTGGGACCTACAGTTAAATGCCAAATGCGAACGGCGGGTGAAAGCTTTTCATAGGCAATGTTTATTCTCGTAGGTTTGTCTTTTACTGCGAGAGGTAGCGCGGTATAGAAAAATGTTTCTATGAAAAGATGTTGTTAGCCCTTGTCCAGGCTTGAACCTGGGACCTTTCCGCTAGTTACTAACCTTGAGTTACCGACGCTACTTCTGATTATATAGTGAGTGGTAATGTTGACTTTAATATTTAAACTTTTTTCGTGACATTCTATTTAAGGTTGCCTTTATTAATGACATAACGCGGAAGACAACTCGCAAATTTAAATCAAAGCTACATTGATCTCCAATATCGAATATTATTAAAATCTAATATTATTAAAATACATCTTTATGAAAAAAATTAATAAAAGGCGTTTCGGATAACCTTCTTTTTCACTGTTAACAAAACAATGTGTCCTTCTTTTTCCAAAGTTAATATTGGTAGCCTTAATCATGATTCTAGTAAAATTTCTACATGGAAATAAAGTTGTCAATAAATCTATAAATTTTGAATATTTCCTTCGCATTTCTTTCACATTTTCCCAGTTATTTTTTTGGGTTCTCCAATCTACAAACTTTTGTATTTTGAGAGTACGAAAGTTTTTTTTGGCGTAAATTTAGAAGGAAGAGTAAAGGGAAGGTAGGGTAAAAATTGTACGGTACTTTTAAAACATTTCAAAGTTATTTAATTTATATGAGTTATATTTTTATTCACTAAAAATACAACACTGCTCGAAAAAAAAACCACCAAATGGTTGAAGCTATGCTTTCATTAAGCTTTCACCTGTCTCGTAGGCTGTTATAAAGCTGACCTAAATATCAATTTTAACGTATATCGCGCAGACATATCTATTTTTAGGCCTTTTAACTGTTTATGTATATAAAATTCCACAAAGCTCATTGACATTTTCTGCACAGTTGAGCCATACCGTTTGTCAGGTATAGGGTTTTTAAGGTCAGCTAAGCGGTTGCTTTGAAAGGCTATAATTATAAAAGGTTATATTAATTAAAAAGGTTATAATTCTATAAATGTTATGTAAAGGTTATATTATAAAAAAGTTGCTATAAATCTATCATAAATATTTCATAGTTATTTTAAAATATGGTTTATTTATTTAAAAATACATCAATTTTCAAATTAAAATCTCAATAAAAACCATATACTCGCAATTTGCATTAATATTTCCAGTGCTTTGTTCTGATGTTATTTAAGAAATTCAATAAATTGTAAATTTTTAATTATCGTAAAAATCGTAAACGATGATTAACATTTGCACATGCCAGACATAAATCGGATTTAAGTATTACATTTTTTTTTCAAGCAGCAAGTGTTTTTGTTTTTCTGTTTTTTTATTATTAAATTTAAAGTTTTAACTGTTTACGAGCGCTATATACGCTTTATAATTATTACCATGTATTGCGTCATTAGTTAAAATTATACACAGACATTATTTACTTGACAATCGAGAGGCATTAACTTTTGATATTTAAACAGTGACAAACGACAGCAACTTATGAGAAGGCTAAGGACTAGGACAACACATTTCTTTAAATATAAAAATCGTTTTGTTAACTTTTAAGTGGTTGCTTAAATATTTAAGCGTTTACTTATTTAAAAGATTTATTTTTACAGACCCAGGGAATTATATCATTCAGAAACGCAGAGCTCATAAGTCATGTTAAATACAAAATTAATATTTCTAACATTAATAATATTAGGCATACACAGAAATATATATTACGACTTAGAAAATCAATAAGGGAATTTATTTCAACGGCGTAGATTTATAATCTCGTAAAAAAATAAATTTACGCGTTATTTGATTTGAACGTACATAGCATTATCTTAGTGTAATTTTTTTTTAATATATATTTTTTTAATTATTAGAGAAATTAATTAAAATCGGTCCATAACACAATTTAATAAACAAACTTTTACTTTAAAAACAGTTTTATTAACTATGAACGAGAATATAGAAGAAAATATTTAAAAACAAATAATTTGAAGCCAATTTTTTCTAAAATTATAAAAAACACTATGTACACCCAGAAAAAAATTCCCTCAAATCCCATTGAAATTGGTCAATAGGGCAATTATTGATTTAATAGTATACAAAAAATAAATCTTTTCATATAAACTGTCATGGTATTTTCTCGTATTTAATGGTATTTTCCGATTAAAATAATAATTTATCCTATTGACTATTTTTAATAGTAAAAAACTTGATATTTACATATCGTCGTTGTAGAACTAAAAATCACCAAATATATTTTTATGAAAAACTTAAATTTCGAGTTTGTTGTTTATTATTAAAAAAAAGTAATTGATACATTTTTAAAGTTGAAATACCAATTGATAGATTCACGTTTTCTTATCATTTGGTACAAATATTGCGATCATCGAACAGAAATTGACAGATATATAAAGATTTTTATAAATTAATAATTGGCATTTTAAAAATTTAGTTGGTGACTTTTACATCTACAACTTAAATGTCATTGTTATTGCCGACAACTGTCAACGTCGTCTGATATTTTCTTATCTGTTCTTCACACATTAAATGCAGACAGACTGTCAGACAAATAGACATAGAGCATGAAAACGATAGACATTTTGCGAGTATTTAGTTTGCTATGAGACTCTTTATTTGTTTTTTAGTATTTTCTATCTCTTTTGTATTTTATATCTCTTGCATTGTTTTGTATAATTAATGTTGTTTTGTTTTCAACAGGTTTCTGTTTTAATATGACTACAATAAATTTCAACAACATACAGACTCGACGTATTGCATACTAATAACAAAATTGTTTTTATTTTCTAATGCCAATACATGCTATAAATTTTAAATTTCAACTGTTGAATGTTCAATAATTAGCTGCATAAGACTTGCTTAATGACTACCTAGAATTAACTACTCAAAATAATACCATTAATGATAGCAAAAAGTACTTGACGGAACGAACACATTCGTTACCAACAATGGGCGTTTTTTTTTTATTTGTTCAGTGCAGTACGTTCAGTGTAGCCAGTGCAGACTGATTCTTCTCTGAACAGTGCATTCTCCGAGCTACTCTTTCTGTGTTAATTTTGTTACACTTTGAGTAGAGCAGCTCTCTAATAACATTTGTCATTTCTAATTTTTTGCAACTGTATATAAATAAAACTATTTAACACTAATGATCACTACTGATTACTAAATAATATATTTTATATCTTATTATGGCCTTTTTTTTTGTCCAATGGCTTCATTTTATAATTTTACCAATTTTTAGTATGAGTTTTCAGCTGTCATTTGCGAAAAAAAAGAAATGGCAGGGATGTATTTTGCTTGTGCTCGGTCTGCACGAATAATCAATTCAGTGCACGACGAGCACGTTCAGCGAGCGCTCTGTGTCAATAAAAAAAACACGAATTTAAAGCACTGACTGCTCGAAGCACAAATTTTGACAGTTTGTGCTCTGAACTAATAAAAAAAACGCCTAATCACTCAAAATGCGCAGATTACTAATTTGTCATTTGGTTTGTCATAAATGTCAAATGATTATTTTAAACACTTCGATTTTCCTACAGGGTACCCTGCTTGATCTAAATAAACACATACTATTAAATTTTTACTTGGACGCCTACTTACAATAACAACAACAACAAACAAATAATCTAAAAACCGCATTTGTGGTAATTAAAAACGTCATTAGCCGCAGCAGCAGCAGCGACGGCGGCGCGTCTCTTGAAAATCGTGTCAATATAATAAGCACGCTACACATACATGCGTCAAACGTATATATTTAAAGTAGGTACATTGCATTTATTAAATACCACCATACATGTGGCTGCTGAATAAAACAGCTGTTCTTTCACAAATACTATAAAACGTCAAGTCATGCATATGCAAGTGCATCATGCGGTACACTATGCATAAAAATTATGTGGCGTACACTAAGGTGCAAAAGTTGTGCTTTCTGTTTAGTGGGCATCTTTGGAATTTTTTCACATAAAGTCAAAATTATGTAATTTCGATATGTTAATATCAATATTTTATTAAAAACATAAACAAATAAGTTTGGCAAACGTTTATTTACAGTAGTTATATCAATCAAGTTTCTTTAGATAATTCTACCGTTGAAAAATATTTTTATTTTTTTACTAAAGTTTACGCCATATTATGTGAAACAAAACGTTCATTTTGTCGTCGTTTTTAATTTATTTAATTGAAAAAAAATCTGTTCCCGGTATTTTCTTTAGTTTTACTTATTAAGTGAGTAAGTCATGACCATATAATTTCCAGAAACCGTAGTATAAATTTTAATAGTGTCATGACCGGGAATTGATTATTGAATTTCGTCCCTGTCATTATCCGAACAATGTATCCGCGGTAGCTCAGTGGTTAGTGCGTTGGACTGCGAGCCGAAAGGTCCCCGGTTCAAGTCTGGACTGGGGCTAACAACATCTTTTCATAGAAACATTTTTCTATATCGCGCTACCTGTCGGCAGTAAATGGCAAACCTCCGAGAGTAAAAACATTGCCTATGAAAAGCTCTCACCCGCCGTTCGGATTCGGAAATAAACTGTAGGTCCCACCACTTTGAGTACAAATATAACACGGACAGCTCAAAATGGTGAGAGAAGTCGGCCGGTTCTAAAATAAAAACGCTTGCTTACTATGTTCCTTTTAGATTCTAAATATATTTTGAACGATATTTCTTTAAAGACGCATTTTGCTCAAAACGTTTAAGAGTTAAAGAATTTTGTTGGAATGAAACACGCTTAAAACTTTAATATCTCGAAGAAAAATTAATGAATTTAAATTAATTTGTGTGCATATAGTATTTAAATAGGACTTAACATCTGCAAAAAATTATAGAATTCTATATGATGGATCAAAAGATATAAATTAAATAATTATCGTTCCGGACGGGACAAAAACGGAAGTAAATATCGAGGTTTATATGGATATACCAAAAAGTCAGCGAATTTTGCGTACAAATTATTTTTTGAATTCTTTTAGAAAATAGCTGAAATCATGTGCTTTCTTTGTATATTTACACATTGTTTCTAAAGTTTATAGTTTTTTCATAATAAATCAGAGAAAAATTCCGGACGTGACAAAATTGGTTCTTTTTCTAAAAATATTTTTTTCTAAAAATTTTTTTTGTTTACAAATTATTTTTTTTTGATAATTTAGAAAGATAGCTGACACAATTTACTTTATTTTTGTATATGTTCACTTTGTTCCTAAAGTTTATAATTTTTTCGTAATAAATCAAAGAATAATTCTGTATGAAAATGTGCACTACGATTTTTTGCTAAAAATAAATTTATTCTAATATCCAGAGGTTTTTTTAAGGTATATATATTTTTTCCATTTTTGGGAAAAAAATATATATATATATATATATTTATTTACACTTTTGGTACTTAAAGTTAGTTACGGAAGAAATTTAAATTAGCTGGTAAAAATTTCCCACAATTACATTTTTGCAAATGTTCTTTTCAGATATTCAGATTCGCATATTTAAGATTCCAAATCCATCGTAATTTCATAGATTTGAGTTGGTTGTGGTTGACGTTTTTCTGGAAAAGCCCATATAGTATTTTTACATTGTCACGTCCAGACTATTTTATGAGCCGGGCATAATCATGTCTACCCTAATAGGGCATATTTCTATTATCCGGCATGTTTGACCTTCCGATCGAAATCGTATCATAATTTCAATTCAATCGAATTTGTGTTTTGATTCATATATTACGAAAATATTAACAAATATTCATTATATTTCAACATTTTAGTATTATGTAGTTACATATTTAGAAAAAATATATATATTATTATATGATCAAAATTCCTTGTATTATTTTGCTATAAATTCCAATTTCTTTCCATAATTTGCTCTACTTTTTTCTGTCTGTTTCTATATTTTAATTTAATTCAAAAGTCACTGCATTACAGTTGTATTTATTCATATGTAGAATTTAATTTGCTTTGTTTTCTATTTGCGCTTTAGTGTCAGCAACATTTAATTTGCTCATACTTACATTGCACTCAGTTCGCAGTAGTACGTTCCAAGTTTGTTTATTTTATTTTGCACACTTTACATGCGTCGCATACGTGCGAATACCGGCCGACATTTTCATTCCCATTCCCATTTGCATAAGCATTTCAATTTGCATTTCAAATGTTTACATAGAGTCTGTAGTGGTTGTTATTAAAAGCTTCTTCATTTATCAGAATTTGAGGCACTGTCAAGTCATAATAATAATAATAACACCCAATATGTTAATAGATACTTTGAGTTTAGAGATAACATATTTTAGAGATTTCAGATATATAGACTCGTGAGGAATTTCAGAAGATTAACTAAAGTCTATGTAAATAGTATTATTTTGTATATATAAAAATTAAAGAAAACTCAGAACAATCAGAACAATATTATGGTTGTATGGAATCATAATATGGTCACTGGCAACCATAGTATGGTTGTACGAAATTTAGATTGGAACACTGACAGCCATAGTATGATTGTGTGGAATCATAATACGGTCACTGACAACCACTGTCAGACACTGTCAAGTCATAATAACTCCCAATATTTTAATAGATACTTTGAGTTTAGAGATAACATGTTTTAGAGATTTCTGCCGTATAGACTTGTGAAGAATTTCAGAAGATTAATTAAATAATGGAAAATTCAGGAATTTAGGGATCATAAGATAATAATATGATCATATTCATAATATGATTACTAGTTACGTAGTACCATAGTATGGTTGTATGTAATCGCAATACGATCACTGTGGACCATATTATGGTTGTATGGAATCATAATATGGTCGCTGTCAACCATAGTATGGTTGTACGAAATTTAGATTGGAACTGGATTGAAATTTAGATTGGAACTGACAACCGTAGTATGGTTGTGTGGAATCGTAATACGGTCACTGAAAACCATAGTATGTTTGTACGAAATCTGGATATGGACACTGACAATCATAGTATGTTTGTATGTAATCATAATATGGTCACTGATGATCATATTATGGTTGTGTGAAATAGTGGTATGGTCACTGAGGACCATGGTATGGTTGTAGAAAATCGTACTATTGTCCCTGAGTATCATATTAAGGTTGATAATACATATTGTCATTGAGGATCATATTAGACATAGTATATGATTGCCTACAATCATAACCCTAATCAGAGTATGATGACCTTCAAATATGATCACTCCATTTTTTTATCTGCGTGTATAATTAACCATTTTTATTTTTAACCATTGTAATGTCAAACAATGCTGGAATTGACAACGGTTTGTTTCTAGTAAATATTTTTAGCAAATATTACAAACTAAATAATTTACATTTTTTTTTTATTTAAACACACTTTGAATTTTGAATTCAATATGTATGCTGAATTAAAAAAGATTCTTGTTCTTTCGTATTTCTTGGAAGCTTAGTTTTGTTCTTTCAGAGTAGGTCTTGTTCTTGCAACGAAAGGATCTTTTTCTTTCATTTTAATACATTTGAATATTTATGAATTTAATATTTATGAATGAAAAAAAAATTAATATTCATGTTTAATTTTTTCACAACTTGACTAGGCTTTTAAATATATACAGAATGTAGTAAAAATAAATGCATATGTACATATTATTCAGAAAGTAGTAAAAAACGCTTTTGTGTATTTTTTACATATTTCTGGGCGTTTAAATAAATACTAAATGTAGTTATTTTTACATATTTTTTTCAAATTACATATTGAATTCAAATTAAGTAACATCAACTACATAAATGTAGTAAAAACAAATACATTTGTATTTAGCCATAAATCAAATACATTTATATTTATTTTAAAGATATTTTGTTATTTTTGAATATGGTATTATTTTCGGTGTAAGAATATCTTCCAAAAAACGGTTTTGGAAAACATATTTCGAAATCATAAAAAAACTAGACCGCGTTAAAAAGTATTTTAAATTTTTTTATATTTAATTTTGTGACAGATTAGATTTAATTTTATATAAACATATTTTTAAAAACTTCATATTTACTAATTATTATATTATTCCCTAATTTTATTTACAGATTAAAAAAACAAAAGTTTGCTCTTCCAATCCAATACTTTTAAGTGAAAAATACAACAACAAAAAGCAATAGTGGATAACACCAACAAGCAACGCTTAACAAAATAAATTAAGCAAAAACGCAAATAGATATTCCCGTCATTGTAACGGACGAAAGGCGAAATTAATTACACTGTCTTACGCTGTAGGGAATGGTATATTTCTTGGGGGACTGGGGCATGGGAGATTCTGACTGTGCGTCATATCAACATGTTCCAAATATACAACAACAACTGCACCATCATCATCATCACCAACAGCAACAGCAGCAGCAACAGCGTCATTTGCAATTGCAGCAGCAACAACAGCATCAACAACAACAGCTGCAACATGAGCAACAACAACAGCAGCAGCAACAACTGCAACAGCAATTACAACATAATGTTGCCCAAATTGCACCAACAACTTTAAATCAAACAACTCAACATTTTGGCAGCAACACTGGCAACAGTTACAACAACACAAATGTTGAGCAACATGTTCTTGCAAGTCTAACAAGCAATAACAGCAGTAGCAGCAACAATGAAAATCGTAACTTTTTTGTGCAGCAGCAACAACAACAACAACTGCCATCGCCACAACATCGCAGCAGCAGCAACACAAGCAGTAGCAGCACTTTGGTAACTGCCAATCTGCAACAGTTGTCGGTAAGCAGCAACAACACCAGTCACTGCACAACACCAGTTAAATCTGTTGCAGCTTACGAACAGCAGCAGCAACAACAACATCCATTGGCAACTGCTGCCGCTGCTCTGCATCAATATCTGGGACGACAACGTTCGGAATCATGCGCTGGCAATGTCGGCAACAACAATGAGTCACAGTTCAAGACGCCGCTCTTGGGTAGTGTTACGGCAGCAGCAGCGTCTGGTGCGCAGCTGAGCAAGGATCTGCTGGAGAGTGATGATGAAGTTGCACTGCAACCGCTTTCAAATCAGGTGAGTCCAGAATTTAAAAATAATAAAAAAATATTCAATAAATATGTCATGAGATAAAGTATAAAAATATCATGCGATAAAATAAGTATAAAAAATTTCATGCGATAAAATAAATATGAAAAATTTCATGCGATAAAATAATTATGAAAAATATCATGCGATAAAATATTTATAAAAAATTTCATGCGATAAAATATTTTTGAAAAAAATGTCATGCGATAAATTTTATAACTTGTAAATTATAAAAAGTCGATTCTAGATAGTCTAGTTAAGCGCCTGTTTAAATTATAGAAAATGTCATGCGATTAAACAAAATTCATGCGATAAAATATTTTTAATGTGTGTAAAATGTAATTAAATCATTTTAATGTCATGAAATAAAATTAAACAGATCTAAAACTAATGTGCGATAATAAAGTCCGTGAAGTTAAATACGTATTTACCAAAAATTTTTTGCTGGTAACAGTGGTAATGATGATGTGGCGACTGTCCAGTCGGCAGTCGGCACTAAACGAACCTAATACGTTGGATAGGTAATGAATAGGGCTTTCCATAAATATATGCCAACAGTTTGGATACATACATTTGGTATTTTTGAAAAATGTTTCGAAATTAATTGCTTTAATTGCATTGCATATTATTGCTTAAAACTATTTATTATAAAAAAATAAATATAAAAAAAAACTATCAACAATATTAATAAATCCATTTGATATTGATTACTAATAAATGCTGAACCAAATATGTATAATACAAATGAAATAAATCAATAAACTAGATCTATAAAATAAATTCAATTTTTTGACTTCTTATAACTAAAAAAAAATAAAACAAATATCATTAAATGCCAATAACGCGGCCAACAACCCACTTAAGTGTCTAAATTTGCAATCGTAACTCAAATTGATTTCACAACCGAACGGAAATGCATTATACCAATAAAAACTGATTAGAAATACTTATAAAAAATATGCAAAAAAATATAAACAAAATACGTAGATAGCAACAAACTTTGCGTCAAATATCTTATCGCAGTTCTCTCTAAAAGTCTTTGAACTGAACCGATTCAATTATATATCTCATGCTTGAAATTATATTAGGCGTGCGCTAATAGTATTTTAAAAATAATAATATTAAATATTTACTTAATAAATGTTATATACTATAATACATACAATGAAAGGTTATTAAAAGAAATATGCACAATAACTACATACAATTTATTTATTCACATACAGTGTTTGTGTTATCAATTTTAACATAAATCATCATAAATTATATATATGTTATTAAATTAATAATGCGATTTTATTGAATAAATAAGGCAATTGCTATACTTCAGTGGTGGTTGTGCTATTGTTTCTGATTAGAGTTGGAATAATTATTAGATTAAAATATATTATTCGTTTATGGAGAATTCAAGAATTGATTAATATTTCACATGACTAATTTTTGTTTCTTTTTTTTTTCAATACGAAATTTCATTCTTAAGTAGAATTACCTTAAGTTTTTTCTATTATTAAAATATAAAATTATTCGAATAATGAAAGGAAATAATGAACAAAACAATTTTATCATTGTAATATTGCAAGTAACAATTTCAACCAGTATCCAGCCAATTTTACTGGTCACTGGTCGAGTAACTCGCAAGCGAAATCGCACACTTTCCGACCAAAAGTAGTCTGAAAACTCTTGGGTTTCTTAGAAATCGACCAGTTACAGGTAGGGAAAATTCAAATTCCTACCAGTAACCGACCAGTTTTTGACTGGTTTTACTGGGACAGAGCAGTTTTTAACGAGTTGTGCAGGAATCTACTCTTCAAATCCCTACCAATTTTTGACTAGTTTTCACTGGCGAGTATATTCTCTTCAGATTCCTACGAGAAACTTACACCCAGAAAAATATACTATATAAATAATAGTTTTTTACTATTAAAAATAGTCAATAAGATAAATTATTATTTTAATCGGAAAATATCATTAAATACTAGAAAATACCATGACATTGCCATTGAGTTTAAATGAGAACATTTATTTTTTGTATACTATTAAATCAATAATGGCCCTATTGACCAATTTTAATGGGATTTGAGGGAATTTTTTTCTGGGTGTAGTAGTATTTGAGTTGCGTAGTAAATTGTTGCTTGGTATAGAGTATCGTATTCAATCATATTGTTTCGCTTTGCATCGTATTGTTTCGTATTATATCATATTGTATAGTTTCTATCTATTCTATCGTATTGTATCACATTGTATCACATTATATTTTATTATATCGTATTGCATTGTATCGAATCGTTTCGTATTGATTCGTAGCGTATTTATCGTATTAAATTGTTATATTGTTACGTATTGTATCTTATTGTATTGTATACACTTGGTATACGGGCGACTTCACTTGTTGATTCTGCTAGCTGAAGCCTCTTTCGTTAGTGGTTGCTTCACTGCTTTTGCAGTTGTTGTTGCCAATGAGCACCGATGAAACAATGCAAAAATGATTTGTCTCCTTGAGACACTACTTTGTCTATTTTGAGACAATGTAAAAGTTCATTAAAAACGCGTGGTTGTTGTAGGTTTAAGTTCAAACGTTATAATATTTATTTCTTAGTCAATTTTAAGTTTTAAGTCATTATACGTTGTTCAAAAGAGAACGTTGTGCTGATGCAGATGTTTAAAGTAAAGTGAGTGTCCCATCGCACCACGAGGCAAATGTCACCTTTGACGTTTGTTCTTTCGCTCATCTATACGAGTGTATATGTGTGGCTGTCATGCGTTGGAGACTTTTTGGGCAGAGTTGACAACCGTTCTAATGATTCGCCTTATGTTGGTATAATGCGGCGTTCACATCAGATGATGATATAAAGTTAACGTTCGCGACGCGAACAGCGTATTTTTCGTATTGAATCGTATCATATCGTATTTATTCGTATCATATCGTATTGTATCGTACTGTACCGTATTTTATCGTACTGTACCGTATTGTCTCGTATTAATAAACTTTTGAATATCGTTTTGATTTTTTTTGTTTTATTCAAATTTTCCCTTTAATCTTTGATTACAGGTTGGAGGTCACACCCGTCTACTTTTGCTGAATCAGGCGACTGTCATCAAGCCGCTGAATCTGCGCGAATTGGACTTTTATCAGAACATTCCGCAGGATATACAGAAGTTTGTGCCAAAATACAAAGGTAAGCTACCGACTTTTTTCGCATTATCCATTAAACAAGTTTTTGCAAAATTTTTTGTATGCTTCTAAAAAATAAAAAACAAAAAAAAAAAACAATTAAAATGCATATAAAAATGTGAACAAAAAAAAAGTATACAGAAAAAAATATCAAAAATCATTTTTGCATCAACATTCATCAACTATTCATCATGTTCAGCTTAAAATAAAAAATGAAAGAAATATTAATGGACAAGTAAAAAAAAAATTGTATTTGTAACATGTGATTTGTGCTCCTTCATACAGTACCTACTACTTTTGTTTGTTTTTTGTCTACTCCTCTTTTTTTTACTTTTAGCATTTATAGTTATTGATTTAGATATATAGTAGTCTATTGAAACAAAATGTATGTTGAAATCTCAAGATTTATTTTTAAGTTGTTACAATGCAAAATTGAAAAATTTTGAATATGAAAAAAAGTATTAAAATAAAAAAGGACTGAAATAAAAAAATAAAAGTGAAAAAAATTACAAAAAATATATCGAAATATACAAAAACATTTAGTTTAAGTATTTATTAAAACTTTCAAGTTTATAAATAAAATATTTTAAAATACAATTTTATAAAAAAAAAAAAACAATATAATAAATGTGCCAAAAAGAAAATTTGTAGCCATATTCAAAAAAATTTAACACTTTCAGCCGCATGTTGAAAACCCCTTCCACCAATTAATGCTTTACACCGTTCGCTAGAGTATACAGAGAAAATAACATATTTTTTTTAGAAATATTCATTTAATAATTTAATTTTGTATTTGACTTTATAGGAAATTGTGTAGTGAAACTATTTTTTTAAATACATTTTTTGTTTTTTTTTTTATAATCGTGTTTAATAATTCTTTTTAATTTTATCTGTGTACTCTACCGTTACTATTTACTTTGTAATACTGACGACTACAATTTGATTTCATTGCAAATTTGTCAAAAATGAAATTGTTTTTGTTGCTCTTCTTACAGTGCACAAAACTGCCCACGATAAATTTGTTAACGTTTGTACGAAAGTTTAGTAAGCCAAAAAGAGAAAAGTTTTTTTGTGTTGATGATTTTAAGTGTGAAATTCATTGTGACAAAATAACGGTAAGTGCAAAACTTATTTACTTACAAACCAAAAGACGTAACATACTTTTAGGCTCAAGTGTATTGTGTGAAAAAATAATTTTTCGCCATAATCGAAGAGGCAGTGCTGTAACCAGTAAAGTGCTGGTAGTCAACGATTTAACAAACAAATTTGTAAAATTTACTACGTAATTTGAATGTTTGCTTGTGTATGAGTGATAATTAAACAACACCTAAAAGTATGCTACAAAAAAGTAACATAATAAAGCTGCGTTTACAATGAAAAAAGGATTTGTCCGAGAAATTATGTATGTCTGAATTGTTTGAATGTTGTTTGTTTTTTTTTGCTCTCTCTTAAACTTAAAAATCAAATTCTTTTATATCTTTATATAAAGATTTCTACATTTGTTCAGAATTCCGAATGTTAACCCAACAAACCAAAAACACACAACAATGTTTTTGTCCTAAAATATGGCGACACGAGGAACGATGTGACCAACACACACAAAGTCTCTGAACATATGAACAATGAAACGCACTTCGTGCCAAACTTCGTCGTGTCGCTAAAAAGTGATGATTTGCTTTGATACGAAGAAGGGTTTGTATAAACTTTGCCAAACTATATATAAAATTATTTTAATCTATATTTATATTATAAAATATATTTATTAAAAATATAAGATATCTAATACTTTAAAATGTTAGTATTTAAGTCAGTTTTATAATTATTGAGGTCTGTAATTTTTTATATTACTTTTTATAACTTATCTATTTTTTTATATAGTTTTCAGTTTAATGCTGATTTTACCAATAATTAAAAAAATAATGTACAACAAGCTCACTATTTATTAAAGATGTACATACAATTTTGATTATTGGTAGGGCTGTATAACAACAGTTATTTGGAATGTGTGCGAATTTGTCTAAATTTTGAGACTAAACTAAATTATTGAAAGTAATCGGTAATGCAGTTATTACAATTGTCGCACAATTTGCATAGTACCTTGTTGCAGTGTAAATAAAAGCCACTGAGAATTTATAAAAGTCACTTCAGTTTATAAAAAACTCGCACATACCCAAAGGACCTGTGCAAATATAGACTAACGATAATGAATGATAAAGCAGTGCGAAGTGAGTAGACAAAATCACCACTTAACCGACAATTGCAAGGTCTACAAAAATTAATAACTCAGTAAAACGAACACAAATTGTGTTCTTCAGTGTACCTCTTACTTTAAAATAAAAAAAGAATTATATTTTTTTGTTAAAAACAGGATAAGTTTATTTTTGTCGAACCCGGTTTTGTGTAACTCTGTTTAGTTTAAAACCAGGGTTCGATGTATTTGCAAATTCAATTAATTTGAAATGTTTTTTTCGATTGGGTAATTGGCGAACTGCAATAAAGGTCTATAGAAAAGGGTGCTATGATTTTTTTAAACACTGCGTTATCGACCACTCTCAACAATTTTGCAAAAATCAGCATTGCAGTTAAATTCGCACACACATTTAATATTGTGATAATTACTATATTGTGATCCTTACTATAATCGGTATAATTCAAAAAGAATACATTTTATAAAAGTGTGTCACAATGTATTTTTGATAGTTCTGAAATACAAAATATAGAAAACATCATCAGAGTCATAAAAATAACTTTTTCAAAACACTTTACTGTGCAGTTTGAAACTAAAATGACATTTGTCGGCAATGCAGTATTTACTATTCAATTTAGCACATTATCGAGCAATCTAAATGAAACAAAATGGGATGACAGCAAACACACAGCTAGTTTCTGTAAATCAAGTGATAAAATTGTCGATGTAACGTCAAAATCGTTCAAATATCACTAATATTATTCAATACGAATTGAAAATTGCGTCATTATGACGTCAAATCGACAATATGAGTCGACAACTTTGATCGACAAAATTACAGAAATCACCTACTGATTATCTAAAGATTATCGATTTAAACTAAAACCGATTATCAAATATCGATCGAATGAAAACTCTCTAATTTAGTTTAGTCTTCAAATTTAGGCAAACTCGCACACACTAAAAATACTAAAAGTTTTCAAACTATGCAGCACTGCTTAGCACGTTGAAAATAAGATAACTTTGGATGTTTGCAAGTTTGTTTAAATTTGGAAATAAATTTAAATTTAGTGGATAAAGCAGTGTTAAGAGTGTATGCGAATTCGATTAAATTGCCGACTAAACTTAATTGAATTCAGTAACCAATTCGATCACAATTCAGTAACCAATAATTGTTAAAAGTTCGTAAATAATCGATTATCAATAATCGTAAATAATCGATTTTGTAATCATCCAATTTAGATTGCTCGAAAATTTAGGGTGTGTGCGAGTTTGATAAATTGCTGAATTGTATGGATTTTCGTTCGATCGCCATTCGGTAACCGGTAATTGTTAAAGTCTCCAATAAATTGATTATCATATGTCAGTTTGCTGTCTTCCAATTTAGTTAAATTTAGTTTGCTCGCACATTTGCTAAATTGAAAAGTTGCATTACCGACAAAATTTAGTTTAGTCAGCAATTAGTCGAACTCGCACACATCCTTGAATTGAAAAAAAACACGGCATTACCGTCAGCTATTTAGTCGAATTCGCACACCCTTAGGGTATGCAATTTAGCACATTTTAGAAGAATCGGAAATTATACTAAATTGAATGACAGTAAACAAGCGTTGGACTGAAAATTGACGCTGCATTACCGACAAACTTTGGTTTAGTTTTAAATTTAGTCAAACTCAAACACCCTAAATATTGTTTTTTTTTTTGTATTTGTTGTCTCTGTCGTCTAAACGTCATAATGTTCCATTTACATTTATATGTCACTATTTGTATTAATATTTGCGCCTAATTACATCCATCATCAAATTGCATAAAACGTAATGCATTACCGCGGAAGGCCTTCTAATATATCTTAATTATTGTATTAGTTCTCTGAAGTATACATTATTGTTGAAATCATTGATTTTGCATTTGTATGATTTATAAATGAATAATTTTTTAAATAATTATATTAAAAAATATAAAAATGCAGGCCTTCCGTAAGTGATGCTGCTGTCGATAATGTGGGAGGGTTTTTTTTGTTATCACGCATTTAATGCATATCAAAGCAAACCGATTTATTATAAACTAAAAACACTTTTATAGTTTATAAAAAAAACACATCTACCATTATATATTCTCTTCAAAAATTGTTTAAAATTATGTCATGTTCAATACTAATCGTGCCCACGGTGCTTCTGTAATTCTAGGTGTTATGCAGGCTACAACCATGGGTGGCGCCAAATTGGAAAAACGTTATTCGCCCAGTTTTCGTGAGGAGCACGTGCGCAAAATGAGCGCATCGAAGCGCAAGCGCGAGGATGTCTTAAGGTGGGTCTCACAACTAACAGTGGACATTTTGGCCTAAATTCACGCATATTTAAGACACTTAGAATTTGTGATAAAATTAAAAAATACATATTAGAACTTGTGATAAATTTAAAAATATAAGTAGAAAAAAAAAGTTTTATAAAAAAATTAAAAAAAAGTATTAAAAAAATAATAAAAAAAAAATTCAAAACTTTTGAAAAGCTTAACAAAAAAATGATATATCTTTGTAAAAAAAAAATAATTTTATACCACTCTACTACCCTCATCCACATAATTACAAAAGATAAAAAAATAATCCAAACAAAAAAACCAATTTGCAAATGAATTTTATTTTTGTTTTAGATATTGTTGTTGTTGTATTTTTGTGGCATTGTTACAATATATAAAAGCCTGCGAGCCTGTTGTTAGTTGGCATATAATCACGGGTATGAAAAAACACCTACTTTACTATTTGTTTGTTTTTTATAAGATTAAAAATAAAATAAAAAATAAAAAATGAAAAAAAAAATCTAAAAAAAAAATCACAAATCGCAACGCAAACCAAACTAATTTCTTTTAGGCTCGCTTGGCATCTGTTCCCTCAAAATATGACCACAACACAAGTCGGTCACGCTGTAGGCCGGGGTCCAATTCACACTCAACAACCCACCTAACTACGCAGGCTGCCCGCATCCATCTCTCGCCAGCAACAACTGCAAATTAAAAATTACAAAACCATGAACAAAGTACAAACATATTTATCTATTATAATTTATAAATTCACATTTATTCAATTTAAATTAAATATTTAAAGAACAAAATATTTTGAAATATATTTTTAAAATATAAAGAAAAACCCTTTGTAATTTGTGCGCTTTCTTTTATTTGTTTGTTTGCAAAATACAAATTTGATTTCATTTTTTATTGTTTTTCTTCTATTTCAGAATGAAAGTGCACAAGAACGGAAATGCTGCCGATGTTATTAAGAGTATTTCTCAGTTAGACAACTCCAATAAGCAATGTTAGTATCAGCCGCAGCGTTTTACGTGTTCGTACCATCGTCCATCGATAGGTTTCATCATCACCATCAAATGCGTTAATCAACACTGTTCTGTTCACGTCAACGTCTTCGTCATCTTTACGTGCATAATATTTTTATACAACCTCTATATAAGACATTAGGCAGACATTTTAGAATTGCTTCGAGTAAATCGACACTGAATTTTTCTATTTATTCTTTCAAAGTTCTTTTAACTATGAAGAGGTTTTATTTTAAACGTTATCACGGTAACAAATTTTAAAGCAGACCTTTTATAATAATTCTCTATACAGACCTTATAAAGATATTAAACAGATTGTTTAGAACTACTACTTGAGCAAATCGATAAAAAGATCTGAATTCTTTTATTTATTATTCTTACAAAGTTCTAAAAACTATTCAGCGATTTTATTTAAAATTTTCATTTTAATGTACAAAGAAAAAGTTAACTCATTGTCTTAACTCACCCCAATTTTTATACAACACCTATAGAAGTCATTTGACAAAAGTTTTAGAAGTGATTCGATTAAATCGACAAAATAGGCATGAATTCCACTACTTACTCTTTCAAAGTTCTTTTAACTATTCAGAGGTTTTATTTTAAATGTTATCACAGTCACAAATTTCGGAACAAACCTTTTATAATACTTCTCTATACAGACCTTATAAAGATATTAAACAGATTGTTTAGAACTGCTTTAGCAAATCGATAAAAATATCTGAATTCTTTTATTTATTATTCTTACAAAGTTCTAAAAACTATTCAGCAATTGTATTTTAATATACAAAGAAAAAGTAACTTCTTTGTCTTCACTCACACCCATTTTTATACAACCCCTATAGAAGTCATTGGACAAAAATTCTAGAACTGATTCGTTTTAATCGGCAAAATGGCACTGAATTCTACTATTTATTGGTTCAAAGTTCTTTTAACTATTCAGAGGTTTTATTTTAAACGTTTATCACACTACTAATTTGTATACACCGTGTATAATACATTTATACAACCTCTATATATGACATTAGACAGCAATTTTAAAACTGCTTCAATGAATCGACATAAAAGAGCTTAGAATTCTTCAATTTATACTTCCAAAATTCTCATCTCTCATAAAAAAAGTGAATGTCTTCATCATCATGCTATATAATACATTAGACATAATTTCTAGAACGACTTGAGTAAATCTCCAAAAAGTACCACATTCTTCTATTTAGGGTGTGTGCGAATTCGACCAAATTGCGGACTAAACTAAATTGAACGACTTTTAATTCGATCTCCATTCGGTAACCGGTAATTATTAAAGTCCATAACAAATCGACCGGTAATTTTTAAAGTCCATAATCAATTGATTATCATATGTCTGTTTATTGTCATCCAATTTAGTTCAATTCAGTCTGCTCTACAATTTGCTAAATTGAAAAATCGAACACTGCATTACCGACAAAATTTAAATAAGTCAGCAATTTTGTCGAATGTGCGAGGTTGTCTAAATTTGAAGACGAAACTTAAATTGTCGGCAATGCAGTGTTTACTATTCAATATAGCAAAATTTGAATGCCAGTAATTGAATGACAGTAATTACGATTTTTTTATTCCGAATCCATTACAGAGTAAAATTCCTCTCCATGCTGCCGAGATATACCCGAGTGGAAATGTTGTTCAGGATTATATTATTTTCTGATCAGTCTTCTCTAACAGGCCCACCTCACTGCCTGATTTAAAACGTGACGCTATTTTATTCTGATCAGTTTGGCTAATCAGGCTGCCTGATAGATTTCGAATCAGGTTTTTTCAAAAGTGTCAGATCAGTTTTTTTTTGTACATTATATTTCATGTTGCCTTACGTGGATTTGCAATTAGGATTACCGTAGTCGATCCTATTCAGAATTCTGTCTTTGGTAGTATCGTATTTTGAGCAGAGACGAATGTGTAATAAGGTTAACTTTCCTTCGGAAATCGTCGGATAAAAAATAAGAATGGATATTGGTAGTCTCGAGATTCGATTCACGCACTATATGCTAGCTAACCTTCAGTTTAATTTGACTCTAATAGTAAACTATCGCTTAGTAGTTCTTTTACCACTTCAGAATAAAACAGTGATCTAAAAAATCAATAATAACGGCTGGATGGATCTCATCTCAATTTACAATACATATTTGCAGAAATATTACGATCTACATGGAAAAATCACCAACGAGTGCTGTTACATGGCAGTATCAACTTTAAATGCATTAAACTCAAAACTTTCTTCTATGTTTTCGCCCAATTTTATCATTTTCGTTTTGAATTCAATCGTTTCCTTTTAAATGTCTGCAAATTATAAATTTCATTTTTTTTTCTCTCTTTTTATTGTAGATTTCCTCATGCTCGAGAACATCACATCACAATTTCGCAATCCCTGCATTTTGGATTTGAAAATGGGCACACGTCAGCACGGCGACGATGCATCTGCCGAGAAACGTTCCAAACAGATGGCCAAGTGTGCGGCCAGCACATCTGCCTCGTTGGGCGTGCGCCTGTGCGGCATGCAAACCTATCAGGCCGACATGGATCAGTATGCTAAACGCGACAAGTACTGGGGACGTGAACTGAGCGAGAATGGATTCAAGCAGGCACTACACGATTTCTTTTTCAATGGTTATCGGCTACGGACGCGTGTCATCAGGAAAATTGTACAGCGACTGTTGCAGCTGCGACGTGTCATTGAGAAACAGTCCAGTTATCGTTTCTACTCGTGGTAAGTCTCGTGTGAATTATATAGAGAATTCTAGCATTTAGTTCAAAAAATACTATGAATGTTACAGTAGATACTTTTGAATTTATGGTTTTACAAACTATTGAAATAATAGTATCTCCTATTATTATGCAAGGGAGTTTTTTTTAATACTTACTACAATACTCTTTAACACTTTCTCTATCTCATCTCTGTTACAGTTCTCTGCTAATTGTTTACGAGGGTTTCGAAGAGAATCCCATGGTACATCCCATGGATATTGGACACTGGATAAGTGCGCCCACTGGTCCGCCTCCACCGCCATTGTCCGCCGAATGCTGCACCGCCCCATCAGCGCCCACAAAATCCGCCACATTCGATTATCATCCGGACAACAGCATCGACGAGGACGACATTGAGCACGGCGACGACGACGATGACATCGACGACGTTGATGTCGATGAAGATGAATACGACGAGACGGCACACGATGGTGGTGATGAACTGGAACTCGATGCTGATGAACGTCAGCTGATGGCGACAGACAGCGGCAATGCATCGGCAACAAACAGCAGCACTGGTGATGTTGCATCGGTCAGTTGCATGACCAGCGCACACTGCTGCTATGATGCAGACGCCTCCAATGACTCGACGACAGAATTAAAACTGGCGTCGACGCGTAGACGCACCAACAGCAGTCAGTCGCAACACAATATGCGCAGTCTGCAGCAACAAGTTGTGAGTGCGCATGTTGGCAGCAGCACTAGCAGCGAGAACAGCAGCAATAAAAACAACACAAAAGCCAACCAACCATCCCGCTATGAACGTCACTTCAGTCAGTCTGGCAATAACGCAGATGATTGCGCCACAGATGCCGACAATGAATCCATTGCCACAGCCAGCGAACATTATCGCGGCTTTGCAGCAGCGGCGGCGCGCGGCGTCAAAGGCGCCTGCCCCAATTCTTCGGAGGATTCAAATGCAGCCACGGAGTGTGATTTTGCAGCACCGCTGCCACTTGCAGCACCAGCGTCCAGCAATGTTATGCCACCTGCATTCATTCCAATCTCTGAAGAAACAGTATTTTTGGATCCGGAGCCGGTAATGCCGGGCATCTCAACGTCAAGTCCGCACTCGGGTGACTCTTGGATGAATTACAGCAGCAACAGCAGCGATGACTTCTCCGGGTTGTCGGAACAGATCAAGGCGGTGACAAGCGGTCGTCAGACGGGACAAAATAGCTCGGACGAGGGCAGCTCCGACTATGACAATAGTCTTATTGGACAGACGGAGGCGCTGCTCAAGCGGTATCAATCGCAGCAGGATGATGACGATGCCAATGCGCAGCTAGCGGCTGGTAGTGCAGCAACAATTGCCGCTAATACAGCAGCAATAGCAACAACTGCCAAGGCTTTAAGCGCATCGCTTACAAAGCTAGTACAGCCGACATCAACACCCAGCTCCACAACGTCATCACTAAAGTCCGTTAAGGGCGCCGTCAAGCGGCTACGCTGCAAGGACGATGATGATGACGACGATGATGCTGCTGCGACCAAAGCAAATTCGCGATACAAAACGTTAACGTCTTCCTCGTCGTTGGCCAAGAAATCAACAACAACTGCCAGCAATGTTGCCGTCGAAAAGAGAACCGCAGCGGCGGCGGCAGCAACAACAACGTCAAGCACAACAACCGCTGCCACTTCCACGGCCTCGACGCCTGTGTCGTTGGCTACCTCACCAACGGCGGGCAACAAAAACATACAAAACTCTATGCTCGCGGGTATTCTCATGGATACGCTGGAGCGTACCGCCACAGTGGCGGCACAAAATATGTTACATGCCGCCGATGGTGGCAACAATCGACGACACTCGAATCCATTGTTATTGCAGCAACAACAGCAGCAGCAACAACAAACGCAGCAACTGCCCTCACAATGCATTGCCAATAAAGCTGGTCTGCCGCCAACAGTTGGTGGCAGCACCGCTGTAAACACCACCACCACAACAATAACAACACACAGCAATAACGTCAACAGCAGCTGCAGCAACAACAAATTGCCAGCAAAAGCTGTATCGACGTCCAACAATAGCAATCATCATCGTTTGCTGCAGCATGTCTCCAAATCGCTGGACATCTGTGCGGCCACTGATGATTCGCGTTGCCTCGTCGATGTGCGTCTCATTGATTTTGCGCACACGGCGTTTATGCCGCGCAACGGCGCCGCTTTCTTGCCCATGCCCGCCGCCATTCCGGTTGTACATCACGGACCAGATGGTGGCTTTCTCATCGGACTGGACTCCATGCATCGGCTGCTGAATGAGATACTGGTTGAGGAGCTTTAAATCTGAATTTATAAAAAGGCTATTTACAAAAAAATAAGTGAAACTTTTCAAAGAAGAGCTTTACCGAAGAAAGCTTTCAGTGAAGAGCTTTCTTCAAAAAAAAAACAGCTTTTTAATGAAGAGCTTCTTTTAAAGAAGTTTACAAAAAAGAGTTACATAAAGAAGCTTTTTGAAGAGAAGAGATTTATAGGAAGCTTTTCAAAGAGCAACAGCGCTTTTGAGCAATACCAAGCATAGCGACAGCGAGTTTGTGACGCCTGCCACAAAGACTACTAAATACAAATCACTGAACAATGAATAAAATATAAAATACAAGAGTAAAATATCACTGAACAAGGAGCAAGGTCTAAAGAAATAAAACCAGATGCAACAATCACTGAACAAGGAGTCAAATAAAACAGATGTAAAAAGCACTGAAAAAGGTGTAAATAACAGATGTAAAAAAGCACTAAACAAGGTGTAAAAACAGATGTAAAAAGCACTGAATAAGGGTGTAAAAAACGGATATAAAAACGCACTGAACTGGTGTATGTAACTGATGTAAAAAAGTAATCACTGAACAAGGAGAGAAACAAAAAATGCGACGTACAAAAAGTAGTAGAAAAAGTAAAAATCACATGTAAGAATTTAAAGTAATTTAAAAAAAAAAAACTAAAACACTGCTGAGGAAACCCATAGAAACCACAACAACAACAAAATTTAATGAACATTTAAAAAAAATAATAAAAATTTGCAAGTAAAAATTAAATACACAAAAAGAAAGTGCAAAGTATTATGTGCTCAAAAGAAACAACAAAAAAAAAGTAACAAAAAATAAAATCAAAAATGATTAAAAAAAATCCTAAGCTTACAGTAATCACAGATTCAAACATGTCAAAATCAAACGTTATTGAACTAAGTCAAAATTAAAGGACATTCAACAAATGTCACGCAAATGACAATTTTCAAATGTCTTGAATATGACAGATGATATTTTTAAATAACTAAATTCATAGAAAAAAACTTGTTTTTAAAGTCAAGCTGAAGTTTGCTAGTTGAAAAATTCAAAATACTAGAAAAAAGAGGTTTTTTTTTAGAACAATGAACACAACACAAATTTCATTCAAACAGAAAAGTTATTTGCTTTAGATGCTTAACGATGAGCGTTCAAAGTTCATCATTTTGTATATTATGAAATCATTTTTTGTTAATTTTAAAACTGCAATCATTTGATAGATTTGTTTTTGTTATACTTAAAGCACATCGCAAACTAAAAGAGCCTTCGCTGAAAAAGCTTTTAATACATTCAGGCAAAATTCTAAATTAGTTTTGGGAGAAAAAAGGTTTTGTATTGAATTTGTATACAAAGCCTTTGCTACCGAAAATAATTTATGGGCATATATTATTTTGAATTGACTTGATTATGCAGATTTTACTTAGAGTGCAATGATCTACTTTAAATAGAGCTTTTGTAAAGCTTTTTAAGCAATGCAGCTTTCAACTGAGGCGCTTTGATGAAAAAAAGTTAAAAATTTCTATTCACTTAAAAGTTAAATCAATTTTGTTGTAAACTGCAATATAAAATCAAAATTTGCAAAAAAATAAAAATATATTTTAGAAAAAAAAAGCTTCCAAATAATTAACAAAAAACACACAAAATTAAATGCAAAGATTTTAGCATTAAAAAAATGTGAAATAGTTTACTTAAAATTAAATTTTAGATATAAATGTGTAACAGTCTTAAAAAAAAGTATTGAGAACGCAACAGCAGCAGCAAAACAAAGTTAAACTTAACAAAATTGAAACCGAAAAACCGACTACTTTCTTCTTATCTATCCAAATGTTAAATTTTATTTTTAAGTAACTACAATTTGTATGTGTCTGGAACTCCACAGGGTGCTCCACAGTATTGTTTACTTGAATAACAAAAAAAAAAGTTTTTTTTATATATTTTTTTTACATTATTTTTTAAATATGCTTTTGAGTTGTTTTAAACAATTTGTTAATTTTTATATTTTATTATTATTTTTTTTTTTTCATTTAATTACAAACTACTATAAAAATATATATGCAACATATTAATATAACAACAAATTAAAAATTAAGTTAAAAAAAAACAAAACAAAAAAAATCATAAAAAAATTTGCAAAACATTTAAAAAATAATACAAAAATTTTACCACATAAAAACAAACCCCCTATTGATATATTTACATTTAGCCTTAATTATGATTAAAATTTATTATTATAATTCTAATGCAAAACTATTTAAAAAAAAAAATAAAATAAATACATACAATACATACTTACTGTAAATTTCCATTTAAGCACATACATATTTTAATATAAAAATAAATAAATAAAACGTTGAATACAAAAATTACAAAAAAGTTTTTATTTTATTATTTTCATTCATAAATCTTTTATATTTATTATTTTTAATTTTGTATTAGGTACGGCTGAAACAAATTTAGAAAATGCTTTAAATATAAATCATATATTTTCATTATTTAACATGTATTGTAAAATATTTTTAACGCATATAAAAATATTTTTTAAACCAAATTTAAATATTTAAAAAATAAAATTTTAATTAAGTTTTAGTAGTAACATTATTAATTTATGAAAATATACAACACTATTATAAATATATATTAAACATTCATGAATTAATAGAAGGAAGGTTATAAAATTTAAAATATCCATAAAAAATAAATAAAATATATATATAATAAAAATTTTAAATTGTTTTCTTTTATGGGATACTGGATTTTAGAATCAAATAATTTGTGATTTTTAATAGTTTCGCAAATTTGAAGGGGTAATAATTCCTTAAATACATCTGTGATTAAAATAAACTCATTGTAGAGAAAACTTCCTAATTTAATAACATACTAAATTATGAAAACCAGTATGTTCAGTCAATTGCCAGCTAAAGAAAGATTTGTGTAAAACAATATGGAATTTTTTAAAATTAAAACTGTGCTAGGCGCACAGAAAAGACAAGAGGTTACATTTTCTACAAAAAAAATTCAATTCAACAATTTTCAACCACTGTATTTAAAGATTTGCCGAAATTGAACAAATTTCACCAGTCTGCATAACACCAGGCGCACAGAAACGGCAAGACGTGACATTTCTACAAAAATTAACCGCTGTAAACCAAATTTTTTGGAATATGGCAGCACAGTCAAAAAAACAGCTGTCAATAGAGCTGTCAACGCAATTGACATTTGCAGCAAATATACGAACAAAATTGTTGAGTTGTGCGCAGAAAAGTGCAATTTTTTATTAATTCAACACTAAATTTGTGCATATACTAAAGGTAATTAAAAAGTGCAATATACAGGCTAAATGCCATAACAATTATTAAAGGTTTTTAATGCGTGTAAACAAACAAAAAATCAGTTGCAAACATTATGTAATATATTTTTAAGGTTATAAATAGTACAAAATATGAAAACTATAATCAATATCCAGCGACAGGCGGTTTTGTTAGAACTACATAGTTTGTAAAAATAAGGAAACGCAATCCATCGACGATTTCAACGAAAATTATCGGTTTCTAAAACGCAGCTGTTCCACGATTTAGCAAAACTCGAAAAATGCCGAAATTGGTTTAAATTTGCTTCAGATTCACTTCGAGCCGTACTATATCATATTCGCTGTATAGTGTTTTTGTGCGACAAGTAAAGAAATCTCCAATATTTTAAATTATTTGCTTTTATCTGCGACAATTACAAAATGATCCAATATTTCGATTTAAATTTAGTTTCGCGACAAAAATTAAATTTTACAAGTTGTCATTATCAAGCTGATGTTTTTGAACCACCTTAATAAAAAAATGTCAAAATTTTCAGCGCTGCAATGGGCGGACATGGTCACGGCGAACCCTACAAGGTGCCACATCCCTCAATTTACAAAGTGGAGAATGTAGCGCAGTTGAAGGAAGTCAAGGAGGCGCTGGCGCGTCAAGGTCTACGTGATCCATGGCTGCGGTAGGTTTTACCAAACAGCGTTGTAGAGCAGACAAAACAAACGAAATACATTTTAAAACTTTTTAAGGTGATTTGAAAAAGTTTAGTTCGCGGAATTTTTCAACAATTTTGACAAATTTGTTCAATATTTAAATTGTATTAATAATCTTTTGCATTTTTTTAAATAAATCCAAACAGAAGGTGGTAAAATGTATTTCATCGTATTTAAGCACTAAAACGCTTAATTGATTTTGACTTTTTCATCATTTTTGCCTTTTTACAGCAACGAAGCCTGGCGTTACGAACCCAAGAACTTCGGCACACATGCCTCACGCGCACGCGCCTTCTTCCTGCGCGGCTTTGTTTGGGGTTTTGCGGCGTTTGCCATCACCATCGGTGCAGAATATGCGCTCACGTCCAACGATGCTCACGGACATGGTCATGGCGCACATGGCGATACTGAGGAGTCACATTAGTTAGTTTTACTTAAGTTTAAAAAAAGAATTGAATAAATAAAATGGTGGCAATTATACTAATGCGCAGCAAAAACGTTAAATTCTACGTATTGTATTTTATATTTGTTGATATTTACGACTTATTAATTGGAAAAAAGAAGAAAAAACTTGTTTACATAGCAAAAAAGTATAAAAAAAAAACTGTTTGCAACTTAAGCAATGCGCGGCTTGAGTTCGTCATAGCAGGAACGTAGAAAAATGGAAGGTTTCTTGGCCGCATTATAGTATTCATGACCCTAAAGAAAAATTTATGAAATATACGATTAATAAAATTGGTTTTAAAAAAATAGTTGAAATTGGAAAAAAATTCAGTAATATAAAAAAAAATGAAAACTCACCTTCGACCAATCATAGCCCACCGCATATGCAAAGATCTGCCCCGTTGCATTGAAGCCACACTTGGTAATCGACTGATCCATCGTCTCCGATGACTTTAGTTTTGTGCGCGCATCTTTGTCCCAAAAACTGAAGGTACCATCAGAGCCAACGGTCACCAAGGTACCATGCACCGGATGAAAAGCTATATCATTCACAGCATAAATATCCTGATAGCCTGTGGTGCCCGTTGTGCGATGACATTTAAATGTAAAATTATCCTTGGGATTTACAGGATTGACATATTGTATGGCTACACGGCCCTCGATGCTGCCCAGCGCATAGCCGGTCGGTGTCTTCTTTTTATCCTTAAAAATGGCAATCGTTCTGTGTTGATATTTGAGCGGACTCTCCTGACGCTTAAACTCGGTGGGACTGTTTTCCAGCGAATAGACGATGAGTCCGCGTCCTGCGGTACCCACCACTGCCATGGGATAGTCAACGTCAGCGCAGTAGCAACGTTCGGGCAAATTGATAGCCATCATAGGATTCGGCGAACGTGTATCCCAGAACTGTAAATGTTGAGACATTTTTGAAAATGTATTTTGTAATATTTAAATTAGTTTTATTTAATTTTTTAATGTACCTTCAACGTCTTGTCCCACGAACCCGTCATCAGACATGTGTAGTTGGTGCCCTTCACCCAGTGACACGTTTTCACCGGTCCCTCGTGTGCCGCCACCTGCATTACTTGATCGGCGCCCAGATCCCATAGTTTAACCTGTTTATCGCACGACGCCATAAACACTTTGGTGCCGTCGTCCGACCAACAAACATCCAACACTGGGCCACCGAGTGTCTTCATCGATTTGGGCACCGTTTTGCCGGTCTGCTCCACCTCCCAGCAACGCACACTGCTATCCCAGCTGCCGGCAATGAGAAAGTTTTGCGGTATTGTGCCGGGGCTGAACTCGAGCGCAGAGACAGAATCTTCTGGCGGCGACACTACCTCAAAGTCATTCATGCGGTTTGTGGTGGCCGCCGGCGCGGCAGCACCGAATGTATTGGTTGCGCCCAACGTTGTCTGGCCAAACATTTTTATGTTTTGTGGGATTCAATAATAATTGAGCGTAATTGTGAAATGATTTTTGCCGCCAAGAACAAAACACTTTTCTGCACTCCGCTATTATTTTCTGGTATGTTTCTTTTGTATTACAGTATCAACTGAATTATTTAATATCTAATATTTTAATAAAAACCAATTAACTTGCTAATTTAAGACATTTATTACAAAAATCTTTTCAACTTTTCAAGATTTTCACGCCGTGTTTGTGCAAAAACAAAAAACACTAAGTAAATTTTGACAGTTCAATTCACGCCGATTTGTGCGAGCAACAGGGATGTTATCCATTATAGAAAAACGCAGGGTTGGTTTTTAACTTTTTTAAAAGTAATAGTGGCCCTCTTTTATAGCACTATTTATATTTATCTGATAAAATTAGATCAGATTTAATCAAACGAATCTAAAATTGAATTTTTGATTTAATGTTTAGTTTACCGGCCACATGTGAAAATACCAAAATACCCACCAAAAGACTAATCTGAGCATTACGATTAATATATAGAGGCGAGGTGCCTTTTTGTAAAAGATATAAATTTATTGTAAATAATTAAAAATATATCTGTGGCAACATAATTCGAGCTATGCTTAAATTGAGTTATTAATACCATCGAAATCCTGATATAGGAATTCATTTTGTGTTGTAGTTGCTAAGATATAACCAAAAAAAAAAACGTAAAAGCATATCTACTTGCTATTAAATATTTATTTTCATTAAAAAAAAAAATTCGAATTGTAACAAAAACATTTTGCAGAAATTTATTTTATTTAAGTTTAAATTTGGAAAAATAAATTTTAAATAATTTTTAAAGATCATTTCCGGAATCAGTTGTATAGTTTAAAAATGCTCTACTGAAAAGTTCAAAAAATAGACTTATGCTTTTATTTCACACAGATATGATTTTATTTCCACAGATATGATCTATTAACTGTCATGAAATACAAAGAAACATTTTTTTGTGATTGAGTTGCAAAAATAAAATTGCACAAAAGTCCTACCAAAAGAATAGTTTTTGTGTCACGCCATTAAAAGTTAGAATATATCTATCTCGAAAACTGAACCAAAAAACAACTATGAAGCAGGACAATAATAAGATTTCATATGGGATTTCATATGAGATAAAAAGGTGGCTCTACGGGACTTCGTTTAGATTCTAAAGCCATTTAAAGTTAAAGTGTGATTCTCGAAATCTACTAAGTCTATCCCTATGATTTGTATATCAACAAATCAGATTTAATATGGGATAAAATGTGCAACATTTGGCGCCTCTACGATGCTCCGTTTAGATTCTATAGCTATTTCAAATTAGGATAAAAGTGTAAAGCTTGACCCCTCTACTACGCTCCATTTCGATTCTTTAGCATTTGATGTTAAAGTTCTGATTTCTCGAAATCTACGCAGTCGATCCCTATGATTTTTATACCAACAAATCAGATTTAATAAAAGTGCGAAGTTTTGGCCCCTCTACGACGCTGCGTTTAGATTCTAAAGCTATTTCAAGTTACGATAAAAATTGTAAAGTTTGACCACTCTACGACACTCCGTTTAGATTCTACAGCATTTCATGTTAAGATAAAAAGTGTAAAATTTGACCCCACATCGTTTAGATTCTACTGCCATTTAAAGTTAAATTTGCGATTTCTCGAAATCTATGGCTCCTCCACGACGCTTCGTTTATATTCTACAGCTATTTCAAGTTAGACTAAAAGTGTCAAGTTTGACCCCACTTCGACGCTCCTTTTAGATTCTACTACCATAAGTTGAACAAGTCAGAGTTAATGTGGGATAAAAAGTGCACAGTTAGGCGCCTCTACGACGCTCCGTTTAGGTTCTACAGATGGTATCGTCTAATTTCCGATTTTTATAAAATAGTTTACTTTTATCATATATAACTAAATATTTCATTTATGATAAAAAAAATACTGTTTTCGATAAGAAAGTTTATTCTTCTAATTTTTTAAATATAAAGTTTTTGTTTTAAAAATTGTAATTTTAAACTTATTGGCGCGTAACTATGGAGTTTATTTAATTGTATAGATTTTTGAAATTTTTTTTTAATAATAAACCGTTAAAAATCCGTAATTAAATTTAAGTTGCAGGTTAATTTTGACTTTAGTTACGGGCCTATATTTTTATCTGCATTAATCATTTTATTTTTGTTTGTACTTTGGATGTTTTCTTTATTGGTAATGTGTATTTAATAATTGAGTCATACAACAAATATCAAAACTAATTTGATAAACATCATGATTAAATTTTCGATATTTAATTGTAAGGTGATTAGTCAAATTGCAAATATATTAATTAGTCATAGTTTTATTAATAAAACGATTCAAGCATTAAAGTGTTTAAGCCAATTTATTTCCTAACATTTAATATAACATATCGATACGTTACAGGCAGAACATTTGGAGATTTTTTGTTTTAAAGCAGTTTTGGAAACCTCTTTATGAGCAGAATGTCCCAGCATAGTAATATTTCTCGGTCCAAATTTGAAATACAGCCAAAGAACACTTATTATCGTATATCAATAATTTTAATATTTATTTTAGTGACTACTTTAAGTATTTTTAACTCATATTGTGGTAATGGTAGAAAATCTAAAAATATGAGTATTCGTAGACAATTTTTAAAGCAAAAATATAAAATTTAAATTTATAAATGCATTTTTCCATCAAAGTAAAATACTGACACTGGCTGGTCTAAATTTTTATTAAACATGTGTCAAAATGTTCCTACACGTGTTATATCCCTGTTGCCGTTTACCAAAATTTGGAATACCAAACCGGTTCTGTATAAGACGATTTACCAAAGCATCATAAGTAGTACAATTGAAACATTTTTCGAAATAAATTGGGACAAGCAAAACATCGTAACTACATTCTTCTTCAAATATTTCTGCATGTATTGGATATTTTGTAAATTGGGTCATACTATTATTATTATGTTCAGCTCATTAAAAGGATACTTTATGAAAAAAAAAAACAATAAAATATTGAACTGCTCGATTTTGAGACTTTTTTCGTCTCCTTTGAAATTTGCTTTTTGTTGGTTACGATCTTTTGCCAGTAAGGAATCGATATATGTCTGTTGATTTTTAATTTAATTTGTAATTACGGAAAAAAGAGAAATACAGTATATGTTGAAATTTATAGAACTTATAATTAAAAATATATTTTTTATCGCAATGCATTTGTTCCTCAAAATTGTCACATGCCAGTGTCAATTTTTTCAAAACTGAATTCTTAAGAGCTTCTAATGTAGAATTTTTTAATAAAATGTATGGTGAAAAATATAGTGTATTCACAGTTCGTCGTATTTTAGTGTGGTAATCGTATCATGTAGTATAAATGCGACACAATAACACAGAAACGTCAATTTGTTGTTGCATCCCTAATACAAAAAAAAATACCACAAATAATATCGAAATTGAAAATTAAAATAGAATTGCGTTAGTATTTGCAAAATAACATAAAAATTCTTATTTTAATTTGAAAGCATAACAATATCTCTACAATTTCCCTAATTTTTGGTTTTATAACTTAACAACAAAATAAATGAAAAACCGATTTCATTGATATTCTGAAAACGTAAGTTTCCGTTTCTAATACTCCTACTGAGTATTACAAACGGATTTCCGAATTGGGGGTATAAAAAATAAAAAGAATAGTCTTATGTAATAATCAATATAGTCATAGTCGCTAACATACATACAATTTACAAAAAAATAACATATATTCGAAGAAAATTAAATCATCATCAAAACAAATACTTCACTAATATAACAAGCAAGTTGAAGAAATGCGTCAAAAATCACACGGCAGACTTATACTGAAAACCCCCCACATTGATTACAATTTGTAATCAATGTTACACACTTCTGATCCTACGTTTAGATAGTAAAAGTGATTAATATGCGAATTATTGATTCAAGTATTATAGTATAAAATATTTCAAACAAATAGGTCAAGTTTTGTTTTTCAGTTTCTCAGTTTTAAATGGTAAATAACCGATTTCGCAGAAGTTCGCTGACTGCATTAAACGTGACAAGGCACATGTTTTTTTTTATAATTTTTGGATATACCTCTATCTATAGACATTCCATTGTAATGACTGCTTCCGAAAACAATGCGTAGGCATTTCCGATTATGTAAAGTATTTGTCAGATTATATTTTTCAATGTTTTATGTCGTATGTTAAAGGTATTTGACTGTATAGTACAGTTTTTCAATAGTAAAGTAAACTTAGTAAAGTTTAAACTTGGTTTAACATGTAACATTTGCCACAAGAGTTTGTGGCAATTGTCGAGCCGTGGTTACTTGGGATATACATATATGTACGATTTAAATAGTATTTTTCACCTAAATCAATAAATATATTATCATTGGTTTGATAAACATTTAAACGCAATTGATTCTGTCATTTTGATATAATTATCTTGGTGTCATTAAAAGTATTAGTTACATATTGTGTTTAAGATTTATTGCCGATGGCTTATATAGACTTTGAAGTGACCTTCTATAACAATCATTTTCGTGCATTTAACTGCGTTTTTTTTTCAGGGGATTTACCTGATAATTTCAGTTTAGCTTTCAACTTGTGCGATTAACGAACCGGAATAATTTTTTTAACAAACACAAATAAATTTCGCCTTTGAAAACATCGATTAAACCTTTTCATTGTAATGTAAAAATTTTATATAATTGCATTTATTTAATAATAATAAAAAAAACATGAATGAGTTGAAAGTGAAAATTCTACTATTTGCATAGCTGTAATAAGAGTGTAATTGCTAAATAGTTTTTAATGAACATTTAATAATATTGCATTAGCTTGAGTAAATTACAAAAAAAAAGTTTTTTTTAATTTGCCAGTCACAGCAATGATTTCACTCATCATAATTCATTGATAACAATTTGAGGAAAAAAAACAACATCTGTTTTGTGTGATTTTTATCAGTTTTTTTTATTAACTTTATTAGTAATTCACCGCATAAGGTATGAAATTGATTTCAACAATATCATTTTATTGTTTAATCAAGATTTATATATTTATTTTTATAAAAAATAATAGTTTTTATTATAATCTAAACTTAGTTAAATTATATAGAATCGTTAAACTAATTTAATACTTTTTTTTAGTTATTACAACAGTCAGTTTTTAACTACTTAGTTTAAGAACAAGTTATAACTTTGACAAGTTTTATTTTTATTTTAGGAACAACATGTGGAATTTCTTTACTTTTAGCAAGCAGGCAAGCAACAAGGCATTAATATGTTAAATATTAAATAAAATCAGCGTTTTTCAATTCATCAGACTTATTTTTCATTATGTTAACATAAGATTAATTCATAAATGTTTTATTTTTTTTAGCTGATACTTATGTTAATAATGGAAATGCTTTTAGCAATAATACTTAAAAATTCATATATAAAATATGTGTATAATTTTACTACTTTTGCACTAATTTTTATTATAAAAAGTAGAGATAACAAAAAGAGAGCGAACTAGAAATACTCGTTGTAGTAATTTTTGGCATTTTCGGCAACAGCCTGTCACAAAAGCCGCGAATTTAAATTCTAACGTCAACGGCATTTTTAATCACAATGTTGCCAACATTTTGTACAATATTAATGCTTTGGTTAATTTGATAGACTTTCGCTTTAGTTGCATTTTTATTATTACTACTTTTATTTTTACTATTATTATTTTTACTATTCTTATTACAATTATTATTAGTACTATTGCCAGTCTTTGAAGTGTTAACGGTTTTTGCTGCACATTTGCGACAGCTACAAGTTGTTGGCAACGCCAAATCGGGCAACGATACATGCGTTGGTTGCGTCTTAAAGGTGGCGTTGCGTTGAAATAATGCATTAAATTTTTTCCATTGCGGCAATGTTGTTGCTGCTGTTGTTGCACATCCCGGATATGATGCAGATTTTGTGGTAACAATATTGGCGGGGAATTTTTTTGCGGGTATTTTTGTGCATGCTGTTGTCGTTGTTGCGTTCATTGTTACGTTTGTTGTGACATTTGTTGTAACTTTTGTTTTAACGTTTGTTGTAATATTTGTTGCGTTTCCTGTCACGTTTGTTGTAACATTTGCTGTTGCGTTTGTTGCATCGCTTGAATTTTGCTGTTGCTGCTTTGAATTCGATTTATTTTTGCTGCATTTACTGCCACCACTCAACTCAGTCGCATTGATTACCTTCAATATGCCATTACAGCCAATGTAATCGATCAACTGTTGCGTTGAATCGCTGCCCAAATAGATGCGTCCATCGTTGCCGGTGTATTTGATGTGGCCACTGTTTTGTGTGATTTTCAGACGCGTGTCGTTGCCAATTAGTGTCAGATTTCCACTGTTTTGCTCGATGCGAATACGATTGCCGTTGCCAATAATGCGCAGATCGCAACGATTGTGAGAAATGCGAAATTCTTTGCAGTTGCCAATCAAGTCTTTGGAGTGCATTTTAAAACTGTTATTTTTATTATTATTGCAATTATTATCCTCGTTTTGCATTGGTGTCGTATTTCTCGGCGGCTCTGTCGCTTGTGCTGCGGTAGACGCCATATTACTCTGATTTATGCTGCTTCTACTACAGCTGTCGTTGGTTGTCATCGTGCAGCAACTGCAGCACGAATTGCACTCGTCGTCGCTGTTATCGAATACACGCACGCCCATCTTTTTTTATTTTGTTGTAATTTATTTTTTTAACTACTAATTGCATTAAAACGAACGAGATAGCTAGAGTTGTGTCGCTCCTTGTGGCATATGTAACGAGTGCAGTTGTCACTCGTTGGTTTTTCAGCAGCGAAACGGAAGCGAGTTGCCGGATGTCAATAATATGGTATTCAAACTGCCGACACGTTACTTTTTTAAATTTGAAGAATTTATTGAATTCTTTTACTTTTTAGCTTTTAGTATTTAATGTTGTTAACTTTTTTAATGTTATTTAGTATTAAATAATTTTATATTAATATTTTAATTTTATTTGTAATATTTAAAATTACAAATTCCACTTGTTTTATTTTTATTGAATTAATTTAATGCTGCCATAAATTAGTATTTATTTTGGCTCAATGTCAATGTGTTAAAAGCAGTTTGTAGCTTAATTATTCTGTGTCAGTTTTATTATTGTTTTTAATTATTGCCTTTTTTGGCATTCAAAGTTCAGTCAGTCTCTTCTGTTTGAAATAATCACTTTTTTTACACAGCAATTTATTCGCACGCCACGAACAAATGTTTAAAATAGCAAGTTTTTGTTGTTGTTCTTTTAATTTTTATTTTCATTCTCTTTATTGTTGCTATAACGTTTAAATTTTTTGGGAATCACCTTTTGTTGTTGTTTAATTGTTTATGCACATATGTAGAAATTTTAATCAATGTTATTTTTTTTTTGTATTTTACTCTCTCATAGAAATGCGCTCGCGTAAATATTTATATTGGTTAAATTTTTCAAAAATAGCGCCTCTGTTCAAGTTGTCGGTCCGCAACGGCGGCTCTTTTTGCACTGAACTCATTTCCCGTTTGTATTTCGCATTTTATACGAGCTAGCAAAGTTAATGCATTCGTTTTGTATGCTTCGTATTTCTCTAATCATCGGTTTTGAAGCTTTAGTGTGATTTTTTTCGTATCGAGTTTTTTTTTCTTCTTTTGTGGTTGCTGTTGTTGTTCGTGGAGTTTCTTCATTCAACATCTGATAACAACAGCAGCGTTGAAATTTACAATTTTCGGGCATTGTATTGTTTTCAATAAAATGTAGGGTAAAGTAGGGCAATAATAATAGGTTAAAATATCTATAAAATACGTCCCAGCGACTGTCTATGCGCCGGACGCTACCTCTCGGCAGTCAATGGCAAACCTACGAGAGTAAAACATTGCCTATGAAATGGTTTCACCCCGCCGCACACTGGTCCAAATGTGAAAAAATGTGGCCAAAATTCAATACTTTTTTCAAATTAAAATAGTATTATAATTCACTTATAAACATTCAAGGCCATAAATGCGTCCAAGAATTTTATTCGTAAAAATATACTTTTTCAGATATTAACTCTCAAAGTAGGTACTTCTTTCATTAAAAAAAGTATGTTTTAGGGTGTTTTGATTTTAAGATTACTGCTAATATAGATATACTATTCGTATTATTTTATGATAATTATGTAAATAGATATTTTAAGAACTTATAATACAACAAAAAACGGAATTAGTCTAAAGGACCAATAAGATATCATACAATATATGTTACGTCTCTAAAACAAAAAGTAAATTGTTAAATGTTAAAAAGTTAAAGTGTTCCGCATTGTTCCCCTAAACTTTTAATGCAGTTTTGTTGCCAAATGTAGAAGCATTTCAAATCAGTTTTTTAAATTTTGCAAATAATTGCTTTTGCGAAAAAAAAAACTTTACATTTAAAATTTAAATTTTAATATAAAATAGAAATGAATGTGAGAGGGGCGATAAAAAAGATTGAAACTCTTGGTATTCTTTATAAATGTCTTCTTTATCGTCTTCTTCTTCATCTGCGTTATCTTCTTTCTCTTAATATTACCTCTATTAAACGAATTACTTATAAATGGTATGTTCATATTTGACCAAATAAAAAATATTTTGATTTTTTTCTAAACAAACAAATTGCCAGACCATTGCCATTGCATTGCAGACCATTGTCTGCCGTCAACAGCCTTCCAATATTCTACGGAAACCTGCTACAAAGCAGCCTAATTGAAACAGATTTCCAAAAACATTCCATAAATCTGTTGTGGCTTGAAAGTCATATATTTTTTTTTTGGGGAAAATATATAAAATACCTGATTTTTATACCCTACACTAAAAGTGAAAGGGTATATTCAGTTTGGTACGCCGTTTGTAAACCCAGAAGGAAGCATCTCCGATATGGAAAAGTATATATATTCTTGATCAGCATGACCTCCTGAGTCGATTTAACGATGTCCGTCTGTCCGTCTGTCTGTCCCGCTGTCTGTCTGTTGAAATCACGATTACAGAAAAAGTAGAAGAGATAGAACAATGAAACTTTAGATTACTTATATATATAAGCTGTCTGAACAAGAAAATTGGGATGATCGGTCTATTGTGACCTGAGAACCGAATACTTATGTTCAAATACCTCATATAAAATGAATATATTCAGATCAATATTACTGTATAAGTGCTTAGGTAAACTTTTTTTGGTCAAATATATATTGACTCATGCTCAAATACATGAAAATAATGTTTTCCGGCGAAACGACTTGTGGTTACAAAAAAAAAAAATCGAAATTCGGTACACCTACCCATTTTTAAATATGGGTATCAAATGAATGGAAATTCTTCAGCGATTGAAAGTTTGTAGTTATTTTCAGGATTCGTATACCCTTGTGACCTATATACCACTTTGACTGGTAACCACACATATGTGTAGGGTATTTATAGTCGGCTTAGACCGACTATAATTTTAATAATCCTAACTATCATAATAACACCTACTTTAAAATTTGCCATGTCAACTAACCTTCCCAACTGTTTTTTTATTCGAAATTTTACAAAACTCACTACTTTATTTGAAAAAAAGTTAAGTTAACATTTATACTCAAACAAATTAAAAATGTATACGCTCTCCACCCCATTCACCCTACTCTACCCTATCACGTGTGTCTATGTAAGCTTCCGATATTTTATGAAATTCGAAACTTTTGTTGTTGGGTGGTTTCAAAAAAATCACCTTTAGTTGTAATTAACACAGCATGTTTGTTGTTAGTGTGCCAAATAGCTTTGAGTTTTGCTTTTGTTTTGTCTGTCGCTGTTAATAACCGCTAATTGTTGCTGTTGAAGAAGATTTTCTTTATTTGTACAGACAAGTTCTACTAGTTGTTATTGTAGTTTTTTTTTTTAAGTGTTATCAAATTTTGAAGAACATTTATTAAAGAATGACGTTATTTGATGTTCGTTTTACCATAGATTGTGCTATCTCGTTATAATTAAATTATTTATAATCTTTCTAGAACGCCTTCTGATTGTTATCATCACACAACAACAACAAATTTAACATTTAATCATATGGTTTTTATTTTAATCGCGAGTGCACTTTTTGAAGCATTATATAGCAAATAATATTTTAAACAAGCAGTTGGTAACATTTACCATTGTTGAACACCTGATAATTATTATTGAAAATATTAAAAGTGTATATTGAAAAAAGTTTTTTTTTGGGAGATTTACAAAATATAAAATTCGGTTGTCTAAAAGTTTTTATAAAAATATATTAGAAGTCAATATTGAAAATACTACTTTTAGGAGATTCACAAGAGATAAAATTTTAATAAAGCATTGAAAATAACATCCTCGTTTCAGTTAAAGTTTTATAAAGATTCAGCTTCGATCCAACCCAAGTGAACATTTATTAAAGTTAGCTTTATTTGCCACGAATTCCTCATCAGAATAGGTTACCAAAAACCTCCTGACAAAATTCTGATCAGGGTCGACTAGGGTATGTCTAATTTAAAGCCACGTAAGACAATATCTGTACTGCGAGCCGAAAGGTCCCAGGTTCAAGTCTGGACTGGGGCTACCTATCGGCAGTAAATACCAAACCTACGAGAGTAAACATTGCCTATGAAAAGTTCTCACCCGCTGTTCGGATTCTGTAGGTCCCACCACTTCGAGTACAAATATAACACGCACAGCTCAAAATGGTGAGAGAGCTCAAAATGGTGAGAGGACTGTAGCGCCAAACTACTATTATTATAAGACAATATGATCCATTACGGGGAAACCTAATCCAATGACTACACGATCAGACACTTTTGAAATAAAAACATGGGGAGTTACTCTTCGAAAGTCAATGATATTTGAAAGTCAATTCTATTCGAAGAACAAAGCGAATAGAGGGCAAAATCATACAATCTAACGTAACCGCAAAGGTAGCCGTGTTGTTACTTTGTATGTAATGCGAGGGTTCCAAATTTGAATACGAAAGTCACACTACCGAAGTATCATTTATTAGAATGCGAGTAATATCACTTTTGAATCACGTGCCAGAGTAACACCCCTGGATTTGAAATCGTATTATTTGTTCTGATTTAGATGATATTAAGAACATTATACAAAGAACTTACTTGTATTTTATTTTAAAAAGTAAAAAATGTTGAAGAAGAATTTAAATACTTATGGATCGAATGAAAAAATCATCTTTTTTTTTACAAATTAACCAACGCTCATTGGATGCCCCCTATACATGCGATGCACAGTGTTGATCGTAAGAAGGGATGATAGGTTAAAGGGAGGGGTGAAAGATGGAGTAGTGTCGGTGAATTTTTGTTTTGAACTTGCCAATATCGAAAATGTCGGGAAAAACGGACGCAGGGAGATTGTTCCACAAACGTGTCGTGCGACTGAAGAACGAAGTCTCTCTATAATGCGTGGTTCTGTTGAGAGCCGAGTGGACTACGAAGTGGTGGGCTTGGTTTGATGCCGAGTATAACGAGAAAACACAGGACCTGGTGGAATCAGGCCATGTATTTCCCTCGAACACTTACCGTTGTAATACTTATAAAACAGGCTTACACACCCAACGGTCCTTCGGTGCTCAAGAGAACCAATAGACGATGAAATATTTTCATCCCCTATTAAATATATCGCACGTTGTTGTATTCTGTCCAGAAACTCCAAGGAGGATTTTGAAGCCCCTGCCCAAATGTGCGAATTTGAATTCCATGTTAGGCCGAATATACACCCAGAAAAAAATACTATATAAACAATAGTTTTTTACTATTAAAAATAATCCATAGGATAAATTATTATTTTAATCGGAAAATACCATTAAATACTAGAAAATAACATAACATTGCCATTGAGTCTATATGAAAGTATATATTTTTTATATACTATTAAATCAATAATTGTCCTATTGACCAATTTTAATGGGATTTCTGGTAATTTTTTTCTGAGTGTAGGTAGTGTAGACAGTGCGTAAGTCAGCAGGAGTGAAGTATGTTTTACACAGTTTTAAAAAACCGACGCACTTGGCCGCTTCTTTCGACACATTAAATATGTGAACATTCCAACGAAGATCACATTGAATTGATATGCCCAGAACGTCAAGAGCAGCCGACTGCGCAATATCCACAATACCCATAGAGGGGCGGAAGGGGTGAATCCATTCTTTTGTGAGATAACAGACAACATTGGGTCTTGCTTGCATTAAAATCTACTCTATTTGCAACACCCCACTTGGAGATTGATTTAAGGTCATTATTGAGTGTGTCATTCATAGTGCATCTTTTACTCTCAATCTCCAAAGAGCTTGGACGCTTGTTGAACGAGTATGAATGGCAAATGTTACTGTCATTTGCAAAGAAGTGAATTGGGTTCTGAGTCAATGACAGAAGATCATTGATAAATATCAGAAATAGGGAAGTGGGATAGGACGGAACCTTGCGGAACTCCAGAATTGATGAAATGTTGTTCTGAAAAAACACCATCCATCGCAACTCGTATTGAACGACCCTGGAGACAACTCAATATCCATCGAGTAAAAGATTTCCCGACACCAAATAAAATTAGTTTTGAAACGAGGGCTTTATGCCACACTCGATCAAAAGCCTTGGAAATATCGAGAGGAACAGCCTTATTCCCCCCGAAAAGGTGAACACAATTATTTCGGAGATGACCGCCATCAAGTCACCTGTGGATCAGGTCCTACGGAAACCATATTGGCGGTCACTGAGCAATTCGTTGTGCTCAAGATAGTTCACAAGGTGGAAGTTAATTACGCTCTCCATTACCTTGGAGAGTGCAGAGCATATTGTCGGTAATTGGCAGGGTTCGTAGACTCGCCCTTTTTTGGAACTGGCTGGACATTGGCAACCTTCCAACAAGATGGAAAAACTCCTTTTCGAAAATGAATTTTACAGAAGAAACAAAACTATTTTTAGTCTCAATTCTACACTTACTTCACACAAAATTAAGTATGTTATTACTTATAATGGCATTTATCTAATTTATCCGATCAACATATCATTAAAAACCCGATTATAACACAAAATTAGGCGTAATTTTCACAAGCAGTTCGGCGGTTTAGCAGTATCACCGACGATATGTGAAATGTTGACTAGGGAACAAATTACATCTAGTTTAAATTTCATCTAGAGATATAATTTAATAAAATTTTTAAAATAGAGAAATATATAAAATAGTTTAAAAAAACTTTTCTAAAAGAAAATAAAAACATTTTTAATTAATTTAACATTTATAAAACAATATAAAAACATTGTCTGCATTTTTCTTCCAATATACTTATATAATTAATATAAATTAGAACTACAAATTTGTTACCTCATTTCATACGAAATGAAAAAAAAAAACCCTTTTAGTTAAAATATCCATTTAATCAGAATGACATTGAATAAATAGCCTTAATGATCATCACATTTTTATGCTATAAATTTCATTTATAGAATTGATAAAAATATTTTGAACAGCACTGCTCTTCTATTAAAAATCCCCACAAAAAGTATATTATTATTAATTTGTAATGCACATTGTAAATAGTATCAACAAAATAGTACCAACAAAATAAATTAAAAATAATAACTTAAAATACTTGTATTATTACAAGAGATACAAATGTATTGAGTGCGTCATATACGAATTGCTATTTGAGTACCCTGCACTTTGGTTGAAGATAAAATTTGCAATTTATAAAATTGCCCTAGTAGAAATTGTACTAGGATCAAGATTGGACACTGATCATTTCATTTTTACCTTGACATAACCCGACATTAAATAAATGGTCTATTCATACAACCAGTCTTCCACAATAGATTAATTTCTACTAGGTTATAGTAGTTTATTTTTATACCCTACACCTATGAGGTACAGGGTATATTAACTTTGTGCATATATTGTAACGCCCTTTAGGAGGCGTGTCCGGTATGGAAAAGTATATATATTCTTGATCAGCATCACTACCCGAGTCCGTTTAGCCATGTCCGTCTGTCTGTCTGTCTGTCTGTCCGTCTTGCTGTCTTGCTGTCTTGCTGTCTTGCTGTCTTGCTGTCCGAATACAGAATAACTTGAGAAATACTGATCAGAATGCGATGAAATTTCGTCACAATATATTTTAGCCAAATGTAGGAACTGAGTTTGAAAATGAGCCAAATCGGTCAACAGACACGCCCACCTCCCATACAAGTCACTTTTATATAAATCTTTAGGAACTAATAACTCGAAAAGTATTCAAGATATAGTTGTAAAATTTAAAACATATTGTTATAATTCACCTAAAAATGTGTGGTCCAAAAATGGGCGTGATCCGCCCAAATTTTTTTTTTCATTATTTCCCGGTTTTTAATAGTGGAAATTTGATCCGTTAATTATTAAAATCAATTCTATGAAATATGTGGTCCGTGGTCCGCCCAATTACATTCTTCAAATTTATTTTTTTTAGTTTTTTATACTTTATATAATTTTTTTTAATTTATGGGGATATAAGACGTAAATTTCTGATATATGAATAATATTCTGAGGGTTAATATCCCCACCAAAGGTGTAGGGTATTCCATAGTCGGGCCCGACCGACTATAAAAATCCGCCCCATGTGACCCAACTTACCCATGTGACCTAACTTTCCCAACTCGTTTTAATAAATACTAGATACATTTAAAAATAATCACCACAATCATTTGAGAAAATGTACCGGTGATTTAATCATATTTAATTGAATTTCTCAGCACTTTTAGAATTATGAGAACATTATTATTATATGGCAATTTAGTTAATTAAAATATACTTAACGCCAAAAAATCTTTTCTAATATTTAAAATATAATTTAAATACAGAAAAAAAATATCTTGACCTCGGTTTAGCTAGCTAAATACTTTTAATACTACAATACAAATTAATATATAGACTTTTAATGTCTGATCGACACTACTTATATTGATGAATGTTATAAACATTTAACAGCCCGTATAAATATAGTAGTTTTGTTTTATATATTTTTATTTTTTATTCTATTCTTTGATATAAAAAACACATATAAATTATATTGCACACAATCAGTTCGCAAAGATAAACAAAAGTTCAAAATACTTTCGAACGGTGCTTTACCGCGTATTTATTTGCGTGCGTACTACACTATGAAACCTTTTTGTTTGCTTTTAGATTTGCCATTACTTTTAATTTAGAAAATGTTATGGAATGTGAAATACATTATAGTAAATTTTTAATGTAAATAAACAGACAGAAAGTGTGCTGATTTTAGGTGGTCATTTTTTCGCAGTACATCGTACCTAGTAAACAAAGTTCATTAAAAAAGAAGACAAATTAGATTTTGGGTACTTTTGGAAAAAAAAAACTATCCTCCCGCCAGCTAAAAAATATTGTATTCGGATGACAACCAAAGTAGCGTCGGTAGCTCAAGGTTAGTGCGTTGAACTGTGAGTCGATAGATCCCAGGTTCAAACCTGGACTTTTTTCATAGAAACATTTTTCTATAACGCGTTACCTCTCGGCAATAATGGCAAATCTTCGAGAGTAAACATTGCCCATGAAAGTAATGACTACTATTGTAATGAATACTAAATGATTACTATTCTTTAGTAGTCGTAATCAAAAATTTTGATTACGATTAGAAATAATCAAAAAAGAATTTGATTCTTAAGCTCGAATCACACGATTGACTAAATTTTATCAGTTTCAGTTTGCATCAATTCAAAAATAGATATATGTTGTTCATGCTCGAGCCGTCAACAAAAATTTACGCAATTTGGTTGATGCTTTTTCAATTTTTGTATTGAAACTGAAAAATAAACATTTTAAATTGAAACAAAATTGCGTCAACAGGAAATTTCCTCTCATTTATTGATATTCGACAAAATTGTGTTGATTGTTAATGTTTCGCATCAATCGTGTTATTCTAGCTTTAGTAAACTTTTTGATTATTTTCACGACTACTTTAAAAGAATCAAAAACTAATAATCTAAGAAAATAGAAATAATCAAAAAAGGGTACCGTCAACTGAGCTGACTTTAAACTTCCGGAGGTGACTTTGACCAAACAAAAAAAAAATGTTTGCAATCAAATTTTATCAGCATCCTAATGACTTACAGATTTATATTATTTTGCAATTATTTTCTTTTAAGAATTTTCTATCTGCATAATGCTATTTCTACAACTTTTAACGCTCATATTCCAACATATTAATGTCTTTGTAAATGTAGCTAAAAAGCATTAATTTTATTTACGAACAACATCAATGTAGTCTGTAAAATATACGACTGAAATCAATACGTTACATCAATACGTTACGTTACTGAAATCAATACGTTACTATAAACCGGGTTTTTCAAAAAGAGCGCTACAAAAGTTTTTTTCAAGGATTTTTCCACAGGGACACTAAAAAGTAAAGCGACGACGCCATATTTCTTGCCGCTCTTTGAGCCAACAACGAGTCGAAATTATTAAAATTTACTACCGAAATTCGAATTCGTATATCTTTCCATCATGAAATGGCAAACCTTACTGAAGAGAAATGTCAAAAGAGCGGCAAGAAATATGGCGTCCTTTGCTGTCCCTGTTGAAAAACCCGTATGCACTGTCATTTTAGCCCATTACTATTTTTTATTAATTTTTTTATTTAATCGGTCTAAAATTAATGTTTTTGGGGTAACTTTAGCCCGAGTTAAAGTCGCCTCAAACTATACATGGGGGTGACTTTGACCCGGTTAAAACTCACATCAAATAATTCGAACGTGTATACCCAATGTTTATTAAATCATTGTGGGTTTATTTGATCCAATTTTTTTCCAAATATATACTATATTTTGTCATAACAATATAAATGGAAAACAATGGAGTTGAGTTAATTACAAGACTAATGCGGGTACAAACTGGAAGTGGCCATTATTTATCTAGAAATATTAAAAAAATCGATCCACATAAGCCCTTTACTAAAAGAGAAGTCTTTATTATAAAATAGTCATAATTTATTTTTTGTAATTAATATTACATATCAGTTGACTAATTTACTTGATTATTTTGTGATATCTATATATGTTTAATTCCATTAAGCTTGAAAAATACAAAATGTTTTTTTTTTATCTTTTTCATATTAATCCTTATTACCATACTTATTATTCGAAATATATGGGTTTCAAGTGATCTGGATTTTCAGTAAAATATTTATGATCATATAGTATCATAGCCATCTTATAGTTTTATAGTCATTTTATAGTTTCATAAAACATAGATAAAATTGATGATTAACATCTTTGGCCCAAAGTCACCTCACCCGCGAGGTGACTTTGAACCATTTATATTTTTTTATAATTACTGTTATTACACCATGATATTTTGAGTGCTGATGCTTAAAGAGGACATACTTAAAATATTTTATTAAATAATGAAATATTTATTCCATAATAATGATGAATTTATTCATAAATATTATGAATTTTTTCACCAACTACCACATTCATCATATTGATACCACCGTTCATTAAATTACATATTAATGAATGTATTTATTATATATATGAACAAAATATTCAATACAATGAATTTGAATTGTCATATTGATGAATTTGTTCATAATATTTTTTCAAAAAAAAAAAAATTTATAAAATAATTCGAAAAAAAATTTATTTAAAAAATAACAGTAAAAATTAAATTATTTGAAAAAAAAAATTCGGACAAAAAAAAATGTGTCAAAAAAAAATTTTTCGAAAAAAAATTTGTTCGAAAAAAAAAATTGTTCGAAAAAAAAAATTTGTTCGAAATAAAAAATTTGTTCGAAAAAAAAATTTCAAACAAAAATTTTTTTTCAAAATATATTTTTTATAAATATAACTTTTTATTAATAAAAAGTTGTAATTATAATAAATATATTATAAAACATTTTACTAATTTATGCATGTCGAGCAAGCACTATATAAGAAATAACACACAAGAACAACTTGAGAACTGAGAAGTATGGCAAAAAATGAACGAAAAAAAATATGTTGATAGAAATTTGGTTTAATGAACAGCGTTCTTCAATATGAAGAACATATATATTGTATTTTATATTTTGTTGTATTTTATATGATGAAACGTATTCTTCACATACAGTTCATCATATTGAAGAACACTTTTTCGACAGTTACCTAGCGTTCGTCATAATTATGATAGCATTCATAACATTGATGGCGTTGGTCATTAATATTATGAATGGTTCTTCAATACAATGAATCATGGTTTGAAGAACAGAATTCATCAATATGATGTACATTTTTTTTCTGTGTAGTCGGATTACTTTTTTTTTTTAATATTTTAAAATAATCAAAAAATAACCTATAAAAAGTAAAAATAATCATAAAACCTACTTTTTTTTATTATTATCAAAGTAATCAAAAAAAATTGTGAAAAAAATCAAAAAAATTACTAATTCTTTTAAAGTAGTCGTAAAGATAATCAAAAAGTGTACTAAGAATCAAATTACTTTTAGATTATTTCTAATCGTAATCAAAAGTAATTGTAATCGTAATTTACAGCTCTGTTATAACTTCTAAAATATAAAACAATAAATATTCATTCAATCTATTAAAATTAAATGTAATTTATTTCAAAACCTTAATTTTTTTATAAATCAAATTAATTCAATCTATTAACCATAATAAAGTCCCCCCAGCAACAATGTTTAAACTCAAATCATCTATTGCAAATCTTTGGCGCAATGTATAACAAATTCATTATCAACTTGATCAAGATGATTATCGTATAAATATTTCCGCATAAACAAGTGCTAACGAGCAACACAAGATTTTTGCATTTTGCCATTATCAAACCCGTATACCCCCCCCCCTCCTGTTCGTCACCTAAAACAAATTGTTTACTAGACTATAAAATTACGTATGGTCTTTAATAAACAATACGTAATACTATAGCTCGCGTGCCTCGTTTTTATAAAGTTCAGATATCAAACAAATATTGTATGGTTATTATAGCTGCTCAAACACGAGAACATGTGTTTTTTTTTTTAATTTTGTTGTTTTCCTTATGATACCTATATAAGCAAGTGTTTCAAGTGTCTGGCATGTTGAGATCTTTATATCTTGCGGTTATTGGCATTTTTATATTGACATTTATTTTTTATTATTATAAACGAAAGATCTTGCCTAATCGATCAACATTTGTATTATTGATGTTGATGAAAGTGAAGCTTCTAATGTATTCAATATTTTTACGTTACTCATTACATTCTCCATAATATTTTAATCAAATAAAACTATATAAGTTAATTGATGACACGTGTATAGTTGAGTGATATTTATATCTGTGCAAAAACATTTCGAAAAAGTACCTATCTCTTAATATTGAAAATATGCAAAAACACATTCATCACTTTATGAGAACTGAGTACTACACGCAGAAGAAAATGTCCCATTAAGTAATGGTACCTACTAGAGATGGGCACGTGAGTGAGTTTTGACTCACACTCACTCACGCTCACGAAAAAAATTTTCTAATCGCGCACACTCACTCACGACATTTTTTGCTCTACTCACACTCACTCACAATCACGTGAGTAAAAATAAGATTCAATCACAATCACGCGTGATTCACGCTGAATCACGTGTTTTTTTTTGCTATTGTTTTCAGAATGCATAAAAACACATATTTCATTTGTATATGTTGGTGAGATTGGACGACCGAGCGTGGCACCTCTAATACAACCTACATATTTCAAACGCAATAATGATGTAATGATGTTAGGGATTTCAATTTTTAACGGAGATGGAAATGTGAAAGACCTTAGATGTTCATATAAAAATGTAAAAATTGCCTCGAAGAATAATTCTACGGTGAAGAATTCGTTTAAAATCTTTTAGAATTGTCCCTGGAAAAATTATCTCTGGAAAAGAATTATCAATGAACAAATAGTCCAGTGTAGAATTTATCAGGGATGAATTGACTTTGGGAACAACTATTTTTGAAGCGATTTTTTTGTTTACTACATTTATCACTCGAATAAAAACGGAACCCCAAACAAACCTATGGAACCCCACACGAACCTATCGAACAAACTAAACATAATAAACAAAAGGAAGTCAATACAGTTATCATGTATAGTTGAAATTGAAAATTCAACTTTTTACAAAAATGGGTATATCGAAAAAAAAAACGCGTTCTATTTCTATTTTCATAAATGGTCGAATGAAACCAAGCAAAAACTATTGACATGACCCCATCAAAATTGACTAGCCCATATTAAGTACGGCCGGTTTGCAGGGGAGTTGGAGAAGGGTGGGTATTTGACGGTCGGTTATAAAGGGTTTGATTTATTTTAGTTCTGTATAGTGGGTAGCCGCCTTCCCAAAGCCTTCTGAGTTCAAGGCATGGCTCTACTTGTTCTGTAGTTCAGCAAAAATATAGAAAAATCGCAAAAAATTAAAAGTGAGATTTTATTTTATGAAATATTCGACTCACTCACCAAAAAATTGTACTCACGCACACTCACTCACGGTCTTTTTTGGTCTACTCACACTCACTCACAATCACGTGAGCAAAATTAGGATTCAATCACAATCACGGTGATTCACGTGAATCACGCTGAATCACGCTCACATGCCCATCTCTAGTACCTACGACTATTAATTTTATGGTTCATCTTTTGTTAGTATTTTCATATTCATTCAAAAGTTTTCTAATTCATTTGATAGTATTCGAAAATTCATAAATTTTGCTCACATGCCCATCTCTAGTACCTACGACTATTAATTTTATGGTTCATCTCTTGTTAGTATTTTCATATTCATTCAAAAGTTTTCTAATTCATTTGATAGCATTCGAAAATTCATAAATTTCAGAACCATTCATTTCAGTACTACCAATTTAAATATTTTGTATGGTATAAATACTATTGTTTTGATGGTTTCCGTCTATAATAATAAAAGTATCACTATGTGGCATAAAAAAATAAAAACACGAATAGAAACACTTCATTGGTAAGTACTCAATTTATATAATATAAACATCATTTGTTTAACCTTTTTGATTTATTAAAGGAAATTAATTATAAATCAAATCCCACTTATGGCAACGGACTCAAGCATAAATACAGACGTGGTAAATTATTGGAAACTGAAGCAAACATTTTTACCGAACTCCTTTTTCATAAATCAGAAATATAACGATATGCAAGAACGATATATTGCAGTTTCAATTCAATTTTAAAGGGAAAATTTTACTTTCCCACATCAGTATAATAATAGTTTGGCGCTACAATCCTATAAGGCCGAGCTCTCTCACCATTTCAGCTGTGCGTATTATATTTGCCAAAACCGAACGGCGGGTGAGAGATTTTCATAGGCAATGTTTTACTCTCGTAGATTTGCCATTTACTGCCGAGAGGTAGCGCGGTATAGACTCTATGAAAAGACGTTGTTAGCCCCAGTCCAGACTTGAATCTGGGATTTTTCGACTGGCAGTGCAACTCACTCACCTTGAGCTACCGACGCGATACAACATTAATATTGGAAATAATTCTAGTTCAATGATCGGGAACTGACTGGCTATTTTCCTTATCATCTTTATTTTCTTTATAGTGACAATATCAACATTATCTGATCATGTCTATCCAAATAGGGAAAATTTCTACTAGGTCTAACCCATGTTCCTCTATTAAATATTTCAATTTGTTCCTATAAATTTAACAAATTCACGTGTACAATTTATACATTTAAACTCAATTAATCATTTCCTTAACTCATTCGACAGTTTTAATACAAAATCTTACAATTATGACAAATATGTTGGGTAGATATTTTGACCTTTATATTTTGTAATTACTTATTTTGTACTTTCTACGCGGTACTTTATTAAACACCTTTGCTCAAAAAAATGGTACATTTTTGCTAACTTAAAAGATTAAACGATAAAAGCGTTGCCTGTGTGACAAATTTTCTATGAATGACAAAGTAATTGGTAACTTAAGGCAATAATTTTACACTAGCTATTTATAGGCGGTATGCAGGGGCTTTGATTTATTTATTTTTTAGTTGAATATTTAATATATTTTTTTAATTTATTTAATAGATAGTAATATATAAAATAATGTATAGCCCATTTAGATAAACATTTTATTTTAGTTTAAAAATTAACACACCACAGAGAAAAAAAAAATATATATCTTTTCAAACACTCAGAAAACCGTTTTCTTATATAAGGGAACATTTACTTGAAATATGGTTCAGTTTAATTTTACTTATTTTAATAATGTTTTTAGTAGTAACATTTCCTTATTATGAGGAATATTTTACTTAAAAAATTGATATTTTCGACGTGGAATGTGACCCACATGAATCAAAAATTTGTAGTCACATGATTTTTCAAACGAATTGTAGTCGATATTTTTATCACTGGGAAGTACATGATCGATGCGTTAAACTTTTTGCAAATTTCTTTTCGACCAGATTTCTTTAGTATTGAAAGTATTAGTATTGAAACTTATGACCTGTCAAACGAAAAAAATATAAATTTTAAGGTGTACCTGTTATTAATTGCATAATAACTACGATTTCATAGTTCAAAAAGTAGATATATAATTTTATGCTTCCTCTTACTAAGATCAGATTCTCAGATCGAAAACACAATTCTGTAATAAGTTAAATCCCAAAATATTTTGAAAAACACGAAAATTATCATATAACTGTTTTACGTAATAACTCAAAAACATTTGGAATATTAATTGTGAAGATTGTGATCAGAGTCTTAGGGCCGTTTTCGCAATATCCAGTTACATGTTTCAATTCAATATATTCTATAGGTAACTCTAAGTTAAAGTGGCAATTAGTGCTTAACCGAAGATGGTGAAAATGGCCCTTAAAGTCCAAAATCATATTAAGATCGTGGAATAATAAAAAAAATGACTTCAATTGTTTGTCTAGCATAATATAGCTTTACATAAAATGAATTTGTAGCTCTATATATTTAATATAAGCACCTTTTTATGGTAGGGTATTGCATGAAACAGCATTGTCATTATCATGTTAAGTTTAGGCATTAATTCTCTTATTAATCACCGCCGCATGTTATGAATAAATAATGATGACTTAATACTTGTGTTTTTGCTGACAGCGGTATTGATTGATTTTTTTTTTTCAAAATTTCATGAAGTTAATTAACTTTTAAATATTATTATACTAACTAAGTTTATTCACATGCATAATTTTGAAAAGGTTGGGCATATAATGCGTCAAGAAAACCCCCCAGAAAAGGATGTAGATAGAGTATATTGTACAATTCAGCTAAATACTTCTTAGTCATAGTTATCGATACATTAATTGGTGCAACTAATAATTATGTTTATGATAATTATATTATCTTCAAAGTCGTGTCTTTCAGTTTTCGGTATGAGGCTATGTTCGCACTTTTAAATTATCGGCCATGTTCCGACTTTCGATCAAAAGCCGGAATATGGCCGTATATAATTGAAATCTTATATTTGAAAACAAAAAAATACGTTTTTCATTCATATTAAATGATCACTAAAATTAGATTTTTACTAATAATTCCAAGTTAATATTTCTAACACAAACATTTCATTAAAAACAATATTCATGTGCTAAACAAAAATTAGTTTTTTATTAAATAAAAGTAGGCATAATTGTATTAATTTAGGGGTGTAAAACGCGCGATAAAAAATGATTTCATTGCATGTAACATCGTTGACACATTCCAACAGATAATGCAAATAAAGAGAGGGTACTTTTTATGCAAAAATTCAACTAAAATATTAAGTAAATATTGATCGTTATTTAGATATAGATAAATATTTAACTTTACTTAACAAGATATGTAGTTGGGCAATATAACACATGCAAATATATGTCGGGTACTTTTTCATTATCGAATTTATGTGCAGAAAATAAAAAAAAATATGAAAAATAAACAGAGTTATCTATTTTAATAATTTTGGTATAATTTGCATTTCGTGTAAAATAAATCATGGTTTATTATAGATAATTAACTTAATAAAAACATGAATTATACACTCAGCAAAATTGTAGTAATATGAAAAAACCAAAAGACGCATTTCATTGAAACAATAAAAATACCCAACTCTTATCAATTATGTGTAGGATGGGGATAGGGAAAATTTATTCACACATTTAGCGGTAAACTAAAGCCAAGCGTAATATAGTTTTGTATGACAAGCTTGAGTTAAAAAAAAAACTTAGATATATTTGCAAGAATTATTTCCGTTGTCAAACACGGAAATGTTTTTATCTTGATATTAATATATTCTTCAAAAGAAGGGAGCTTCGTATTTAAAAATTCAAAATAGTTAACTTTAAATCCCATAGTCTAATAGTCTTTCGTGTCGTAATGCAGAATGTCCGCCTTTGGGATTTGGCCACAACCCACTAGCGTCATTGACATTTTTTTTTGGAAAAAAGTGTTCCTTTCGGATTTGGCCAGAACCCACTTGCGTCATTAGACAATTTTTTGGAAAATTTTGTTCCTTTGGGATTTGACCAGAACCCACTTGCATCGTTAGACATTTTTTTGGACAAATTTGTTCCTTTGGGATTTGGCCAGAACCCAGAAAATTCTGGCGTCATTGGAAATTAGAACAAATTTTTCCAAAAAAAATTCCAATGACGCAAGAGGATTCTGGTCATATCCCAAAGGCGGAACTTATTCCAAAAAAATGTCCAATGACGCAAGTGGCATTGGATCTGGCCAAATACATATATAACGCATTTTTAAAAAGAGACCAATGACGCAAATGGGTTCTAGCCAAATCGCACCTGCATGTTTATATATGTCTAATGGAATAGTTTCATTGGAACAGTTTCAGCAAATAATGTCCAGTGACACATCTGGAAACCATGTCATAAATAAAAAATCAACAAATTTAGTTATAACACAATATCACCTCCATCATCAACATTGTGTGACTTCTTACCCACAAAATTGTCTATTGGGATATCTGTATCGAAAATACATATATGCTTTTATACGTGGTGAAATTAAAAATGTGCTTTTGTTCGTAGATACAATATACATGTGTTTCTGTTCGTAGGAAATATAAAGTTTTGCTTCTGTTTGTGGAGGAAATGTGAATGTAGTTTTTTTCGTGGCTAAAACAATTTAATGCTTCTTTTCGTGGATAAAATAAATGTATGCTTGTTTTAATAAATTTTATTTTTAAAGTGCCGTTTTTCGAAAGCAAATTGAAACGTGTGGGTTTTCGCAAGAGGCGCCGATTTAAAGTACAGTTTTTTCGACCACTTGTTGAACAAACTGCTGTTGTATTCCAAAAATCTGTATGTGGCAGACAATTCGAATATCTTTCATTTAAATTTTTGGCTGCCATCGAATGTGCGAAGTAGGCTGCCTTGATATTCCTAAAATCTGCTTAATTCTGAAGCATGCATTCTGAGTATTAAAAATCCAATTGTCTGCCGAAAACCTGTATAGTATAATTCCATAAATCTGCCGTGGCATGTACACAACATGCCGATTACCTGCGTGAAATCTGCTGTAGAAAGGCTGGCCAATTAACAGCTTTGCTTAAAAAACTTTTAAATATTTTTATTTTTAATAAAACCCAAAAAATTGTTTTTGTTGAAAATTAATTCTTTATTCTTTTGTATAAAACGATTATTGATATTTATTGTAAATATTAGTATAGATGAATATACTTGACCAAAAATCATGCATATTTTACAAAATTATTCTGTAAAATTTTGACAATATTTATTTGTTTGTTCATAAAGCCGATATACTATAATTAACATTATTTTTATTACTTTTGGTTCTCTCATTTAATACATTTAGAATTTAGTAAATTGTTATTATTGTGAAAATATACACAACAAATGTCTTAAATTCTACAAAAATTCTGTAACCGCAAAAGACAATTATGCAAAAAAAGTGATATAATAGGTACACAGAAATAAATAATCGACGTAAATATAGCAACAGATATTAATTGTATGTCATTAATCAGTCCAGCAATAAAATTAACACAATTGCTATTCGTAGTTACTAAAAAATTGCGGTTGGTGTATGGGTGGCTATGGGTTGATATATACAGCATACACACCAACCGAATTCAAAACTACACAGTTTTAAAGACACTACACAGTTTTAACGACACTACAGTTTTACAGATTCTTCACAGTTTTAAAGCAACTACAACTTTGCAGCCGATATTATTTTACATTCGTTTGATGGACGCGTGCTTGGCTATTCGGTTCGATGGGTCGTTTTTCGGCACATTGTGCGAATGACTTCAACTTTGATATTTCCTCTCTTATTTGTGTTTAATTTCCTTTCACTATATAGCTCTATTGGTTACGTGTAAACTTGATACTAACTTCGAACAACAAAGTGAGTAAGTAAAATAATTAAAATTAAAAAAAAATATGTATATATAAAATATAAAATATATACCTAATCTATAATAAAAAAAAATATTTAAATAAAATAATTTAATATTTTTTTGCATTTAACACCAATTTAAGCGAATACACACACCACACACGAATATACACACCATCAGCACGTCGTGAATACAGCTGTTGCCAGCAAATGCGATTGCTAATATGAAGGATGTGTACGCTAATGCAGTTAATAATTTAGTCGGCGCAGCATCAGCATAAATGTAATTGTATTGATGTACATTATTTGGTTATATTTACGATTTTTTTCTGTGTATCATTTAGGGTAATCACTTTATTTTTTACAATTTAAAAATAAAACATAGAAATCGCTTTTTTAATTTATATTATTCTTTTATATTTCTTTTTTTTCATTAGCACGTCATTTTTGGAGAATATTGCTGTATATTAAAAATTTATATATGACCACTTTATGTATTATCAATATCATTTTAAAATATCGTAATTATTAATTTCATTCTTTTTACATTTTTGGAAAATGGTTTTGCGTAATTCGAGTTGATAAATTTATGAGATAATTGAATATTTAGGAAACTGGTAGTATTTTACATTTATTGCTAAATTGTTTATAATATTTTGTAAAAACTATTCTTTTTAAGTAATTTCACTTTGTTTTTGTTCTTTTTTAACATAAAATGTTTTTATTTAATGGACTATTCTAGATATGTCTAAAATTATTCGAGTTCTTATGAGTTTAGTATGTATATAAAAAAAAGTGCTACAACACAAATAAAATTTTATAAAGATTCTTAGATATTTTTTTTAGGCTTTCATAGGCCTATCACATTTTAAGCACTTTGGCAACATGATTATTTATTGATAGTCGTTGAAAAAGTAAAACTAAACAAATGTAGGTTTAATATCAATAAATCAATTATTTTGTATCGAAAATTATAATTTTCAAAGGACCAGATCTAGAAAACAAATGTGCAAAGTTGAATTTTGTCAGCTGGTATTATATCGTCGTTGTAGAACTAAAAGTCACCAACTACATTTTCAAAATACCAATTATTCGTTTACATAAATCTTTATAGATCTTTCAATTTTTGATCGATGAGCTCAATATTTGTACCAAATAATAAATAAATGTGAATCTATCAATTGGCATTTAAACTTTAAAAAGGTAACAATTACTTTTTGTAATAATTACCACCAAAGTTGAAATTTAAGATTTTAATGAAACTTTGACTTTTAGTTCTACAACGACGATATATAAACTGTTGTTGCTCTTTAATAGCTCGCTCAAATTCCATATGAAATATAACTTAAATTGACATATATATATTGAGCTGATTAAACATTAATTAATAGCTGAAAATATTTTTGTTTAATTTTACTGCTACAACGACCTTTTCTTTTGGGTATATATTACCTGTCTTATATGTTGATATTAGTTGATGACACTTATCGAAAACCAGCACGTTTAAGTTTTCTTACAAATACCTGAATAATTGAGATTCCGAAGCACATTTCAGTGACTATGTCTCAAACAAATACTAACAACTTTCGAAGTTTGATTCAAACGTTTTGTATTTATTGACGTCCTAAAAAATTCCAGTGACCGATTTTTTTTGAATTGCCTCCTTATTATGTAAAACGCAACGAAAAGAAATTCTTCAAAAATTTCAGTACAACATTTTTTTTACTTGTTCATTTCGACGTCGTTATTATTTTATTTAATACAATCCAACTATGTAATTTCTAAGTTTTCTTAGCGAATATATTTTCCTTACGTTTTACGTAATAAGGATGTTAAACAAATCAAAAACGACAAAAGTTGGTATTAAAAATGTAGAAAATTAAAATGTGCTAGTTTTTGAAATAGACATCCTCTACAAAGTATGTATATTAATCAAATTCATATTTTTATGGCTCGGTACTGGCTTTGACTTGTTTTTATATTCTCTAAATTAACTGAATTACAGTTTATTGTTCACTTTCAAAATAAATGAGTATTTATTAAGGTCTCTGCATATTATGGATTTTGATATTTAAACTTTAAAGGATTAAGTAGCAAGAATATTCAACAAAAAATAATAAAATAATCAACAAAATAAAATAACTAAGTATTAACATTGATTTTTAACACGGATAAGTCTGAATTATCCGGCAATTTTCAAATTTTGAAACGAAAACAAATTTAAATTTTAACGATTGAATTTTTTTTCTTTTATTTTTTTTTTTTTTAATAGGTCATGTTAACGAAAAACCGCCATAGCTCAAAAATAGAAGAAAATGTATTAATTTCACAAAGTATTTTTTATACTGAAAAGTTTTTTATATAATCGAAAGTATACAATTTGAAATTGGAAGGTATTAATAAAAAAGTTGAGCTGACCATTTACTATAAAAATTCGGAAATAAAGTTCTAGATTTTGTTTTCAAATGTCAGAATTTTGATGGTAAATAAATTAACGAACATGTTCGAAAGACATAAAAATTAAATAACATTTTTTTTACTTTGCTTTGATATTGTATTATTGAATTTCCCGAATATTCTTGGTAGAACCAAAATTAAAATTAAGTTAAACAAATTATAAAAATTGCATTTGTTTCAAAATATATTTTAGAAAAATGTACGTACGCACTGTGTTTTTGTAATTGTTGAGATTTCCGTTTGTTTAGATTTTTTGCAATTTTCCAACATTTTCTAAAGTTTTCTCATATTTCAAAGTGATCAATAAAATGTAATTCGCACGCTGTCTGTAACACACACACACACACTAGTTATTGCTAATAAATTCCAATACTTGCAAATAAATTCCAATCGTTTTGGGTTTTTTCTTGTGGTTTCTTTAAAACTGCAAGAAAACATTAAATGTTTTTTGTTTATGCATAAAATAGATTAATTGATATGAATGCTATAAATGATATAATAATTACACTAGCCAATGGTGTTTCCGTGCCAGCAGCACTATGCGTCATCATATGCAAATCCTGATCCGTCAACGATTCAGCCTCTATTTTGTACATAAATTCACTGGACACAGGTTTATGATCCGACAGCGTATACTCTGGATGCGATTTATACGACAGCTGTTCGATGCTCAACTTAATATCAGGATATTTATACGCATCAACACGATATAAAATACGATCACACCATGCCGGGCGACGCTTTAAATCATACTCCGAGCTGCCTTCAATAAATTTAAATGTTGGCGCAAATGTGGGCAATGTTTCGTTGAGCAAACCAAATGCATTGCCAGTCTCACGCACCAACAACAACTGATCGCGTGTCAGCAGTTCAGCGAATTTCTGTTGCTCCACCTCGGTGCGCACATCCCAGGCAGAATCTTCACCCGTCAGACGGAAATTCAAATCACCAAACCAAAACACAAAATCATGATCGAAAATTGTGCGATAATTTTTCACCTTATAATGATGATTTTCAACTATTTGATTGTAGTCTTCAATGCGTTCGTTTAACTTGTTGTCGTGTGCTGCCAGATGAGCACAAACAAATATCACACCCGTGCCGTATAGACTCATGCGTATGCTGACAGCGCCCTTGTTGCCCCACAGTCCACCGAGCCCGGTGCGTGTGCTCTTCACTTCAATGTCCTGCATGTGAGGGATATGTTGCCGCTGGACGAACAGCATCACGAGTAGTCCCTGCATTTGTTCAGTGTCCACTTTTAGGTATTGATGTTGGTGCTGATGCTGCTCCAGTTGTTGTTGCACATGAAAAGTCCACTGATTGTCATTGAATAAATTCTGTATTTGATGTTTGGCCTCTGTGTTGACTTCTTGCAAGCCAATGACATACATGTCGGGCAATTGCCCGTTCGGACAGCTGCTGGTGCCATTCAGCGACAGCATACTCATTAGGTCCAGGTCGCGCGGTGATTTGGTCGCCACATTCCAGGTTAATATATAAATACACAAATCAGCTATAATGTTTTGCATTATCATAATAGTTGAAGGCCAATGAGACCACTATTTTTAGCTAAATTGAGTCACAACTTGAGCCGTATTTGAAACGTATTTCAACCTTGTGTTATTACGTGTTGTTTGTAGACTTCCAGGAGTATATAATTTTTGTTTAGATGATTTTATATATTCACATACACAATAATGCGTACTTTTCTTTATAAGGCACTACCTGCAATCATTATTTATTTATAATTATGTAGTAATTTAATTAGAAATTAAATATTGACAAAAATACCTGTTTGCACACAAAAGCACTGACTAAATTAGTGTTGCATTTTAATTGGGTACCAAGTAATTAAACACTCGTTACTTGCTAATGCAACGACTACAAATCAGGGATTGAAACCGTTAACGAAACGGATATCCGTTTTATTTTTAAAACGAAACTGTTAAACAAAAATCAGTAAAAACCAATATAAATAGTTTCAGTTCTAAACTGTTATTTAAAAAGTAAAATCAAAATGGAAAAAAAATATATTTCAAGTCAAAAATTCTTTAAATATTTATATATTTTTAATTTTTACTTTAAAAAATAATTTAGCTTTTTTTGTAAAAAAAAATATTAAAACTTTTATGTTAAAAAAAATATATATTATTCATGCATGCACTAAGAAAACAAGTTTTTTATAGAAGTCTTGCTGCAACTATCTGTTTAAATTAACGTCTTGTAGTAAATATTCAAACATTCCACAAGTTTCAATAAGTTACAGCAAAACCATTAATATTTTTTAAATATGACATATATGCAGATAGTTACGAGATGTTTGCCGCAACAGCAATGAAAATTGAGATATTTACAGTTGACTGATATCAAACATTCTGAATTCTTGGACATTTGCAGCAGAACTTATTTTGACATTCGACATATAAAAGGAAAATGGCACACTTTTTCCTTACGCTCGATTTATACACAACAATTAAGTAAATCCAATGTTGTAAAAAGTGTCAACTAAATTATACGTTTTAATGGTAAAAGTGAAAATAAAATTTCCTGGCATTGAAATTATCAAAACGTGATGGAAAAAATTTCTTTTCAGAGTTTTCATTGATGACAGCATCGCCGGTAGGACTTGATTCTTCCATCAAGAAGTCTCAAGTCGTTGTACAATTTTACCTTCAAAGGATTTATAAAGACGATGGCGATGTATACCAGAATACTGTTTTAATCTAAAATAAATAAAAATACATTTGATTCATTTTATTTTAATTCAATAAAAATGAATCCGCGAATTCTACTGGAGTACCTTTTCCAAATATTCATCAAATATCTTCCTATTTGTAAGATGTTTAATTGATGTTTGCTATAAATAATCGTAAATATAAAAGATGGTTGCTAGCAATATTTATCGTATTTGTCGGCTGTTTGAGAAATGGTTGTCTCAAAGACGAATTAAATAATTGGTAAATAACTTGATATTTAGGGCTGTGGTATTTCCGGTAATCATCTTTATTTTTTTAGTGTGCACTAAGAAAACAAGATGTTTATAAAAGTTTGTCTGCAACTATCTATTTAAATTTACGCCTTGTACACTCAGAACAAAATGTACCATTAAGTACTTTATGGTACGACCATTGATCTTATGGTTCATGTATTGATAGTTTTTTCTTCTTCGTTTTGTACGTCATTCTGCGTGTTTACTCAAAATGATCGCATGTATTTTTTTGTAATAATCCACATTATTAAACGCGACATTGGTAAGGACTCAATGTATTTAATGTAAATAAATTATATTTACATATTTATTTATATTTTTATTTATTACAGAAAATAAATAATACATCGAACTTCTATTATGGCAACGGACTCAAAAATAACTGCAGACTCAAGTACTACAATCAATTATTGGAAACCAATGCAAACATTAAATGTTTTATAATCTTTTGCAGCAAAAAGTGTCTTTTTATATGTGTGTTGTAAAAATGAATATCAATTTCGACATTTAAATAAAATAAATTATACAATAAATTAACTAAACATTTTTGTTTTAATAAATTATTAGGAAAATGTAATTCGACTTTACCATATAATTAATAATACATATCATTAAATTTGTATAGGTCTTTCTTATTGTAATTAAAATATCACATTATAATATTTATGGTACAACCACACATTGTATTAACAGTTTCAATATTACTGAATTAATGGGACGCATCCTATTGACCAATTTTAATAGTATAAATTATGGTTTTTCTATTGAAAACTATCAATTTACCATGATTTTTTTTTGGGTGCAGCAAATATTTAAACATCCCATACGTTTCAATAAACTAGCAGCAAAACTCTAATTTTTTTATATATGACATATATGCAGATAATTACGATATGTTTGCCACAACAGTAATAAAAATTGAAAATTTTACAGTTGACAGATAGCAAACTTCATGAGAATTTGCAGCAAAACTATTGACATTTTTGACATTTGGCTAATAAAAAAAAGACAAAGGTCGTACTTTTACTATACGCACAAATATTAAATAAATCGAATGGTGTATAAAAGCCTTTAACTGAAATATCTTAATTTAATGGTAAAAGTGAAAATAAAAATAACGGATTGAAATTTTCAACACGTGATGGAAAATGGCTTCTTTTCAAAGTACACCTTGCTTACATCTGCGAAAACGTTTCAAGTCGTTGTATAATGTGATATTTCTGGTAAACATCTTTGTTCGAACCCGCATTTCCGGTTTACAAGACCCGAGTTCTCATTGTCATGCTATTATTCTGATTTTTCTCAAAGCATTTCTGTGTTCTCAAGGCATAACAGCATAACTCATTTTTCCTCATTTTAGGAGAGTTTTTTTAAAAACGTCTAGGTCTGTTTTTATTCCATGTATTAAGTGGTGTCAAATAGAGATGTGTCTATTAGGCTTTGGATTAATAACATACGAACACAAAAAGCGACAATATTATACAATATTAGACAATATTAAAATTTGGAGACAATATTATACAATATTAGACAATATTAAAATTTGGAGACAATATTAAAACAAATACCAAGACCATGTAATAACAGCATAAGTCGAGTTATGCATTGAGAACATAGATTTATGGACACCATTAAAACAAATATTATATTTGAGATGAAACGGCAAAAAAATAAAAAAAAATTAGCAGAGATTGAACATATTGTTTGTACACGACTACACAGGGCTGCAGTTAAAAACTCCACATCATCTGAATCAAGGAAATGATAAATCAAATTCTCCTTTCATTAAATTAATGCATTATTGTCCCTTCATTTAAAAAACGACTATTTTATTAACTCAAATTAATTTCTAAATTTTGCTAAAAAATGTACGACCATAAATTGTTTTTATAAAACATTTTAGTAGAGGCACTTGGGTATAGTGAAACATGACGTAATGTGAGAAATCGCAATTCTTCATATGTTTATGGAATTATCTTTTTTTGATTTAAATAAATCGAATAACATGAATTTATACTGAAGCGTCGGTAGCTCGATTGTTTAGTGAGTTGCACTACGAGCGAAGAGTAAAACGACGGTTTTTTTTTTTTCAAATTAATTTTAAAAGATTAAGCTGTATATGTATGTAATTATAAAAAAAGATATTCATTTATGCGAGTAAACTTGCGCAAGTAACTAAACAATGTTGTGTATATGATAAAAACTCACCCCAAATTATTTTCTAATAAGAATAGAAATTTAAACCATAACATGACTTAAGTCCTAAAAAATGGGGTAGATATTTTTTTCTTTTAATTACTCTTTGGTTACTTATGTTTCAAATTCTGTCTGTGACTACAAGACTCGAGAATCGAAATATAAAATAAGCCACTAGGAACATGGAGTACTCTATGTTTACCTAGATAATATGTCATTGTGTATCTACGGCAAAATCCAACTAGTATAAAATACGAAATGTTATTTTTCATCCTTTGGACTCAGGTTATTTATGTTTTAAATTCTGTTTATAACTATGTACAAGACTTGAGAATATAAAATAAGCCTCTATGAACATGGAAATCTATATGTTTATGTAGATAATTTGTCATTATGTATCTACTTCGAAACCCAACTAGAAACCAGTTGGGAAGGTTACATCACATGGGAAATTTTAAATTTGGTGTTTTATGATAGTTAGGATTATCAAAATTATAGTCGGCCGACTATAAATACCCTACATATATGTGTGGTTACCATTCAAATTGGTATATAGGTCACCAGGGTATACAAATCCTGAAAATAACTACAAACTTTCAATCGCTGAAGAATTTCCATTCATTTGATACCCATATTTACAAATGGGTAGGTGTACCGAATTTCGATTTTTTTTGTGAAGTCGTTTCGCGGAAAAACATTATTTCCATGTATTTGAGCATGAATTAAATATATATTTGACCAAAAAAGTTTACCTAAGCTCGTATAAAGAAAAAATAAACTGTAGATGTAAATTTTATATGAGTTATTTGAATATAAATGGTCAGATCACAGGTCACAATGGACCGATATGCCTAATTTTTTCGCACATACAGCGTAGGTATATAAGTAATCTAAATAATGAGTTTCATTAATCTAACTCTTCAATTGTTTAAGTAGTATGGATTTCAACAGACAGACGGAAATCGAGTCAGGAGGTCATGCTGATCAAGAATATGTATACTTTTCCATACCGGAGATGCTTCCTTCTGGGTGTTACAAACGGCGTACCAAATTAAATATACCCTTTCACTCTTAGTGTAGGGTATAAAAACGGAAATTTTATACTGGTGGCCATCGTTTTCGAGGGAACGCAAAGGTTATTTCAAAAGCATCATTAAATACTTCAGTAAGGTAACTTTTTATAATCGGGATAATCTCTTCATAGTGGATCTCTTAACTTCAGTTCACAAGTTAACATAAAGTTATGTTTTGGACATCGTTTATCTGGTTGGGAAGTAACGAAAATATGTTGAATCCGTACCCGAAGTCTTACTCATAGTTACTAATTTTAGATCATACCCAAATATGACGATTTTTTACATATCCCTAAAACATAATTGAAATATGTTAATTATTGCGACATTTTGAAAAAATCGATTATTGCAACGACAACCCACAGTCTATCAGTCTATGACCTCTCTCCCTACCATAAAATGGTAATACAAAAACAACAACCATATTAGAAAAGGGCACATTTCAAAATATGGCCACGCTGCTGACTACTGCGCATATGAGAATGCGCACAAAAATATTTCAAAAATAAGGGACTTAAACAGCGAGTTCCATTCAAGGACACAACACACACACGCACCACATGGTGTAAAGCACAAAAGAAAACAACGACAACACTAATAAATGGTGCGCTCGAGAGGGTGATGTTGGTGGGGTAGTGGTTTCACTCGTTTGCGCATAACTGCTAACGCAGTAGCAGAGCACACGAGAGTCGGAACTAGATGGAGAAACGAGGCCGACTAGACGCGATTCGGTACGACAACAACAACAAAAATAATATAAACCACCTTGTCAGGCGGGTTGCTCATGCAGTGGGCAACGCACTTTTCTTGTTGTTTCCACGAACATTGTTGTTGTATTTTTTAATTTTTTTTTATGTGGTTGTTGTTGTTGTGACTGGGTGGTTAAGGGTTGCTTTTAAGTTAAAAATCATCGCACAGACTGAGTGCTCCGAGTGCTCGTTACACCACGGAGTTGCGCCGTTTGTTGGATTCATCAGTGAACATTCGCAGTTGCAATCGTTTGAAGGTGCGCTCTCGCTGCGTGGACGAAAAATATTTTATTGTTTGGCCATACTAAAAATAAGCCAAGGCGGACAAACGACAGACAGGCGTATGCGATACGGTGGCGGGTCAGACGTACCAGTGGAATCAACATCATCATCAGAAAGTGCTGCTCTGTATTGATTTTTCCAAAAATTGAGTGTAAAATTTAATGTGGAATTATAAAATGTTGTTCAACACTTAAGTGGTAGCTGTTTAATAAAAAACAACGGTACAACATGTGGCAGCTTGAATTATCAAGAAAATTATAATAATACACAAAAAAAATAAATAAATGTGAAAATATTATAAATAAGAAAAAAACGTCTTTAAAACAGTGTGTGACAGTTTTAAGTTATCGCCGAATAAAATATTCTAAAAATAATATAAAAAATATATGTTAAAAAAAATATTTAAAAAAAAATTGAATTAAATACTATGTGGTACTAGAAGTCATTTCAGTTACAAAAATAAAAAATTTTAAAATATACAAAAAAAAAACACAAACCAAAAATTAAAACTTAAAATTTAACATATTTAACCTCATCGGAATCAGAAATATTGTAAAATTTAATTGAAAATATAATGCAAAAAATACACATACAAAAAATATAAAAATTCAAAATCCTTTTAAAATCTCAACAAACAAAAAAACACCTCATCGTTAACTACGTGAGATCCCTTTCAAGACCACCACAAATCAAATTCAACGTAGAATTTCACAACAATCATGAGTCTCAAGTCTAGTGCACGCGTCAAAGCCAAACGTCGCATGGGCGAAGGATGGGTCTCGTACAATCGTGTACTCGTCGGCAATTTATCCTCTAAGAAGAACATCGGCCGCAACCCCAACTTCGATACGGACGAAACGAAATTGCTCATACAGTTGTGGGGAGATCCAAAGGTACAACGCACCCTCATTACCACCCACAAGAAACACATGGTCATCTGTCAGCTGGCGCAACAAATGCAAGAGTACGGCTATCATCGTTCGCCAGAGGAGATTACGACGCGCATCAAAAATTTAAAATGTTTCTACAATCGTCTCAAGAAGGAAATGGATGCGGGCGTCGCCGATTCTGAACCGTCTTGGCGTCATTTTTCCGAAATGGATGCCATCATGACGCGGCCCATATTCAGTGTGCGTCCCAATGAGGTACCACGACCATCGTTGAAGTATCAATTGGAACAGCGAAAACAGGAACGCGCAGAGAAGCGTAAACAAACGCAGGAAGAGGGTAAGTGTTGATGCTAGGGTTCGGACAAAAATACCATAACATCAATGGCTCAATTCAAGATAAAAACGTGTCCTTTAAAATAGATCGGTATAAATGCAGCAATATCACAAAAAAAAAACACAGCAGTTCTAAATTAAAAATAAATATATCCCAGCAAATATTTTTCAAGACTCCTCCTTTATGAGTTTTACCCTTATATCTGAGCACTTATAAAAACGTTCCAAAAAGGTTTCTCGACCCCTGGTTTGGGCACCATTTTACACCCAGAAAAAAATACTATATAAATAATAGTTTTTTACTATTAAAAATAGTCAATAGCTTAAATTATTATTTTAATCGGAAAATACCATTAAATACTAGAAAATACCATGACATTGTCATTGAGTTTATATGAAAGATTTATTTTTTGTATACTATTAAATCAATAATTGTCCTATTGACTAATTTAAATGTGATTTGAGGGAATTTTTTTCTGGGTGTATGAGCCTAAATCCATTAAATATATGAGACTTTAATACTCCTCAAAACATTGATATTTGTGTTCTAAAAAGAGCCCAAAAACGGCTCCCCTCTCCTGGGTATAGGACTCTATTTAATAGCCAAAAACCCTCATATTTATGAGACTTTAATACTCCTCCAAACATATATAAATGTGCACTAAAAATAACCAAAAAAAAGCTCCCCACTCCTGGGTAGAGGGCACCATGTTATGAGAAAACGAGTTGGGAAAGTTAGGTCACATGGGTAAGTTCGGTCATATGGGGCGGACTTTTATAGTCGGTCGGGCCCGACTATGGAATACCCTACACCATTAGTGGGATATTTAATTGTATATCTTAATATTAAAGTTTTTAATTATACTGAACCTCCCCACCCTCAGAATATTATTCACATATCAGAAATTTACATTTTATATCCCCATAATATAAAAATTGATATAAAAGTATAAAAAACGAATACAAAAAATTAGAAAAATGCAAATGGGCGGACCACTTCTATATTCAAAAATTTTGTAAGGATAATATTTCATAGATTTGATTTTAATAATTTACGGTTCAAATTTCCACTATGAAAACCCGGGAAATAATGAAAAAAAAAAGTGGGCGGATCACGCCCATTTTTGGACCACATATTTTAAGGTGAATTCTAACAAAACGTTTTAAACTTTATAACTATACCTTGAATACTTTTCGAGTTATTAGTTCCGAAAGAGTTATATAAAAGTGACTTGTATGGGGGGTGGGCGTGTCCGTTGACCGATTTGGCTCATTTTCAAACTCAGTTCCTACTTTTGGCTAAAATATATTGAGACGAAATTTCATCGCATTCTGATCAGTATTTCTCAAGTTATTCTGTATTCGGACAGCAAGACAGCAAGACGGACAGACAGACGGACATGGCTAAACGGACTCGGGTAGTGATGCTGATCAAGAATATATATACTTTTCCATACCGGACACGCCTCCTAATGGGCGTTACAATATATGCACAAAGTTAATATACCCTGTACCTCATAGGTGTAGGGTATAAAAAATACTCATATTTTGGAAACTTTTTTTACACCTAAAACACTCATATATGTATGAGCACTTAAAAGAGCCCAAAAAGGCTCCCGAAACATAATTAAAACACATGCTGTTAAGAGCCACCAAATCTTCATAATTATGATAATTTTCCCATTTCTGAGTGCTGATAAAATAATATTAAATTTGCTTCTTTTAGGAGTTTCATTTGTGAGGGCTCCAAAAGCGTTTATGACTGAAACTCTTTTATGAGACTTATGTTGAAGCGCTCCTGAAACATTCTATAATATAAAAATTGAATGAGTCCATTTTCTGAGCGCTCAAATACAATTATTAATTTGTTACGTTTACAAATCTAATTTATGAGGGCTTCTAAATAAGTCATAAATATGGAGTGCTCCTAAAACATTCTATAATATAAAAATTTAATGAGTTCATTTTCTGAACGCTCAGATACAATTCTTAATTTGTAACATTTACAAATCTAATTTATGAGGGCTTCTAAATAACTCATAAATATGATATCTTTATGAGGAATTTATTGAAGAGCTGCGAAAATATTTTAAAATGAGATACTTTATGAGGTTTCTGAATGCTCATAAGACACTCAAAATTGGGTCTTCTGTATGACCATAATTCTAGAGCGCTTCTAAATTGCAAATTAATATATTTTGTACTGAATCTATACCAAATTCAGCATTGATTATTGTATTTTTGTGGGGTTATGGATGTAACGAAAGTCATATTTTTTGCATAAAAAAATATGGTTTTTTAGTTCGTTTTTTTTTATTAATTTGGGGATGGGTAGTGGTGATTTGTTGTTGGTATTTAAAGCTCCCATTGCTCTTTTTAATTTGCATCTAAATACACTGGAAAAACATATTTAAATCCTTAGTTTTTCCTTATAAGATTAAGGTTAGGGATTTTCAAAATTATAATTTTAGGAACCCTAAACATAAAAATGTTAAAGAGCGTAAGTGCTATAAGGAACAAGAGAGCTAAACTTTGATGCTTGCTTTTTTTTTATATTTATTATATTTATTTTTGTTTTTACATTCAACAACAGGTGGCACATTAAGCGATGCTGACGAGGAGCAAAACAGCGCCGAACAAAAGCTTGAATGCAAATTAAATACACAGGACATCGATGATGGCATCATACCAGATGTTGAAGTGGACATGGATATAAATGATATGGCTTTTGCTGCAATTTCAACAGCGGAAGCGCCATCTATAAGTGTGTCGAAGAAACGAAAATTAACCAAAAATCATGATACGGACAGCGATACAAATGACAAAGAGGCAACAATGGATGAAGGTGCTGCTGAAGATAACAATGATGATTGTGGTGGTGATGATGATGATGATGACAACAATAATGATGACGACGACTTTGATGATGACGATGATGATGAGCAGACGTTGCATATAAAAGAAGAACTTAATGGCAGTGAACATAGTGGTGAACATGATGAACATATTAACGTAACAAATAAAGCAGCTGATATAAAGACTGTCGGCGCTGCTGACAATGACAAGGTATTGAATGCAGCACTTATGATACCCAAAGAGGAGCCCATCGATGTTGATGCCGATGGAGAGGATGAAGATGATGATGATGGCAACAACAAAGATGGAGTTGGATCAAACAAGAGCAAGTAAGTAGCGGTATTTTTGGCATATTTTTTAAATGACTAGAATTTGATATACAGCGTTACCAATAACCATATAATGTACAGCTTTAACAAATATTTCATATAAATTTATGCCAAAAGTCGACTACTATCTTAAGTTGGACATTATTTTTTGATTATTGGAAACGCTGATAATCTTGATTTTCCGTTTGAAAATATGTGTAAAAGATTGCACGCCTCTAAGGGGTTTTCTGTAATGTCTTTTAATTAATTATAAAATTTTGTTTATAGAATCGGAGAGAAATATCAAATTTTCATATAATGGGCAATTTAATCTCAGAAAGCCTTCTGAATATATAACTTTTATTGACGATTTTTGGCATATCTTTTTGGTATACTTTTTTACAACTTTAATATGACTTAATTTGGTCGCTTATCAGTTATTAAAAAGACTACCTTTCGATAGTAACTTTAAGACAGCTTAAAGTATAACATTAGGATCTCATTCAGGCAAGCAAAAAGCATCTTTCATTCGATCCTTTGTATTACAAACCGAAAAACTTATTCGTAACATTTCAGATCACTTTCGGACATTTAAAAGATAACTTAAAGCCATCTTATAGAAATATTTTGAGTAAATTACTTAAATTTAATACATATTTTTTAATTTTTAGCACAACAAAAATTGGCGCCTTGATGCCCACATTAGCGGAAATGTTAAAAATGACCAAAACATGCGATGCCAAGGCCGGCAACAACGTGACAACCACAATAAATGCAAAACTAGTTAGCGCGCTGGTAAAAACAACAGCGTCGACTACATCTGCAGCAGCAACAACAACAGCTGCAGCAACATCTACACCTGTAACAACAACATTGACCACAACACTACTCGGCAAACAAACAACACAAGGAAAAATCTCTTTGGTGCCAACCAATTTTCTGATGCAACCCAAAGCTGTCTCCACAGCGTCATCGACAACACAACAGCCAATGGTTTCTGCACAGCAAATTCAATTGTTGCCACAGATTATAAATTCGCAGGCAAAAATGCCACAGCGCATATTGTTGAGCAGTCAAGGAGCAACAGCAGCTGGCGGCACACAAACCAACAACCCCACAGGAATTGTAACAACAGGACCCGGTGGTATGAAAGTGCTGCTGGTGAATGCTGAACAAGCGGGTAATCAGTCGCTGCAACAACAATTGAACGCCAAGACGTTTGGCTCAATGATGGCGACGGGATGCAAGTTGCAGACAACATCAACGGCAACAACAATAACATCATCGGCGGCGGCGACAACGACGACAACTATACCGCAAATACAATTTCGACAAATGTTGCAGAAACATCAACAGCAGCAGCAACAATTGCAACAGCAGCAGCAACAATTGCAACAATTGCAACAGCAGCAACAACAACAGCAGCAACAACAGCAAGAACAAGAGCAGCAAAGCAAGCAGGAAAAACAAAATAAAAATAAAAAACGCGCGAAAGCACAAGGTTCGCGTCCATTAGGATTGTCCAAAGAGGAGATCGCAAGTCGTAGAGAAACCTCAAGTAAGTTGAATATTTTTTATTTCAAAAATCTTTATATTAAAATTACATATTCGATTAATAATGTCCGGGGTTAAAATTGGTCAGAAAAAAATTCTGTCATTGGAATTTTCTGACGTTTCTTTGACGAATAACAGAAAACGACATCGTTGTAAGGGAGTTTTTACTGATGCATTTCGGTGTAGTCCGGGCAGCAAAACGTTGTTCAAACTGAGTGTTTCTAAAATATGGAATATGACGACATAGGTAGCTCGTCTGGTTAGTGCGTTGGACTACGAGCGAAAATCGGTGGTGCGTTCGACTACGAGCCGAAAGGTCCGCGGTTCGATCCCCAGCGACTGCCATTATCTTTTTCTACCTCGCGGCAGTAAATGACAAACCTACGAGATTAAAACTATACAGGACTGTAGCGCCAAATTATTATATTATTATAAGACGACATATAAACGAAGTCATACGATTTCATGATACGTTAACGTTCTGTTTTCGTATCTGCTACGATGGATATTTGATCAGAGCTTCGTAATCATGCACAGAAAAAAAAATTCTTCAATATGATGAATTTATTCATTAATATTCTGAATTTTTTCACCAACTACCAGATTCATCATATTGATACCACCGTTCATTAAATGACATATTAATGAATGCATTCATTATATATATGAACAAAATATTCAATACAATGAATTTGTCATATTGATGAATTTGTTTATAATATTTTTTCTTAACATTTTTTTTTTTATTAAATAATTCGAATAAAAAGTTTTGTAAAAATTTTATTTAAAAAATAACAGTAAACAAATTTAAAAAAAATTATGTAAAAAAAATTTTTGGGACAAAAAAATTGTTATAAATTTTTTTTTTTCAAAAAAAAATTTTTTCGAAAAAAAAAATTCGGACAAAAACAAAAATTTCAAAAAAAAAATTTTTTTTTTCAAAAATATATTTTTTATAAATATAACTTTTTATTAATAAAAAGTTGTAATTATATATAATATATTATAAAACATATTACTAATTTATGCATGTCGAGCAAGCATTATATAAGAAATAACATACAAGAACTACTTGAGAACTGAGAAGTACGGCAAAAAAATGAACGAAAAAAATATGTTTATAGAAAGTTGGTTTAATGAACAGCGTTCTTCAATATGATGAACATATATGTTGTATTTTATAATTTGGTTCATTAATATGATGAAACGTATTCTTCACATACAGTTAATCATATTGAAGAACACTTTTTCGACAGTTACCAAGCGTTCTTCATATTTATGATAGCATTCATAACATTGATGGCGTTAGTCATTAATATTATGAATGGTTCTTCAAAACAAATCATACGTTGAAGAACGGAATTCATCAATATGATGTATATTTTTTTTTCTGTGTGCGGAATCTCAATACTGTCATTGACGACAGTATTGAGATTCCGTTTATGTCATAGAATCCACATAAATGTTTCTTGTGTAGTGTCCTTTTAGTCCGATATACATCGTAAAACGTTTCTACAATTTGTTGACACACTCTAAATACATAACACGATTTCTTGAGGCCCACAAAGTAGACGTTTGTTTCATCGTAACCTTTTAATCTCTTACCGCCGTGTAATTTCTTTATATTTGGAAACAGGAAATAGTCGCAGGGGGATAAATCTGCAGAATATGTTTGATCAGGGAGAATTCATGCAATTTTGATATGGAAGGGAACATTTTTTCTTCGCGGTCGTTTTACCCTTTTCAAGGTAATCGATGTGAAGGACACAACGCGCATCCCCTCAAACTGTCGACATTACATTGTTGGGTACCTTACCTTGTTGGGTTTTCGGCTTCGATTCGCCTGTATAAGTCCACTGTTATTGCGTACCTCCAACAAACCTTTTAGAGAATAAGCTTCAAACGAATTTGTAGTTTCTAATATTTTTCAAATACAAAAGCGATGCGCTTCCTTCTATGGAATGCCAACAGTAATGGCTCAAACTATTTTCTAAGACCTGCTTTGGGTCGTTCTTTGAAAAATGAATAGAGAAGTCCTTCTAAAATCTGCATTTCATATAAAAAAAAAGAAGAAAAAAAGGAATCATTTAATCGGGAAGAAGTTCTACCTGTTCGCATAGCAACTTACGCGTAATTTTTCTACTGGGTGGTTGTATTCTACTGAAAAATAGATTTCTAAAAAAGCAAAAAAAACATATTTTCTTAAAAAAATATATATTTTTTTTATATTTTAGTTCTTCGCTTGCTAATGCGTCAACTGCTTAATGTACAGTCGGAAAGTAATTATATGCAACGTGAGCGTCTGGCATTGGAACGTCAACGTTTGGATTTCGAAAAGACGGCATTGGAACGTATTCTAAATGTGTTGCCTACTGCATTGGCTGCAGCATTAGCACCACAACAACAACAGCAGCAGCAGCAACAAACTCAGCAACAACAACAAACTCAGCAACAACAACAAACTCAGCAACATCAACAGCTACAAACACCAACAGACATCATGGAGCCCACAACAACAATGCTTTTCAATGCACCAAAGTTGGTCTTTGCACCGAATGGCACCGCAACATTTGCCACAACGTTGCCCACACTAAATGGTGCAACAACGGTATTTGCACCGAATGCAACAACTACAACACTCAACAGTGCGCTACAAGGTGGCTGCACACAAATAAATGATATTCAATTGTTGGCGCCAAAAGTGGAGAACGAGGAATAGAATTACGCGTGGGTGTGGCCACAGTTCACATGCAATTAAATGAGTTGAGTAGAAAATCAAAAATATTTAAGTGGTTTAAGGGAAACGGGAATCACAAGTAGGAGACTGGTAAATACCAGAAAGAATGTGGATCGAAAGGATTTAGATTTCACATAGTTAATATTGATCATAATTTGTATTTGATTTTAATTATATCATAATGTAATTGAGATTATAAAAGTAGTTCAATTATTATACTTGTGGATCATAACATCAAGTGGATCTTAAATAAAAATGGAGTTTGATGGTGAGAGGCATCGCCATTTTAAGTGGATTCTATAATACCGAATCAAGCGTAGAGACTACAATGTATTACCTTTTAAATAGTGCAGGTCGCATATATTTAATTTCTTCTTATTTGATATTTATAGTAAAATCTTAATTTATATTGAATCGCAATTGTATCTAAATGCAACGATATTGTTTAAAAAATCCAATTATAATCTAACTTAGATTGGATTTTAATTATAAATTCAATTTGATTGTAAGAATAACGCAATTTCAACTGGTATTACTTTTAAATACTAAGTATCGCAAGTTGAATTGAATAATGTCAATAGTTCCGGGTCACGAGTAGAAATATGTATTACCTTTTATATAATGTAGGTCGAAAAAAATTAGGTATCCACTTAGTTGACGATAATAGTCAAATTTAAATTTCTATTGGATGCCAATTATATCTAAATGTTATGCGATTGTAAAACGATTTCAATTATAATCTATGTGGATCATAACTTTAAATGGATATCAATTATATAAGCATCATTTTACTTGGGTATAATAATTTTTGTTCAATTACATTTTGTTTTGTGTTGAATTTTAAAGATTTTTATGGATTCGTTTTTTTTTTTGATTTCCACAATAAATGAACCGAATGTCTAATAAATCTCCATGTTCAAGACAAGAATTAGTGGATCATAAGAATCAGAAATATTTATGAATGTCAACTAAATTTATAAATGAATCACATTTGTTAGTCAAAAACTTTTTAAATTAAAGATGAATACACACTACAAATGAATGTCAATGAAAAGTGGAACGCATCATAAAATAAAACTCTTTTATATTTTATGTGAATTCTAATGTGTGACTTTCAATAATTAGTACAACAGAATGTCAAAGTAATTGAAAAAAATGAAATAACATTTATTAATAGAACTGCATACATTTGTGGATTCTAACTTAAAGTTTGTAAAAGTAATTTTTTATTTAATTCAAGTAATAATTATTTAATTCAAAAACCTTCAACTAACACAAAATTATTACAATATTTATTAGATTTATAAGGATTCAAAAATATACAAAAGTGGAACCCATTACAAGTGGATGATAATAATAGATCGATAACCATAGCAAGTGCATTTAATTATAAAATATGTAATAAATAAAATAAACATTAGTACATTTCAATTATATTGCTTACAACTATTTGTGGATTGTATTGATAAATGATGAACGCCTATTACAAGTGGTACTAAATTTTAATTGAACGCCAACTAAATAGTAACATAAAATATTTGTGGCTTCTAAATTAACATTGGTTTTCACTATAAGTTAAAATGCACTGAAAATAAATGCAAACTAGCAGCGTAATTGAAAGTGGAAGCTAATTTAAAAATGCATTGCTAAATGCCAATTATTAGTAGATCTCAAGAATATGCAAAATTTTAATTAAAACAGATTTTCGTGTATAATTAATTCAATGTTCAGATAACTAAATTGTAGCAGTGATATTTAAATACATTCCACATATTATTATACAACAAAATGTAAAAATAGAGATTACATTCATTGCAGCTAAAGGTGAAGCACAAAGAAAAGTGATGACTAAATTGCAAAAGAACATTTTAAATACTCGCCACACATTAATGTTTACAGAAGACCCTTTTAAATACAGTCCACACATTAATGTTTACCAAATGTAAAAATAGTGGTTCCCACAATAAATAACTTGGATCATTTGTGATAACAGCTTAAGATGAAGCCCAAATTAAAACTAATGACAAAATTGCAAAATAAATTCCACACATTAATGTTCAACAAAACGTAATCTTAGTGGTTCCCTTGATAAACTTTGATTGCAGCTTAATATAAAACACAATTAAAAGTGATGACAAAATTGCAGAACACTTTTTTAAATAAATTCCACACATTATTATTCATCAAGTGGTTCCCTTAATAAATAAGTTAGATCGCTGTGATTGCAGCCTAAAGTGAAGAACAATTAAGTTTTGAAAACAATTGCAAAATAAATATTTAAATGCTTTCCACACAAAAATGTTCGACAATATGTAAAAATAATGGTTCCCACAATAACTAATTTAGAACATTTTGATAACAGCTTAAGGTGAAGCCCAATTAAGAGTGATTTACAAATATTTTTGTAAGTTTTTTTTCTTGTGGATCCCAATGATTAATCACAAAATTCAATGTAAAACAAAATAAAAATTTTGTGTGTTAGAAAAATAAGCAAATATAACTGTAAATAATTGTAAAAAAATCAATTTAATTTTATACTTTTTATAAATCTCTATTTATTTAAATTCATAAATTTCTTAAAATCAGTTATATTTAATTAATTAATATTATTAAATTTAACTAAGCAAAACTATATTCTAATAATGAATATTTGCATTTAATTTATTGCTATAACATTTTTTTTTGTTTTTGTATTTTGTAAATTTAAATAATTCGCTTTTTAAGTATTTAACTAATTGTATAAAATTATATATTGTATATGTATATTAACTATAATATTTTCTAAATAAAATACTCACTAAAATTAAAAAATTGTTATTTTGTTCTTCTTTTAGCGAGTTTGAAAAAATTGATTTTATAAAATTAATTTTTATTAATACATGTTGGTCATGCGCTCCATATCACGTATTTCCATAATATCTGTTTTAAGTCTTTGTTTCACAATCTCCCGCCAGATTGCCTCACGATCACGATTGTTGGCGATGCCCATGCGTTGCAGCGAATTGTCGGTGATGCGCAGCAGCGCACGTCCTGTTATTTCATGCTGCAAATTAAATAATGCAGTGGAAAAGAATTTTTTGTTTGTTTAGTACTCAATTTAATTAAAAAAAAAAATATTTCGGCGTTTTTTATTTCATTAAACTCATTTTGCATTTTTTGAATTATCGAATATTATATTCGATATGCTCTTCTATAACACCATAACCAAAACACTTTTTTAATTATTAAACACCAACTCAACTGAGTTGCATTTCAAAAGTTCAAATTATTTGAATGCCTTCTATATTAAAGTAGGCATGAATTCAATTTAAGAAAAAACAAAAATATGTCATAGAAAAATTCAAAATTTACATTTTTGTTTGTTTATTTGAATGTGATTTGATTCAATACAGCAGCAGCCATTTATTTGTCTTTGAAAAAGTTAAACAGAAATATTTTTTATTCACAAATTATAAAACAGTGCATTAAGTTATTTCAGTAAAAGTGCAACGAAAATTGTAAAACCGCCCCCAGCAAACTACAAAGTAAAGAGTACAATGACGACGGACTTTTGCTGTCATGCTTTGGACGAGTTCAAGTAAGTGGACAAACAAAATGTGTTGTTTGAAGCGTTTGTAATACGGATATCTTCTGCAAATAACATGCGTTCTATATTCAAATAAATTATAAACAAAATCGAATTGAATTCCTTTCACGATTGAAGCAGTTCGATTGAAAACAGTTTCGACCACGATATTTATAATTATTTATCATAATTTGTATCATGGTTTCTGCCATGTTTTTAAATTCACTTCAACTTCATCGGAATCTAAAGGAAACCAGAGAAATAGAATCTTTAATACGATTGCATTTGGAAGATGGTGCATTTTATTGTACAAAGGTCTCCGAAATGTTGTTCAAATCCAAGAAAATCTCTGAAATTTGAAAAGATTTGATTTTGCATAGAACTCTATCACAGTTCAAGATATTTTAATTCGTTTATTGTTGCATTTTATATATTTGGTGTTTTGATTTCCGTATTTATGTTATAAACAGCACTGCAGCTGGCAAAAGCTGCAGCAATCGAGTTCTCTTCAATTTTAGAACCCTAATCATTACCAGTTTTAAATTTTTTATTTATTAATAATATTAGTATAGAAAATATATATTTCTTCAATATAGTACTATATAAAAGTAAAAATAATTTAGCTCACCTTCGAAAACAATTCTATATAGTGCTGATACTCGCCACAGTGTCTTCGATACCATTTTTGCACATCGGCCACTGTCCAGAGATATACCGGCTTAGGTCGTGTAGTTTTGACGCGCGGTTTACTTTGTGTCGAGGTTTCCTCAACCATTTTCGTTGTTTCCAAAACTATCTAAACCACTTTCTTGTAATTTTGTAAATTTTAACAAAAAGTGTCGCTATTTTCCACCTGCAAATCTGTTGATCGATTCTTTTGTTTTTATTTTTATTTGTGATGGCTTTTCTTTTGGGTACTCAAAACATTGTAGTCGATATATGTTAAAGAAGTATTCAATATTTTAAATAGCAAATTACTTTAAAACTTACGTAATTTTTATTTTAGATTATTGGTATTCATCTAATCGTATAAGTTTGCCTTTTGTGTATGTTTTTAAAAAATTTGAATTTATACTATCAATTAATAAGTGCCAAAATTTAGGATATTGAAAAACAAAAAACATCGAAGTTATTCACACCATCAGTATTTTTGAATAAATTTACTTTACCGTGTAGTGCAAATAAATTTCTGAAAAATGCAACTGAATAATATTAATATAAATTAATAATCTCGGAATTGTTTTGTGTTTCGCAATTTACAGAAAGTGAAAAATTCTAAAACAAGAGAACAAAACCATTGTTGTCCAAGTTGCATAAATGTTGTTTAATTTGAGTAAACAGTTTTTTAAATTGCTAAATTGGCAAAAGTATTTCAGAATCGATAAATAAAAAAGAGTATGTGCAAAAATATATTGCATATTCTTAAGCATCTTATAAGTACAAGCATGTATCAAACTGTATCATCACTAATTTTGAATTTTATGAATAACGTATTCACCAAAACAGTATTCACCATAGTTGTTGTTGTTTTTGTGGGATACCGTAAAAGTCAATGAAAATAAAATTAAAGCTATTTAAAATATGTGAATTATGTCAAATATGGTATTTAATATACTTGTTTTAGGATTACTTAAAATTAATTAAAATATTAATTATTAATATTAAATATAAATAACACACAAGAAATTAAAATTTTAAAAATTATATTAATAATTAAATTTTACGATTTTTTTTATTTAAAAAAGGTCTATTCAAATAGGCCATTTATTGAATTTTAAAACTATTATTTCACGTGAAGCCTCTAGTTGTGTCTTTGGAAATCATCAAAACAATAGTTAAAAATGAACTTAATCGATGAAACTTAGAAACAATAAAAATGGGCATAATCCGTCATCATTTACATTTTAAAAGAACTTGTATACTGAAAAATTTACGTGCGTCGAAACTAATTAAACCTATTGGATATTGCAGATACGAGATATCGTATAACGGATAAAGAAATTATAAATAGGACATATCGTCGTTGTAGAACTAAAAATAAACAAATACAATTTTATGAAAATCTTAAACTTCAACTTTATTGGTAATTATTACAAAAAGTAATTGAAAGATTTTTAAAGTTGAAATACCAATTGATAGACTCACATTTTCTTATCATTTGGTACAATTATTGAGCTCATCGATCAGAAATTAATAGATACCCAGCTAACGCTAGAGTTCATGTTATAATTAGGCTCCAGTATCTAGAATCTAACTTGAATGTTTTGCACAAGTGTTTTAGTACTATTTAATTATTTTATCAAGCAACAAAAAAATTATTTTCAAAAACAATTGTGACATTCAACAAATTAATACGTTTTCAATTGCTGTAAAAAGGTAATAATATAATGTTATTAATACTATATCAGTATTAATATTAATTCATATTAATTTTAGTCGGTTGCGTCTCTTATATGTCTATAAACAATGCGTGTGGTTCCAATGGCGCGATGGCGACTTTGACTCTTTTCTGAATGAAACATGAGCGCTCAGGCTCAGGCAAAAGATTTTCGGAGTTCTTGCGTTGGCTGGGTACATAAAGAATTTTGTAAATGAATAATAGGCATTTTGAAAATGTAGTCGGTAACTTTTAGTTCTACAACAACGATATAATTATATAAAACATCATATCAGTTTCTATATAAGTCAAATTTCAGTTTCTAAATTTACAAATCGTCACATGAGAATTTGTTTGCCTCAAACACCATTTTTGGGTAAATGGAATTACGAATGGATACATATGACTTATATATTCGCTTTCCATTTCCGTTATCCATTTTTCGATATATTGTATCAAATCTGAGATATTCAGCATCGACTTTTCTCCAAATCGCAAAATTGCTCCTATTTTAACGCAAATTCAAATCTTGTTTATCGTTTTAATCGAAATCGACTCAATGGCTTATGAGCCACACAAATTCTCAGGTTACCAAATATAAATAGAAATAAGGAAAAAATTGAAAAAAAATATTTGGTACTTAAAAACCCTATATTCCAAGTGGTAACTGGTGGTAACATTCACTAATTCATTTGACATTTGTTACTCACCATTGCAAATATTTGTCTGCATTGCACAGTTGGCAGCATTGCGCACAATGACTAGCGCTTGTTACCACTGACACAAACAACCGCAAAAAGAAGAAATTTCATTGACATCTCTCCAGAAAAGTTCATGCGAATCATTGCGAATTAAAACAACAGCAGACAAAGGAATTCTGTTGACGAATAAATATATATAAAAAAAAAATAGTTTGTTATTCATATAAAAAGAACTAAGTGTAGTGCATTCAACTTGCAGCAGACGAAAAATGGCTGGAGCTACGTTATTCGAACGTGCACAGGCACTGTCCAGCGTCAATCGTGAGGAGGGCATCACGCTACTCAACCAGATTGTGCGCGAGCAGGAGGTGGCCGAAAACGATGAGGAGCTCATACGCATCAAGGAGCAAGGTATACTGCAGCTGGGCGAGCTGTACAAGCAAGAGGGCAAAGCCAAAGAGTTGGCCGATCTGATCAAGGTGACTCGTCCGTTTCTGAGTTTGATCAGCAAGGCGAAGGCGGCCAAGTTGGTGCGTTCATTGGTGGACATGTTTTTGGACATGGATGCAGGCACTGGCATTGAGGTGGGTTTATTGTTTATAGAAATAAATTGAAAAACATGGAAAAAAAAACAATGAAAATTTTCATTTTAGGTGCAACTTTGCAAGGATTGCATTGAGTGGGCTAAGCAGGAGAAACGCACTTTCTTGCGTCAGTCGTTGGAGGCACGTCTGATTGCGCTTTATTTCGACACTGGCATGTATACGGAAGCCTTGCAGCTGGGTTCGCAACTGTTGAAGGAGCTGAAGAAGTTGGACGACAAAAATCTGTTGGTCGAGGTGCAGCTGCTCGAGAGCAAAACCTATCATGCATTGAGCAATTTGCCCAAGGCACGCGCCGCACTCACATCGGCACGCACCACCGCCAATGCCATCTACTGTCCGCCAAAGGTGCAGGGCGCCTTGGATCTGCAGTCGGGCATCTTGCATGCTGCCGATGAGCGCGACTTCAAGACCGCTTTCTCATACTTTTATGAGGCCTTTGAGGGTTTCGATAGCGTGGACAATGTGAAGGCGCTGACGTCGCTCAAGTACATGTTGCTGTGCAAGATTATGCTGGGTCAGTCAGACGATGTTAATCAGATTGTTAGCGGTAAATTGGTGAGTTTGGTTTTATAAAAACAAAAAAAAAATGGTATTACATAATACATGAAATGATAAACTCATCAAGAATAAAATTGGATTTAGTTGTCTTGAAATTACAAAGCGAACTGTTTAAAAATTTAAGTAAATTTTTGTAGCCAATATAAAGGTTTCTTTATATGGTACAAGATTACATTTTGTACGTAATATAAGAAAAAAAGTATTTAAAAGATTAAATCTATATCTGCAAATTAAAAATCGCTTAAGGCTTTTTACTAAAAATTAAAATCTACAAAAAAGTAATTGTAACAAAATACAAAAAAAAGTAATTGTAACAAAATACAAAAAAGTTTATATTTTTGCGAAATATGAATGGGCATTTCTTATAAAATACTATGAGATATGTTTGACAAAAAAATATTTTTTAGAAAATTCTTAAAAAAATGTTTTTTAAGAAAATTTGATTTAATTAAATACAAAAACGAATCGAAAATATTTCTTGTTACACTATTTTTTGTTCTAAATATTTAAAAAATTCTAAACTTTCAACGAGCAAATGATAGATTTTATATTGAACAACATAATTTTTCTCTAACTGACCAAATAAAGGCAGCTAAGCGGTTAATTTTGACCGTCGTTTGTACTTTTATATAAAGTATTTTGTAAAAAAAAGTCTTATAAATTTTATTCCTTTTAGTCGTAATTTTTATTAGGACTTTTTTTTTACAAAATATAAAAAGTACTTTTTTTAAAGTACTTTTATAAAAGTACTTTTATAAAAGTACTTTTTTCAAAGTACTTTTTTTAAAGTACTTTTTTCAAAGTATTTTTTTCAAAGTACTTTTTTCAAAGTACTTTTTATTAGGACTTTTTTTTTCAAAATACTTTATATAAAAGTACTTCTTACAAAGTACTTTATACAAAGTACTTCTTATTAAAGTACTTTTTACAAAGTATTTTCTATAAACTTCTTTTTACAAAGTTCTAATTATAAGTACTTTTTACAAAGAACTATTTATAAGTACTTTTTACAAAGTACTTTTTACAAAGTACTTTTTACAAGGGACGCTACAAAAGTAGAGCGACATGGACAGCAAACGACGCCATATTTCTTGCCGCTCTTTTGACAATTCTCTTCAGTAAGGTTTGCCATTTCATAATGGAAAGATATACGAGCCAACAACGAGTCGAAATTATTAAAATTTACTACCGAAATTCGAATTCGTATATCTTTCCATCATGAAATGGTAAACCTTACTGAAGAGAAATGTCAAAAGAGCGGCAAGAAATATAGCGTCGTTTGCTGTTCCTGTCGCTCTACTTTTGTAGCATCCCTGTTGAAAACCCCTTTACTTATTTTACAAAATACTTTTTTTACAACATTTTTTTATACAAAATACATTTTCTCCAAAAATAAACGTTTCTACAATAGATGTTCTTTAAAATACTTTTTTTTAAATACTTTTTCCAAATACTTTTTTTTTACAAAATACTTTTTTTTACAAAATATTTTTTTTAACAAAATTCTCTATTTAAAATATACCTTTTTTACAAATAATCTGAACAAAATACTTTTTTACCAAAATACTTTTCTTACAAAATGCTGTTGTAATAAGTACTTTTTTATGAAATATTATTTTTACAAAATACTTTTTTATATAGTATTTTTTTACAAAATAGTTTTTTTCTACAAAATATATTTTTGAAATAGATACTACTTTTTCAAAAAATATTTGGAATTAACCAAAACATTTAAACATTTAAACATTTATCGTATATAAATTTTTGATTTTTTTTTGTAATTACAATTTTGCAAATTTGGAATATTTTTATTTAACTACGTTATAATTATCAACTTTTTGATAATAATTTTTTCATTTGTACCTTTTTAATTTTTTTTTAATCCAATTTTTATAAATTCTTGAAACAATACTTTACAAAACCGATTACAAAAATTGTATTTAAAAAGTACTTATAAAATTTTCTTAATGCGAAAATAAAAATTTAGTTAAATTAAAATACTTTATGTAATATTTTTCTATACCTTTTATTATCGCAGGCCATAACTTACTCTGGTCGCGACATCGATGCCATGAAGTCCGTCGCTGAGGCCTCACACAAGCGCTCGTTGGCTGACTTCCAGCAGGCACTCAAGGACTACAAGAAGGAACTGGCCGATGATGTCATTGTTCAAGCACATCTGGGCACCTTGTACGACACGATGCTGGAGCAGAATCTGTGTCGTATTATTGAGCCCTATTCGCGCGTGCAGGTGAGAAAATTTTATATATATTTATTTAATAATTTATTTTTAATTTAATTTTTTTTTCATTTATTTTTTTTTTTTTATTTAATTTTTTTATTGTTTTTTTATTTATTTATTTTTTTATATTTATTTTTATTGAATTTATTATTTTTATTTTTTTTTATATTTTTTTTAATTTATTTTTATTTTTTTTAATTTTATTTTTAATAAATAAAAATATTTCATAAATCATAGGTTGCGCACGTTGCCGAAAGTATCAAGCTACCCATGCCGCAGGTGGAGAAGAAATTGTCACAAATGATTTTGGATAAGAAATTCAGCGGTATTCTCGATCAGGGTGAAGGCGTTCTCATTGTTTTTGAGGAGACGCCCGTCGACAAGACCTACGAGCGTGTGCTGGAGACCATACAGAGCATGGGCAAGGTTGTGGATACGCTCTATCAGAAGGCCAAAAAGCTGTCGTAGATGCAATTTTTAAGAATATTATAAAAATACGAAAAAAAACAAAAGAAATTAATAAAAACAAAAGAAATTTAATAAAAAAAGCAACAATTTATAATTTAATAAATGAAAATTTAATTACAAATTAAACAAAGAAAAAAATCTAATTGATGAGAAGCAAAATATTTAATAAAATATACAAAATAATAACAAAATATAAAAAAAATTAATAAAATATAAAAAAAAAATATAAAAAAATAATAAAAAAAGAACTTCATTAATACAAAAACAACTTAATTAAAAGCGAAATTTAGAAATCAAGGGAAATTTTATAAAAAAACATTCTAAAATTAAAAAAAGCTAAAATTGCAAAAAATTTCAATTAAAAAAATGGAAAAATATTTTTAAAAAATTAAACAAAATTAGTTCCGAATAATAAAAAAAAACATTAAATGAAAATATAATAAAGATTAAAATATAATAAAAAATTCCAAAAGAAAAATATATAAAAAAAAAATATTCAAAAATAATAAAAAATTCAAATATTTTTAAAAATTATAAAAATTTAAATATAAAAAAAATTAAACTAAAAATATAAAAAATCGTAATAATAAAAAATATATAAAAACCATTTTTAACAAAATAAATAAAATTAATTTAAAAATACAAAACATAATAAATTGAAAACTATAATACAAAAATTTAAATTTATAATAATAAAATAAGTTTTTCATAATACTAAACGGATTTTGTTTCTTTAATTTAATGGAATTTATTACTTAAAATCAATTCTTATATCATAATATTCTGCAATCTTTGTTTTGTTTTTTTTTTTTAATTAATTTCTTATACAAAAAATCAAAATAACCAATTTAGTTATAATAAATTTGGAAACAGGCAAAATGTAAACCAAGCTAAACTGCTAATAAATCATGTCATACTTAATAAAAATACAAAAAATAAATAAAAAAATACAAAACATACAAAAATTCTTTAAATTGTATATTTTTTTTTTAATATTTAATGCATTTACAACACTCAGAAAAATGCAGACAAATTAATAGGATGAAATACTATATATTTAATAGTATTTTTTTTTTAATTATTAGCTTTTTTCATAATTTAAATTTGAGCGGGAACAAATTTTGTACGCAAAACAAAAACAATTTGAGCTCGATAAATCTATCTAGCTCAAATTTGTTTTTGTTTTGCGTATAAAATTTGTTCCGGCTCAAATTTAAATTATGAAAAAAACACAGCTATTAATAGTAAAAACTAAAATAATATTCAAATTATACAATTAAACGTACTTACAATTTAAAATACTATTAAATATTTATTACTCGTATAAAATGCAGCAGAATTAATAGTATTTTTAAAGATAAACAACGATTTTTGTTACTGTTAATATTGGGTTCATAGGATGCATACGATTATTACAATAATTTGTACACTATTAATGCAATAGTTGTTTTTTTTATATAACATCAATTTTAAAATGCAAATTTTGAATCACAAAATTATTTAATGATGCGTACTATTAATTTTATGGTATAACCTTATAAATGTTTGTTTATGTAGTCAGACTTTTATTATTACAAGAGGGTAGGCATGAAATCAATAGTATTTCGTCGATGAAACTCCAATGAAAATATCGCCTAAATTTGTCTTAAAATCAGCACGGTTTTAATTCATACTAGCTGGACCCGTGCACGCCTCGCGCACGCCTCTTCCCCCCTACAATTCTTCCTCGTAGTGTTTTTCCAGTAGAAGTTTTAGTGTGGCGAATTTTAGTGTGATGAATTTAGTGTGGTGAGCTTAGATGTGGGGAGTTTATGTGTGGTGAGATTAAGTTAGATGAGTAACATCCAATTTTAAAGTTTAGTTGCAAACGATATCATTAGGGCTGAGATGTAGCGTACTCAATTTTTGGGTTCTATGGGAGGTGCAACTCCCCTTTGCCCAATCTAGTTTATATATGGTTTAGGATACTCCATGGACTTTATAGCATAGTAATTCAAATTGTCAGAAAAATACATTCAGTGGTTTTGCTATGAACCTGAATTATACACCAAAAATAAAAATGGGCGTAAAAGTGGGCATGGTTAACGAAAACTATATAGTGACCTCCTGGGTCTGTAGGATATATATTACAAATTTTAAGGAAATCCGTGCACAGGTGTACGTTTGCATGGCGCACAGCAAACAAGCAAACGGAAAATATGATATATATATAGATTTTGATCAGATAAATTATATAAATGCTATTATAAACAATGACATTCTTAATTTTGGATGAAGTAAATGCAGAGACACAAAACAGTTCTTTTTCCTCTTTAAAATTCATTTTGTAGGCTGTATTCGAAATTGTAGACAAGCGGTATTGCAGTATCATCGACGATTTATATTATTGGTAAATGCTACAATACTATAAAATTAATAGTATTTTATAAACATTTTAATAGAATGCATTAATTTATTGTAATATTCAAATTATTCAATTATTGGTGCCAACATTTTTAAATACTTTAAAATTAATAAAATATTTTTAAATTAACATGAATGTACTATTAAAACTACTATTAAAAGAACTCATAAAATACATAGTTATACTATTAAAGAACAAATGTGGCATTTTACAATAATTATTATCATACAAAGTCATAAAAATTTATATTTTAGGTAATTAGATTTTTCTAGTTACAGGAGGGAACACATAAAATGAATAGTATTTATACTATTGGTACATCTAGATTTTTCTTAAAATAATATAAACTTAATAGTATTTTTAAATTTTATTATTACGCATACATTCAATTTTTTCTATTAATACTATTTTATTTAAAAAAAAAATTGAATTAATCCTAAAGAACTAATAAAACTTATACCATAAAATCAATAATTCTACTATTAAATACCGAGTGGAACTTTTTTTTCAATATTTATTAATTAAGTTGCATTATTTTAATGTAATCTTATAATGCAGGCATTTTTTTGAAATAAAATGATTTAATAAATGATTTAAAAAATTAATATGGAATGCATTTTTTAAATCGACGAAAGTTTTTTAAAGAAATATAGCAAAAATTTCATATTAATTAATTTTTGTTCAAACTATAAATTTAATACGCATATAATAAAAAACATTTTAGTTGCTTTAACAATATCTTTTATTAATAATATTAAATATAATAATTAATATTACTTGAATTAAATACTATAAAAAATTAATAAAGCTAAAAAAATTATTTAAAAATTAAAAATTCTAATTATTTGTGAATAAATGAAAGTTATTTAAAAAATAATGAATAGGAAAATAAACAGTATTTAACTGCTTTTAAATATATAATAAAAATTAACGAATAATGCATTTAAAATCTATGACTTAGTCCCAAACCGCCTCCAAAGTTTTTCTGTCCACTAAAAGGACCGCTCAGCCACTGCGAGCCACCACCCGTCAAATTAAGACTGGTATTGCGATCCTGCGATTGCCAAAGATTCGCACGTGCTCCCACCTCCAGCTGGCTGCCGATACTTGGTATATTGCTGATCGCTGCATTAGCGCCATGTCCATTGGCATGTGCCCACTCCAGACCGCCGCCGTTGCGCTCGTATTTAAAACCATTTGCCAGCTTGTTCTGCGAGGCAAAAGCGTTGGCGGCAACACTATTCGTGCCGTTATTGAAAAGTGTTGCGTGAGCACTTTGAGTCATCGTGTCACGCACGCCGGGAATATGCTGCTGACTGAGAGCGACACCATGACCATTGCTGCAAAATAAATGAAAATGGATTAAATCATCTTTTTGTATACCAATTGGATAACATTTAGATATCTTTTGGTTTAATGCTAAAAGTTAACATTCAGTAAGACACCTTTCAGATATCAATAGCATTTAAAAGATAACTTAAAGTCATATTTTAGGCAATATTTACCCAGTTGTTTAATAATTTTCAAAAGTTTTAAATAACATTTTGGAAAAATGTTCAGTAATACATAAAAAAAAGTATTTTATTTTGTAAAATTATTTAATAATTTATTTTTTATGAAATTTAGTTTAAATTCGAAATCAAATATTTTATTTTTTCAAATTTTGAGTAAATAGAGTTTTTTTTAATTATTTAGAAATTCATTAAATTAATAAAAAGTGTTTTTTTTTAATATTTAAATATACAGAAATATTAATAAAAGTCTTTAATAATTTTTTTATTGTGAAAATTTTCATTAAAATTGCAAAAAAAGAATATTTTAAAATTTAAATTGTAAAAAATTTTAAATTCCACTCACTTATTATAGGCCAGCGTAGCCCCAGTAGTCACTGGACCACCTTGTGTATTTCCAGCTGCATAAGCACTAGCGACTGCATTGTGTTCCTGCGTTCCAAATCCTTTGGCAATTTGCACTCTAGCATTGGAGCCACCAGCGGGATTTGACGATAATTCACCCGAAAGATTCATGTTGATTTTTTTAATTATTTAAATTTTCTATAAGATAATTTTTGATATTTTTTAATTAAATCTTTAAAAGATTTTGTTGTGAATGCGTTGAAAGCTGTTAATGGTTTGATGATGAAATCTATGCTGTACGACGTTTTTATACCACAATCCAATTAAATAATACGGTGCTTTCCCGTCGGGGAAATACTTTCGACAATATCTTCATTTCATTTTTTCTTCGATTCATTTGAGTCTTGTATTTATCTCAGTGCTTTGATATACATTTGCGTTGTTCATTTAAGTTTTGTGATATTTAATAATAGCTAAATTAAAAGCAAAATATAAATTATATGTTATTTTTTCTTAATGTATAGGTCCAAGGTTGTTGTAAGTCAACATAGTGTGTTTTGGTAAGTCACTATACGTTGATATTATAAACGTATCGTGACCTACTTACGCGATGACTACTTCATGCAGTTATCGTTACGTTGCAGTAAAGTGCAACGTAGGACATATGTGTCATAGTCCAGCAAGCCAATGAACTAGCAACAGTATGAGCGAAGCTGGGTCAAACCAGCAGATGCATGATTGGCTAAGGGCTTTTTCCCTTACGGAAGCAAATAGTGAGTGGAATTTGCGCACGGCACTCTGCCGGAACATGTAGATTTGAAACATGCCTTCTTACAATAGTTAAGTTAAATTTTAAGTGAGTTGTGTAATAGAATTTAGAGGTGTAACAAGCCAAAAATATTGGGCTAAAAAGTGTTGAAATAAAGTCTAAGTTTAAATTAAAAGAATTCAAATATATATTATTTATTGGGAAATAAAGAAAGTACTAAAGTAGGAGTAAGTATAATTCAACGTTGGAGATACTAACATTTTGGCGCAGCCGGCCAAAAATATTGGGCTAAAAAGTGTTGAAATAAAGTCTAAGTTTAAATTAAAAGAATTCAAATATATATTATTTATTGGGAAATAAAGAAAGTACTAAAGTAGGAGTAAGTATAATTCAACGTTGGAGATACTAACAAGGTACAACTCCTCTTGAACGAGGATTATTGTCTATATGGACAAGTTTTAAGAAATAAATCCTGTCTTTTATTTGAAGAATTAATATGAAGAAAATGTTCTTTGAAAAATAAAAATGGCTATTATTTAAAGAAGATATTCTATGGAGCCAAATCATTTCATTATTTACTTGAAATAGGTGAATTGTTTTTTTGCGTGTAATAATGGATTTGATTTGAACTAGCATTCGGATCAAAGTATAAACCGAACATCTTCCACTATTTTATGTACACATTTAAATTAATTCAAATACTGAAATTAAATATTGAATTTAAATATTGAATTCAAAGATAAATCATGTTGATTTAATTCATTTTTCTTATACTAATAAAATAATTAAAGAAAGGTGATTTAATCCATATTAAATCTATTAAAAACTATTTCTTAAATCTATTAATAAATCAATTAATAAGTGTTCTGAGATAATTACTGTTTGCGAATGGAAAAAGTCCCCAAAAACACACTCAAAATACACCCACGCAAATGTTTTGAACTTAAAATGCGACCGATATTGTGACAAACCAAAAATAGAATTGCACATATTTATTAAATCTTTGCCGACGCCGTTTGTTGAGGGAAAATTCATAAATTACATTTTAAAAATATTATTTAATTAGTTTACAAACATTTATATTTATTTGACAATTTCTAATTGATGGAATAATTTTTGCATAGCAAGCTATGAACATGTTGATCTATTAAGAGACATTTAAAGTATTTAAATATATCTTAAATGAATTTTTAAATACACTATTCAATACAACGCAAATGTTTGGCCCTTTAGAATTAATAAAAAATATTTCATTTACGTCGGTACATTTTATTCATTAAATATTTAAACATTAATTATAATTACATTAAATTTTTAAACATGTTTAACCCTTAAATGCTCACTGGTTACGCCAGGAACTAACCGACTAAAATCAATAATTTTAAAATCTTTATTTAAACTTCCCGCTGCGATTTTTAAAATGAATCTTGTTCCAAGCGCCATCATTTGCGCCGATCACAGCTGAAACCAACATCGAAAAAACAATTTTGTGAAATTTCGTACTTTCTAAAACTTATTTATTTGGTAAATACTTTAACATCTTCTGCTATAATATGTCCTGCACTCAGAAGAAAATGTCCCATTAAGTACTTAATGGTACGACCATTAATCTTATGGTTCACAGAAAAAAATTCGTAAATATAGCCAAAAAGGTACATCAACACAATCAAATTATTGCTAAAACTGCGCCGACAAAATTATTAATTGTATTAGCGTACACATTCATCATATTAGCAATCGCATTTGCTGCAGTGCATGGTCGCCATAGCAGTAAGTGGTAGCGGTAGCTGTAGCAGTGCGTGGTCGCTATAACAGTGCGTGGTGTGTGTTCGTGTACTCGCTTACAGCGCTGGTGAATTTAGTGGAATTCGTGAAATTGGTGGAATTCGCTTAGAATTAGAATTTTTAGTTGGCGGTTTGCGAGCATATCAGTTCACATTTGGTTCATGTCAAAAGAAACACTTATAGAGTTTGATCATACTCTATTGGTATCATTGAAAATGATGATGTTTCATATTTAATTATGCTTCATCATCAGAAAAGTATACTTGTTATATACTTTCACAAGAATTTATATTATTCTTTTTTAATAAACTAAAAAAATAATTATAAGAATACTGCGAAAATGCAAAAATACTTCTAAAACGGCGACCATACCAATTAAATAATTTGCTACTAGCAAAATCATATATTAGTATATTTTTGGACGCAAATAACATTTTTAGCGAATGTGTTTTCTCAATACATGAAAATGGCAAGAATGTCATTGCTAGACAATTAATTTTGATTGTTGTATTTACGTCGATTATTTTTTTCTGTGTTCATGAAATAATAGTTTTTTCTTTTTGAATCAAAAGTTTTCAAATTAATTTGATAGTATACGAAAAATTCTGTACCATAAATCTAAATATTTCAATATTATAATTCTTAATAGAATAAATACTATTGTTTTAATGGTTTCCTCCTATAATAATAAACGTAGCATAAAAATCATAAACACGTATATAAACTTGTTCGTTTTGTACGGCATTCTGCGTGTTTGCTCAAAATGGTCGCATGCATTTTTTGTAATAATCCACAAAATTAAACGCAACATTGCTAAGGAATTAATATATTTAATGTAAATGTATTACATTTAACCTTTTTCTATTATGGCGACGCACTCTAAATTCAGACTCAAGTATTGGAAACTGAAGCGAACATTGAATGTTACAACGAGAAGTGTCCATTTATGTGTGTGATTTTTTAAAAGTGAATTTCAGTTTCGACATTTAATTAAAATAAATTATATAGTAAATTAACTAAAATCCACTTTTATTTTAATAAATTATTAGAAAAAGTTCTTCGACTATACTATAAAGTTAATAATACGTATCATTAAATAATTATATGATTTGCTTATTGTAATTAAAGGAGCACATTATAAAATTTATGTTACAACAAAATATTGTATTAACAGTTCCAATATTACTGAATTAATGGGACGCATCCTATTGACTAATTTTAATAGTATAAATTATTGTTTTTCTATTGAAATACTATTAATTTACCATGTTATTTTCTGGGTGTGGCCGTTATACTGTTTTTAATTTTGCATTTATTTTAAATTTTGAAGTCCAGTTCCTTTGCGGTTTCACCAAACAGTTCCAGTAAAGTGCCACCTTTGAGTAAAGTTGAACAAAAGTTATTCAGAATCGCGAATTTTATATATATATATTTATTTTCAGCTCAAAATAAAAAAAAAATTGGCCATTTAAGGGTTAATAAAAAAAACAAAGTTTTTTTTTACATTTTATGTATAATTTATTTCAAGTTCGAGGTATAAACAGATTAAGGCATTTTTCAAAATACAGGCGCCGTGTACTATTTTTTGTAAACTGACTCAGTAGTTGTTTATGAAAAATATAAAACATCAATGAATTGTTTATTAAATATAAAATAATAAAAAAACATATCTCAGAAATTAAATAAATCTCAACATAATTTTTCAGACATCTATGACTCGAAAAGAAACCATGCAGTATAGAAAAAATGATGGAAATATTTGATGCAATAAAATTTGAATAAAGCTATATGCAATATAACCTCAAAGTCACCAACTACATTTTCAAAATGCCAATTATTCATTTACAAAAACTTTTACATATCTGTCAATGTTTGATCGAAGTGTTAAATATTTAAACCAAAAAATATCAATCTATAAATTGGTATTACAACTTTAAAAATCTATCAATTAGTTTTTGTAATAATAACCAATAAATTTGAAATTTAAGATTATCATTAAAAAATATTTGGTGACATTTAGACAATATCTTGACAATCGATTGATGTATTTTAAAAGTTTTCTTCGTGAATTCCCAGCACTCTGTATGCCAATAAACTGCCTAAATGAAGAAAACGATTTGCACGACTCTGGGCCCAATGGTTTTACCATCATAATATCTATGGAAATAAAAGATTTAGTTATGTTGATTCCAAATTTTTATCCAAAATTTTGCGGCACGGGCCCAATAAGTCCTTTTGGTTAACTGGGCACTGTTTACACTATAAAAAATCGCATGAAATCCAATTAAATTTTGAGAATAAGACAGTTATTGATTTAATACTAAACCAAAAATAATTATTTACTAGTAAACTCAAATAAAATTTAATAGTGTTTTAATATTTAATGGTATTTACCGATTCAAAAAATAATTTATCATATTGACTAATTTTAATAGTGCAAACTATTAATTTTATGTTATTTTTCTTGAGTTTACAAATAGAATTTAGGTTTATTAACAATAATCAAAAACCTATATGTAATATTTACACTTCGATTTCAAACATAAATCAGTGAAAGAAACATTAATAAAACGTCTTAGCCGAGACTTGTTGCTCAGCCGATTGTAAAAAAATTATCGAATTTTAGCCGACTGTGAGCCGCCGCTGCTTCTTTTCGCAGCCGCCGAAGAATATGCCTCGGCTAAGATCACTGAGTGCAATTGCATTAACAAATAGAAATACAAATATAAAAAAGACGAAATTAAGACACATTGCACATTGACAGTGACAGCGCCATTAACCTCAAGAATCTGCAGTGTATGTGGTAACAAATTTGCAGACAGTAGCAGGAAGAGGTAAAAAATGCAGTTTTAAAGTTCTAAAATATAATTAACACAAACATTGTAGACGTAAACGCACGCGACCTTGACAGCCATGAGCGAAAAGGTTACCAAATTGGCGCTCGCCAGTCGGCTGATTGTGTTGACGCTGCAGCTGTTAGGCAACAGTTTGTTGCCGGATCATCGACCGGATGTGTTTCGCGCAGCTAATAAATGGGCGGACTATGCGTTACAATACAACAGTAATATTGACAATAACATGAATAATATTGACAATAACATGAATAATATTGACAATAACATGAATAATATTGACAATAACATGAATAATATTGACAATAACATGAATAATATTGACGAAAGTATTAAAGACATTGTGGACAAACATATTCCAAGGATAATAAACGATAATGTTGACAACAATATTGCCGTCAATATTGATAACAATATTGACCATAATATTGACAACGTTATGAACAACAATATTGCCAAAAATATGCACAACAAATTGAATCAAACAAAGCAACCTACTTGGCTCGACAAACTGCTGCACTTTTGTCTTGGCGGTCTGCGTCACTGGGATGGCGAATACTTTCTACATATAGCAGAGTACACTTATAGCTTTGAGAATACGCTGGCCTTTCAGCCGCTCTACCCATTGCTGGTGCGTCTGGGCACACAAACACTGAAACACCTAACACCTGCCACTTGGCTTTCGCTGCGCAGCCTAAATCTACTGCTGGCCATTGCGCTAAATCTCTACTTCTTTTGCCGCGCTGCCAATGCTTTGTACGCACTAACGCAACGTCTCTTCGGTGACTTCAACAAAAGCTGGAATGCAGCGCTGTTGTTTTGTCTAAATCCTGCAGCTATTTTCTTCACAGCCGCCTACTCCGAGTCACTCTACTGTTGGCTCTCGCTGGCGCTGATGCTGGAATGTGTGGGCGAGGCACGCGTCATACGCACCACAAGCGCATTGGCGCTTAGCATTGTTTGTCGTTCGAATGGTCTGATAAATGCAGGATTTCCTGCATGGTTTGCACTGCGCGCTTTTGTACTCAAGCCAACACAGCCGCTGCGTGCGCTATTCAAACTCATTTTTAGCTTATTGGTGGCACTGTTGCCATTGTCATTTTTCTATTTTTATGCTTTTAAAAAATTTTGTCTAACTGCTGCTGAGGAAACACATGCGCCCGAGGTTTTGGCGCTGGCACACGAACGCAATTATATACTTGCGGGCGCCAGACAGCCACCAAATTCACCTTGGTGCACACAAACATTACCATATCCCTATGCTTACATACAGTCGCACTATTGGCAGGTTGGCTTTATGCGTTACTATGTCTGGCGACAGTTGCCGAACTTTGTGTTAGCTTTTCCGATACTCGCCTTTTTGTATTATCATTGTTATCGCTTTTTTAGACATTTTTTCCGTTCGCTGCTGCCGAAATATCCGCTGCGTCAGCTAATCATAGAGTATAAATCATTTCCGTTTGTGGCGCATGCATTTTTTCTAACGCTATTCTGCACGTTTTTTGTGCATATTCAAGTGTCGACGCGTTTGCTGTGCTCTGCATCACCGTGCGTCTATTGGTTTGGCGCCGATTATCTGCCCAAGTCATTTGGGCAGTTGCAGATGCGCTCCAAGGCGGGTTTTATACTGTTGTGGTTTGGCTGCTACTTTGTGTTGGGCACTGTGATGTTTAGCAATAATTTACCCTGGACGTGAGGTGTTTTAAAACATTTTTTTTATTTTTCGCTAAAATGATCATTGTAAAGACTGCGTTAATTTGTTGCTATGTTTAGGAGGCTCTATATTTTAAAGAATTATCTCAGGCTTCAGTCAGTTGTATATATAAAGTCGTTGTAAAGTAAAAACGCTCTAAATGCATTGCAGACTGTTTTGAGTTTTGTATTTCTCAAAGTATTTCTAAAGTGATATATATAATTTGGAAAAACATTAAACCCCTTATAACGTAAGACGAAACGAAAATCGTTTTTTTAAAACAACGTTAACAAAATCCCAGTGACAGAATTTTTCCAATTAAATAAGTTAAAACGACGATAAAATTAACAAGTAAAAAAAAATCTGTCACTGGATTTTCTGACGAAACGAATTTCATATGGGGTAAGCTTTTGTCAATATTTAATTATTTCAATTTTAAAATGTATTTGATGTGTTTTATTTCAACAATGACGCTATTTAAGAATTAGTCTTAACAATGTTTTGCGTTAGAAAAGACAAAACTAGTATGGAAAACTAAAAATTGTTGATATTCTGATTTTATAAAATCAAAATTCATTTTTTAAGATACATCTTCTATACGAAATTTCGAATTCAAGATTAACAAGCCAAAACAGTTTTATATATTTATTTTTATTCATATTTTAACAAATTAAAAAAAAAAAATTAAATAAAGGTTTTTTTAACAAGGACGCTACAAAAGTACGAATTCGAATTTCGACATACGAATACGAATTCGAATTTCGGTAGTAAATTTTAATAATTTCGACTCGTGGTTGGCTCGTCTTTTCATCATGAAATGGCAAACCTTACTGAAGAGAAATGTCAAAAGAGCGGCGAGAAATATGGCGTCGTTTGCTGTCCCTGTCGCTCTACTTTTGTAGCGTCCCTGTTGAAAAACCCTTGAAAAAAACCTTTGTAGCGCTCTTATTGAAAAACCCTTTATATATTAAATTTTGTTTTTTTTTTGTTAGTTTTCATTTAAAAATATTAAGCTACTAATATAATGAAATTTTATTTATTTGGAATTGAGAATATCAAATTATTTTTTTATGCTAAATATTGCTACATTCAGAATTAAAAATATCAAGATAATTCTTTAATATTAAGTTTTGATTAATTAGAGTTGATTGATTCACATTTAAAAATATCAAGCTACTTTTTAAATATCTAATTTTGATTGATTCGTATTTGTGAATATCAAGCTGCCTTTTTAATATTAAATTTTGTTTAAATCGGATTTGAGAATACTCAATTTTATTTTTGTTTTGGTTCAAATTTGATTGATTTAGATTTTTAAATATGAAGCTCCGTTTTGAATATCGATTTTTTTAGTTCGTATTTGAGAATACCAATTCAATTTTGCATTAATTCGGATTTACTTATTTAATATCAAATTTTAATGAATTCGGATTTGAGAATACCAATTCAATTTTGTAATAGTTTAGATTTGAAAATATTTAACTACTTTTTAATTGTAAATTTTGATTAATTCGGATTAAGGAATACAAATTTCATTTTGTTTTGATTCATATTTTAAAATATCGAGCTACCTTTTTAATTTCAAATTTCGTTGAATTCGGATGTGAGAATACCAATTCAATATTGTAATAATTCAGATTTCAAAATATCAAACTTTTTTTTAATTGTAAATTTTGATTAATTTGGATTAGAGAATATAAATTTAGTTTTGTATTAATTAATTCAAATATTATAATATTAATCAACTTGTCTAATACCAAATTAAATTCGGATTTGAGAATACAAATTGAAGGCATTAATTCGGATTTACTTATTTAATATCAAATTTTATTGAATTCAGAATACCAATTCAATTTTGTATTAATTTAGATTGGAAAAGATCTACCTACATTTTAATTGTAAATTTTGATTTATTCGAATTTAAGAATACAAATTTCATTTTTTATTGATTCAGAATTTAAAAAATCGTGCTACATATTTAATTTCAAATATGGTTGAATTCGGATTTGAGAATACCAATTCAATTTTGTATTAATTCAGATTTTAAAATATCAAGGCAATATTTTAGTATCAAATTTTGATTAATTCGAATTTGTGAATATAAATTTCATTTTAAATTAATTACGATTTAAAAATATCAAACTATTTATTGCATGCTAATACCAAATTTTGTTAAATTCTAATTTGAGAATGTCAATTTCTTTGTTTTTGTATGTTAAACATTGATAAATACAAAATTTAAAATATCAAACTACTTTTTAAATATCAAATTTTGTTTTATGCAGATTAAAGAATATCAAGTTGATATTAAAAATGTTGATACATTTTATTTGATTAATCCAGTTTTGAGAATATCAATTTATATTTTCGATTTGAACTGCACAAACATTGTTTAGCTTATTTTTAGAATAGTGTTTTAGATATAGTTGAGTGAATTAAAAGTACGTCGTATATATGTAAAAACGAACATTATGTTTACTTTGATAAATGCAACTAAAAATTAAAACTAATTTAAAAGTTTAATTTACCTTTTGGCAGCATATTAATTGAAATTTTATACCAAAGTTCTAAACTAAGACCCATTAATTTTAAAAAATTATGATTTATGTTTGTAAAACATATTTAAATTAAGTATTGCGGTCATGTAACTCAAATAAAAGCAATAAAATCCCTTTTTTCAATAAAATTAAATTGTAATTCAAATTTTAAAAAGACGTTTTATTTTTTATTTATACAACTAAATTTAAGGTATTAATTTTTATACACATTTTTTTTTGTTGAACACTTTACGCTTAACGAATTTCTACATTAAACGCTGCCACACATGCGTCCGCAATTTGTTTATGGATCTGATTGACCTCGGCCTGGGTTAGAGTGCGCTCCATGTGTCTGTAGACGATGCGAAAGCAGGCGCTGCTGCGACCTGTTTTGGGGTGTTTGAACTGATCAACCAGGCTGATCTATAATTGAAAATAATTAAAAAGCATTTTTAAATTAAATTCATATTTTCATCAAATTTATGTTTTCATCAAAATTATATATTCATCAAAATTATATTTTCATCAGATTCATATTTTTATTAAAGTTACATTTTCATTAAATTAACATTTTCATTAAATTCATATTTTGACTGAATAAGAATTTTCATCAAATTCATATTTTCATTAAATTTTTATTTTCATTTAATTCATATTTTCATAAAATTCATAATTTCATTATATTCATATTTTCATCATATTCATAATTTCATTAAATTCATATTTCATATTTTCATCAAATTTATATTTTCATTAAATTCATAATTTCATTAAATTCTTATTTCATAAAATTCATATTTTCATCAAATTCATATTTTCATTAAATTCATATTTTCATTAAATTCACATTTGCAATAATTTCATATGTTCATCAAATTCACATTTTCATCAAATTAATATTTCATTAAATTAATATCATCAATAAATCCATATTTTCATTAAATTCATATTTTCATCAAAATCATATTTTCATCAAATTCATATTTTCATTAAATTCATATTTTCATTAAATTCATATTTTCATTAAATTCACATTTGTAATAATTTCATATTTTCATCAAATTCACATTTTAATAAAATTACTATTTCATTAAATTAATATCACCAATAAATTCATATTTTCATTAAATTCGTATTTTCATTTAATTCATATTTTTATAAAATTCATATTTTCATCAAATTCAAATTTTTATCATACATACCTGTTCCACGACATCTCCCGCCACCGTCCTCACCAAATCATAAAAATCATTCGCCACAAAACTACCTCCATCTCCGCCGCCAACACCAGCCGCCTCAATCACCATGCCCGCGGGCAGCCAAAACGACAAATCATTCGTGCACTGCGGATACGACGAAACCGCTTTATATTTCGCCAACTTCTCCAGATTAGCTTCGCTAAATTGCGACAAAAAACCACTATCCTGTGACCAAAACAAACGTATATCGGGAATATCAAATAAAATCATGGCCAATCGCTCGAGACCCAAACCAAAAGCGTAACCAATCGAATTGTGTACGCCCGCATGTTGCAATATCTCATGCCGCATAATGCCACAGCCCAGCACCTCAAGCCATTGATCGTTATAGAAGATTTCTAGCTCCCACGAGGGTTGTGTAAAGGGAAAATAAGTATCGACCCAACGATATTTGATGTTGGCACCAAAAAGTTGTTGCGCCAAACCCAACAACGTATGCTGCAACTCGTGTTGCATCAGTTTAACCGCCTCCAAACTATGACAAGGCTGTTTCGATTGATCGATGCATTTGGATGAAGAGTTTATCTGTTGTTGCTGCTCCGAATTTGGCTGCCAGTGGCTTTCGAATATCTCAAGCTCTGGATTACGCACGAAAAGTTTTTCTTTTGTTACCAGACGCACAGCGTCCAGCTGATGAAATACAGGATAATGCGTGCTATCGATTTCATCTCGTCGATAGACTTCACCCACAGCAAGAAAATTATCCAAGCCACTGGCCATCATGTCCACCTGGTGCGCGGTCATGTGTGCTCGTAGCAGTAGCTGCTCATTAACGTAATAACAGTCGGACTTGGCGCGCGATACATGATCTGTTGGTATTAGGAGATTGTCGAAGTTTTGCTGCACCGTCACCACCGGCGACAATTTGTCGTAGACCGAAAAGAGCGGATTGCCGCGTGAATTTTTATACGCGCCATAGAAATAGTTGACAATACGTTGGCGTATTATTGATAGTGGATGATTGCGCTGTAGATGTTTGTCCGCGCCGAGGTAAGAAAGGATTTTTGGTGTTACATTTGTCCAGTTGTCCGTGCGGTAAGCGTTGCCCGCAATGTCTATAGTTTGGGGCTGTGTTTCGGCGACTTTTGCAGCAAAGTGACGACTACTGCAGAGTATTTTGGCGGCATTTGTGGTAATGTTGCTGCTCAGCTGGCAGACGCGTAATGTTATCAACATTTTGTACAATCAATATTATATTGTTTTAAATTTTAATTGTTTTAAAATTTCAATTGCTAAATGTTTGTGCCGGCAGCGACGTCGACTGAGAAATTATATCATTTTGACAATCAGCTGTTCTTCGTGGATTTTGTAGTTTACTGCTTTGCATAAATTCACTGACAGGGTAGCTATAGAAAACATTTAAAAATGATTAAAATAGACTTTTTATATATTGAGTTATATAATATTCTAAAAATTTATGAAACATTTTTTTTAGTAAATATTTTAATTAAAAATTTAATTTTTATTAATTTAGTGAAAATGTATTTTTTTTTAGTAAAAATGGAGTTTAAAGTGAAAATTTGAATTTTCAGTGAAAATTTAAAGTAAATTTAAATTTTAGTAAAATTTTCTTTTTTTGTTTTTATTTCAATATTGAAATAATCACTTTAACTAATCGATTTCCATCGATTGACTTTAACTCATAGTTAAAAGTTTGAGGAAACCGGGATTAAGTGAATAATATTTAGTGAACATTTGAATTTTTGGTGACAATTTGAATTTTTTTTTGTGAAAAATTGAATTTTTAGTAAAATATTAAATTTTTTTTTGAGTGAAAATTGAATTTTTAGTAAAAATTGAATTTATAGTGAAAAATTGACTTTTTATTGAAAATTTGAATTTTTAGTGAAAAATTAAGTATTTATTGAAAAATTTAATGTTTAGTAAAAACTTAAAATTTAGTAAAAATTGAGTTTGAAGTTAAAATTAAATTTTGAGTGATAATTGAAAATGAGGTAAAAAAATAAATTTTTATTAAAAATTGTATTTATTATTAATTTTTTATTTTTTTAAAATTAAATATTTTTAATTTAAAAATTTATTTATATAACAAAATCAGAACCAATTCGATTTTTTTTAAAGAATTCAATTTAATTAGTATATACTATATACTATAAAAATTACACAGCATCACAAATTAATTAATTTAAGAAACCACATTTGTTAAAATAATTAATTTAAATTAAACACAAAAAAACCTGTCTTAACTTGAAATAACATATATTCCAAAATGTAATTTTGAAAGCCAATTACTGCATTTTTGTACAAACACACCAACGAAACTACCTAAATTAAAGAAACTACCTAAATAAAAAGCAAAAAATAAAAAAACAAATGCGAAAAAGACTACGTGACTTCAATTGCTGTGTCAAGAAAAACTTAGGAAATATTGCAGAAAACTAAGAACTGCAATGTGGGTCATAGAAATTGCGGAAAATAAGAAGTCTAAATTAATTGGCAACATAGCTTAAATACCAAATACGTAAACATAGCCAAAGTCTAGTGATGTTGTTGAACATTTGACATAATAAATACAAGTAAATTATATAATATGATTGAGTATTATTTAGTAATTATAAATTTACAATTTTTTTAGTTTTATATATTTTGCAATTTAAAATTCTGAATAAAAACCTTTGTCACAAATTACACTGTCTTTCTTGTTATGCACACAACAACTTCCTTTGTCTGTCTCTTGCGATATAATGCAATTTTGTGCAAATTTCCGGCCCGTCAATTTTCGCATTAAAATACTGCAACCTGTTATTGTTACTTTTCTATACTTCGATTGTGTGACAATGACAGTATTTTCAATTTCCTATGCGGCAAAATGTTATCATACATAACGTGAAATTTTTGTTTCCAGTTTCAATCTTTAAATCTAAAAATGAATAATAGAAATGTTGAAATTTTTTGTTATCTGATTTAAATCTAAAAAGGAAAAATTAATAATAAAATACAAATGCGGTTACTCTTTAAAGTGATCATTAATCTTGAATACCAATTAGTGGTAAGCAAAAGCAAGAACCCGAACCAGGCATGGTAGTCTTTCTCTTGTTTTTGCCGAGTAGATCTTGTTCTTGCATAACAAAAAAAATGATTTTTCATTTATTGGCTGGATATACAAGACTCTTAACAGAACCACGCATTACAGAGATAATTCGTTTTCGAAATGAATTTCAAATGGAATTTATGAATTTCAATTGATGTATTTTGAATTTCAAATGGAATTTCTGAATTTCGATTGATGTCTTTTGAATTTCAAATGGAATTTCTGAATTTCAATTTATATCTTTTGAATTTCAAATGAAATTTCTGAATTTCAATTGATGTCTTTTGAATTTCAAATGGAATTTCTGAATTTCAATTTGTGTCTTTTGAATTTTAAATGGTATTTCTGAATTTCAATTGATGTATTTTGAATTTCAAATGGAATTTCTGAATTTCAATTGGTGTCTTTTCAATTTTAAATGGTATTTCTTAATTTTAAGTGATGTCTTTTGAATTTCAAATGGAATTTCTGAATTTCAATTGGTGTCTTATGAATTTCAAATGGAATTTAAAAATTTATATTAATGTCTTTCGAATTTCAATTGATGTCCTTTTGAATTTCAAATGGAATTTATGAATTTAAATTTATGTCTTTTCTGAATTACATTTGTAAATGTTGTAGAGCATAGTCCAAAATAACTATTAAAATTACTAACATTTTCTAATTGATTCACTTTTTAAAATACTGCCTGAGATCTTCATTTTGGTACTCTTTTATACAATCAATTTTGAACAAAAATGCTATTGACCCTAATCTAAAAATATTATTACTTCATATTTGAAGTAAGCTTATTTTTATTTTTTCTATTACGTAGTGTTTTTGAGAAAAATTTCATTAAAAACGTTTATTTTTCAGTAATTTGTATTAGAGATGTGTGCGTGCCTGTTTTTGGTGGCACGGACACGCACGGGCACGACGATAGGTGGCACGCACGAGCACGCCGATAGGTGGCACGCACGAGCACGAGCCCGACGAGTAAAATCACAGGCACACACAAGAAGCACGATAAAACACGGGTTTTTAAAAGACGCGAAGAAATACGGAAAAACAAGACAAAACACGGAAAAACACGAAAAAAGCACGGAATAAAATGAAAAAGCAAGCAAAATGTGAAAAATAATACCGGAACCGTTTAGATTTTTAGAACCAGAATCGTTATTAAAAATGTGTTGAACGGTAACTGGAATCGAAACATATATATTTATTTCTGGTTGGAATCGGTACCGCTATTTTAAAAATATCGGAACCAGGACCGGAACAGATATTATAGTCCTTGTCAGGGAACGCAAAGAACCGGAATCGGAACCGTTACAAAAATGTATGGAACCGGAATCGAAACCCATTTTATGTGTTGGTTGAAAGCGGAATCGAAACCACAATTTAAAAAATCTTCCAACCCGAACCGGAAACGATATTCCAATAGGTTTTAGTCCCTGTAATAAATATTTCAAAAATTAAGTTTGATACTGTTTTATTCATTGAAATCCATAAGTAAAACTTAAACAACAGATTTTTAAGAAGAGGCTGGAAGGGTTTTTTTTAAATTGGGGTAGAAACTATAAAAAAAAAATCTTTAATGGGCGCGTGTCTGATTTTGGAGGCACGGACACGCACGGGCACGACAGCAACTAGCACGCACGGAGATTTGCACGCACGAACTCAGATTTTCGGGCGTGACACGAAAAAAGCACGGCACGCGCCCAGCACTAATTTGTATGTAAAATATATAAGCATTTTAAATTTGAACTGTTTTTGGCGGAAACTGGGTTTAGTAATTTTGATCATTAGTTTGAACTATGCTCTGCACAATCATATATCATTTTCTTATTTATCAATAGATTTACAATGCTAAAAAAATCGTCCAAAAATAGTTTAAAAAATCAATACTTTTCATGTTTAGATTCAAATATGTTAAAGAAACTATTGGAATAATAGTATTTGTCGGTATATTGTAATTAGTCTTGACAATTGAAAGAAAAATTGCGTTAACAGTTTTTTAAAAAACTGTTTGTTTAAGGGTCTGTATTTTTTTAATTCTAAAAAGTGTCTGAAAAAGTGACTGAAAATTCGAGAGCAATTTTCTTAAAAACGTTACGTAGTAGAAAAAAACCGAGTATGCAGTCAAAATTAGCAGCCGCGAATTATATAGAATTGATGTATGGGATGGCCATGTCAAACATTTTTTCTCGTTTTGTTGAGTAGTGTTATTTTTATTATTTTTATAATTATGTATATACTATTGCAATATCTGAATTAAATAAATATATAATCATTTCAATTAACTAAATTACAAAAATAGTGAAATTACAACTCAAATCTCTAAAGCACAACATGTTTGAAAAATTTTCCAACTACGCAACATGTCAGTCAACTTTTAACGTAACGTTAACGTGCTGCCGCAATGAAGTTTTTAATAATTTTTCCCAAAAGCATATTCGATTTACTTCAACTTAGTATGAAGCTCACACTGCTTTGTCTTGTAATTCGCCAAGCAGTTTACAACAAAATGTGCAGCAAACAAAAAAGGACTACGTAATAAAACGAACACCTCCTGCTGCGTCAGGTAATTATATTAGGTCAGTCGTATAGCAAGTGTTGGGCAAATGAAAAAAGAAAAAACTAGATTAAAACGTGGTGCTATTCATGCTGAACGTGAGAAACGAACAATATAGCATCGATGCTTGTACCCAAGACCTGGGTCGTTCTATGTTCTGCACTGTCCTTTGCTCCTCTGGCTAGTGGTACCTAATGCTTTACGCTGTTTTGACTCTGGTTGCCTTTTCCTTTGGGCAACATGTTTAATTGCAATTGCTGTGGTTGTTGTTGTTGCTATTGCTACTGCTATTGCTACTGCTACGGCCAAAGACTAGCAACAGCCATTGTGCTTTGCACCTTCCACAGCACTGTGGAAAAACAAAACAAATATAAATGACTTTAAATTAAGTATGATTAATTTTAATTTGTACTAATTTTACTCTCTTTGTATTAAAAAAAAGCTTTTCTTACAAAGAAAAGCTTTTTCTTATAAAAACAAACTTTTCTAAGAAAATAGTTTTTCGAATAATTTTTTTTTTTTATAGAAGAAATTTTTTCTTATAAAAGAAAGCCTTTTTTTATATAAATATAGCTTTTCATCAAGCTTTTTTTCAAATTTAAAGCTTTTCTTGTAAAATTAAGCTTTTCTTAAAGCTTTTTTTTTCAAAATTAAAGCTTTCTTTGTAAAATAAAGCTTTTCATATAAATTAAATCTTTTGTTATAAATTAAAGCTTTTCTTATATAAAAGATTTCATTATTAAATAAAGCTTTTCGTATAAAAAAAGTTTTCCTTATAAAAGAACTCTTTTCTTATGAAAGAAAACTTTTCTTATAAAAAAGAGCTTTTTATATAAAATAAAGCTTTTATTAAAAACAAAGATTTTCATTTAAAAGAAATATTTTTATATTTAAAAGCTTTTCTTATAAAAAAAAAAAACTGAAAAAAGTTTTGATTATTAAAAATGATTTATATTTTTAAAAAATTGAAATATTAAATTTGTTTAAATTATTTGTTAAAATAATTCTTTTCTTATGAAAGAAAACTTTTCTTATAAAAAAGAGCTTTTTATATAAAATAAAGCTTTTATTAAAAATAAAGATTTTCATTTAAAAGAAATATTTTTATATTTAAAAGCTTTTCTTATAAAAAAAAAAACTGAAAAAAGTTTTGCTTATTAAAAATGATTTTCTTATAAATCGTTTTTATATTTTTAAAAAATTGAATTATTATATAAATAAAAAATGTGTATTCTTTATTTCTCAAGCCTAAATTTCTCCACATTACAGTTACTGCGAAGTATGTGTTGCATCCTCACTGCTAGTTCTATCTATGCCCACTGCATTCATTTCACACACTAACAGTTTTATCTATTTGCACATCTTAGCTCTGACTGGCCAACCTTCGCAAAACTTCTTTTTCTCCTCTTCTGCACCTTTATCAAATTTTTCTTGTTTTTTTTCTCCGGTTTTCTTTGCGGTTTTCGCACACAGTAGCTGCTGCCAGAGCGCGTTATGCGTAGAATGAGGTCAGCACATCTGCGGCTGCTGGAATCCCCAAACATACGAGCATGGCACACATTAATTTAAAGCTTTTTTAAAATACAAATGAAAAAAAAAACCTGCGAAAATTGAAACATTAAAAAATTGTGCTATAAAATTTATTTCATTTTACGTAACGTGTAACTCTTAAATAGCTATGAAAAATCGTGCTTATTTGTTGTGCGCCTAAAAGCGCGCATCAAAAAAAAATGGGGATTTGATTAACGAGCCGCAGCTAAACTTTGGTATTCATAAAAAAGGGAGAAAATATTAAAAAAAAAACAAAAAAATATATAATATATATTTTGTAAAGTTTTATAAAAAAGTACAAAAAAAATTAAAAAAAAGTGCTTTTTTTATATATCCTTAAAGCGATTAATTGAAACGATTTAACGCATTGTTGATTTTTGACAAATATTGTTTTTGAATTTTTTTTGGTTTTCATTTTGTTGTTTGCCAAAAGTTTGTGTCTGGAAATCAAGCGTGAAATTATTATCGCTGGTCGTTGGCAGTGAAAGAATTTTCATGTACAAAATTCGTATGAAGTTTAATGGTGCGTCACATATATGCAATAAGCGGCCTAAAACTAGGTTTTACTCCAGAGGTCGACAGTGCGTATGAGTAACATGTGAATAAATTAGGTTTGTTCACTGATTTATTTTGTGAGTAATTAAAAAAAAAACAATAGATCAATATAGCAATAAATTCATAAATCTATAAATCTATTAATCTAAAAACCAAAAATCAATAAATCAATAAATCAATAAATCAATAAATCAATAAATCAATAAATCAATAAATCAATAAATCAATAAATCAATAAATCAATAAATCAATAAATCAATAAATCAATAAATCAATAAATCAATAAATCAATAAATTTATCAATTTCTTTATCAATAAATCAATAAATCATTAAATCATTAAATCAATAAATCAATAAATCAATAAATCAATAAATCAATAAATCAATAAATCAATAAATCAATAAATCAATAAATCAATAAATCAATAAATCACTAAATCAATAAATCAATAAATCAATAAATCAATAAATCAATAAATCAATAAATCAATAAATCAATAAATCAATAAATCAATAAATCAATAAATCAATAAATCAATAAATCAATAAATCAATAAATCAATAAATCAATAAATCAATAAATCAATAAATCAATAAATCAATAAATCAATAAATCAATAAATCAATAAATAAATAAATCAATAAATCAATAAATGAATAAATCAATAAATCAATAAATCAATAAATCAATAAATCAATAAATCAATAAATCAATAAATCAATAAATCAATAAATCAATAAATCAATAAATCAATAAATCAATAAATCAATAAATCAATAAATCAATAAATCAATAAATCAATAAATCAATAAATCAATAAATCAATAAATCAATAAATCAATAAATCAATAAATAAATAAATCAATAAATCAATAAATGAATAAATCAATAAATCAATAAAACAATAACTTAATAAAACAATAAATCAATAACTCAATAAAACAACAAATCAATAAATCAAAAAATCAATAAATCAATAAATCAATAAATCAATAAATCAATAAATCAATAAATCAATAAATCAATAAATCAATAAATCAATAAATCAATAAATCAATAAATCAATAAATCAATAAATCAATAAATCAATAAATCAATAAATCAATAAATCAATAAATCAATAAATCAATAAATCAATAAAACAATAACTCAATAAATCAATAAATCAATAAATGAATAAATCAATAAATCAATAAATCAATAAATCAATAAATCAATAAATCAATAAACCAATAAACCAATAAATCAATAAATCAATAAATCAATAAATCAATAAATCAATAAATCAATAAATCAATAAATCATTACATCAATAAATCAATAAATCAATAAATCAATATCAATAAATCAATAAATCCATAAAGCAATAAAGCAACAAATATCAATAAATTGAAAAGAATTTTTCCAAAAAACATTTTTTTTTTGGTTTAATTTTTTTCTCATGGATAAAAAGCAACAAATCATCTTTTTTGATGTCTGACATATTCAGAGCAATTAAAGCATCGAAAACATTGCTCTAAAAAATTCGAAATTAAGGACCTTGAGACTTCAGCTTTCTTGACTGTATTGGTTGAACCCTTTTTGCTTATCTATGTTATGTGTTTATCTGTTGTCAATGCTAAACCTTGTTGTAGCTCATATTGTGTTATTTTTTATTGTCGTTGTATTTTTAAACCCATTAGCTTGTCCGCATACTAATTATAGTAAATAGACGGCCAAAAGGACGACATTAATTTTATTCAAAAAGCAAAATGAATAATGTGCTTTAAATATATTTATACGTCAAATAATGTTGGTAACATATTGTGTAGGAGGATCGTTACTATTAGATACATAATAATATACAGACTTTTAAGCACCGCAACATGGTGCAACATGTGATGGTTCACAACGCAACATTAAATGTTACGAAGCAACATTTAATTTTTAGTAGCAACACTAAGAAGCTTTTACATTAAAAATATATTGAGGAATTTTTAAGGTTTACATTACGAAAGTTTCTAATATCTTTGTAAACCTAAAAAAGTATAAAAATAACCTTTGTAAACCTAAAAAAGTATAAAAAAAAACATCACATAAAGGTCTCTTAAATACTACAGCTGTTTAGATGCTTTACTAGTAAAAACTCTAAATTAATAAACTTTTAAAAGCTTTTGAACAAATGTTAGCAAAATTAATTTTTATTTATTTAATTTATAAAAATAATTTAAATATTTTATTTGATAAAAACAAAAAAAAAAACTTTTTGGCTTTACGGTTATTCCAGAAAATCCCGGTAAAAATTCTCTCACATACTTTTACTTGTTTTTGGACAGTTAGTGAAATTTATGGTCCAATCAGAGAAATAAAAAAAACGTATTTTTTACTGGTAAAAAAAAACTTCAACATTTTATAAAATAAATTTAAAAAAAGAATACATTTTAATAAAAGATATTTTATCATAATTTGAAACTTTAACACTAGCAACAAATATATTCTGTAGTACATTCTGACATATTATGAGAGATTTTTCCCTTCTATTGTTTTCTTTTTTTTTTGCTCATTCATAACTGAGTCCCTAGTTTTTTGCTTTTCGACAATTCTTAGTATTTCTTAGGGGTGTTGGCTACAACAACTCGCACAACACCAAAATGTCCAACAGTTTGTTGTATTGTTTCGGTTTTTTGTCGTAGTGTCGGGATTTGGTTGATGACTTTTCAATGGAAAACAAAGCGCAACGGCAGAGAGTAAAAAGAGCACCACATTGAGTGGGTGGACAAAAAGAGAACAACGATTGAGTGTGTTTGCGAAGGAACTGAGAGGTGGGCTACATTCAAAAATACGCTAAAACCCGGGCAGAACTGTACACGGTGGCTTAGATATGAAAACAATTGATAAGACAAACGGTGAAAAAAGGATTTACGAAATATGATTTTGGGAACAGGATATATACACGAAAGTGACATGTATACGAATGTGTATGCATCACATGCTATTGTTGTGAAAACACAATTTGTTCACTTATTTTTGATATAATATACGGCAGAATTGTATTTTTAATTAAATTTAAATAATACTTATTGATGATTTTTATATTTTATCAGTTTCTTTTTGACTTTTTATAACATTTTGCTAGGCAGAAATTTTAATCTTCAGCTTTCTGATTATTCAAAATATAAAAAAAATCATTATGAATCCAAAGAAATGTTTTAGGACTCGTAACAGTTGAAATTACTATGAAATGTTGGAAATTTTTTATAAGTACCTACATATTTAAGGTTTTAAATTTGACATTAAATAATTTTTTTAATTGCAGCAGGACTGGTTTAAATTTTAACTATAAATTTTGAAACGTTTTCTTTAGTCATTTTTTTATGAAAAGCTTTATTTATAAATCTCTTTTGTTTTAAAATCTTTTTTATAAAAAGTTTCTGATTTTTAGAACATTTTTTTTTGTTTAAAAGCTTTTTTCATAAAAAGCTTTTGTTTAATTTTTTTTTTTCATAAAAAGCTTTTGTTTAAAAGTTTTTTTTTCATAAAAAGCTTTTGTTTAAAAGCTTTTTTTTTAAGTTTTAGTTTTAAAAAGCTTTCAACAAATATATTTTGTTTAAAAACTTTTTATAAAAAGCTTTTGTTTTAAAATCTTTTTTTTTAAGTTTTTGTTTTAAAAAGCTTTCAACAAATATATTTTGTTTAAAAACTTTTTATAAAAAAAAAAAGCTTTTTTTTTTTTATAAAAAGCTTTTTTTTATAAAATGCTTTTTTGTATAAAAAGCTTTTTTTTTATAAAAAGCTTTTTTTCAAAAAGCTTTGTTATAAATAGCGTGCGTTTTTTTATGAAAGCTTTTTTTTTTAAGTTTTGCATTATAAAAAGTTTTTGTTTTGAAATATTTTTATAAAGTTTTGTTTTAAATATCATTTTATAAAAAGCTTTTTTTTTTTTTTATAAAAAGCTTTTTTTTATAAAAAGCTTTTTTTTATAAAAAGCTTTTTTTATAAAAAGCTTTTTTATAAAAAGCTTTTTTTATAAAAAGCTTTTTATAAAAAAAGCTTTGTTATAAATATCGTGCGTTTTAAAAGCAATTCTTTATTAAAACTTTTATTTCAATGCAAGTTTCAATATTTCAAATTTAAAAAAAATATTTATATAAATAAATTTTATATAAAAAATGTCCGTTCAAAATTTTAAAATTTAAAAGACAATATTAAAATTTTCACTATAAAAAGATTATGAAATCTGATTAAATGAAAATAATATATATTCAAAAATTTATTCAAAATTTATAAAATGCAAAAAAATTTAATACTTTATATTGAAAAATATTTATATATATATCATATTTTCTAGAAAACAAATAACTTGAAACATTACTCATACCCCGGCATTCATCCATCCCGATATCAAATATAAATCTTCGTTTCGTCAACAAAAAACTGTTTTTCTTTTTCGCCAATAACAAATATGTTTACATAAGGCAGCAAAGAAGAATGTTTGCTGTTTTCTATCAATTGCAATATTTCTCAATCAAATGGTACGTTGTTGTTTTGTTTTTATTTTATGTTATTTTTGTTCGGCCCAAATTCAGCGCCAAATTATAAAATAAACAAATTAATGCAACAAATTATAGTATTTGTATTTTTTTGTTGTTTTTAATAAAAAGTGTAAAAATTTAAACTTTTTAACTCTATTAAGTTTTTAGCAACATTGATTAGCGTAGCAACATTGAATAATGTCTATTCAAAAACTGCAACATGTTGTTTTGTGAGACGCAAGCATTTACGCAGCAACAAAATCACCTACTATTTGCAACATTACTCTCACCCACACGCACTGGCTCTCTCAGAAAATACGTTTTCATTCATTCATTTAAGGCATCTGCATAACCCAGGAAAACCGCAGAGCAGCAGCACCATGTGCCGGTGTTTCAGTGTTGCCGTTTCCCAAAAAAAACGAAAAACGGGATATTTCCTGTTGGACTATTAAAAATAATATAGGATTTGTAGACAAATGTATAAATATCAATTAAAAATTAAATTAAACCAGTTGGGAAGGTTAATTAACATGGGAAATTTTAAAGTTGGTGTTATTATGATAGTTAGGATTATCAAAATTGTAGTCGGTCTAAGCCGACTATAAATACCCTACACATATGTGAGGTCAGACGGACAGACAGACAGACAGACAGACAGACAGACAGACAGACAGACGGACATCCCTAAATCGACACAGGAGGTCATGCTGATCAAGAATATATATACTTTTGCATACCGGAGAAGCTTTCTTAAGAGTGTTACAAACGGCGTACCAAACTGAATATACCCTTTCACTCATAGTGTAGGGTATACAAATATTGTATAGCGTCATTATTCAGATTGATCTATAAATATTGAACTGTATTGTAGAAATCGAAACGTAAAAATGTAAAAATGGAAACAATCCTTAAACAAAATAATTTCTTGCTGAAACAAAAATATGTCAAAAATAACGAAAAAGTTTGCAACTTAAAATAAATAAAATTTTGTTTGAAAATACTACAATTAAATTGAACTCTTTTGTAATTTGACAATGCTATAATTAAATGCATTTGTATGGATGTGGTCTAATCACCTAATCATTTTCGAAATGAAAAAAAAAATATGACTTTAAAAGATTTTAAAATGTTGTTTTTTAAGGACATACAATTTAAAGTGGGAGGAAAATGATTACTGTTCACATATACAGATTTTGGAATTATAAATTAAAATTCCAAAAAACTTGTTTAATTAGCTTTAAAATGTGAACCACGAGATATAGCAATATGAAAAACCACAAAAATGTAACTTTTGGTCTTATCAAACAATTTCTTTTGTCGATTAAAGACACAGACCTAATTAATTTTATTTTTCTGAAACAAATTTTTAATTTTGAATTACATTTATCAGAATTATAGATTTTCGAGAGAATTAATAGTAATTAGCCCGTGGTGCCATTTGTATTGTCATGATCTGTGTTTATATATACATTCACTGAATACTGTTAAAAAAATTACACGACTTTTAATTTAAAGAGATGATTAATTAAACGGAGTTTAAACTGAAAAGTGCCTCTAAACATTTTGAAAAAAAGGGACAAAATCTAAGACAAAGTGTCTACACTGAAATTGATTGAAAAAAAAAATAATAATAATAAAAAATCAATTAATAAGAACTTAACTCAAATTTTTGACATTTTGCAGTAAAGTTTTTTCGTCTTAAAATCCACATCTTTCAATCATTAAATCGAACGTTTAATTTTGAAAACTTATATTGAGCGGATGAAAGCGAGACTCGATCTAATCATTACATATGCAATAATTGTTTTCGTTGTTCCAAATTTGGACATGTTGAACAATTAAATATAAAATTTGTGTTTATTTTATAATGAAATAATCAACAACTACAAGATTTCTTAACATCAATGAAATAACGCCAGATTATTGCAAATACCTTCAAATTAAATACAAATTGCAACAAACTAAAATAAAATTAAAATGAAATAATAATTTACATTGGGGGTTATGACTTCATTATAAAGTTTTTTCAAAAATAAAATTGAAAAATCACCCAAAGAAATTAAACAACGCTAATAAATTGTAAGCCTAACTAATAAACCAAATAAAGTAGACTCTAACCTTGAACACATTTTTTTGACAATTTTCTTTTCTGTCAAAAATCTGATACTATCTTTAAAGTCGACTTTATTTCGTTTATTGGTTAGGCTGTGTGTGCTTTTTTCTTATGAGCTTAGACCTAAAACCATATTGAATTCTGTGATGTATTTTATATCGTGTAGGTCATAAGGAGTATCCACAAAACATGAGAACATTTTCTATACAAATTAAAATACCGATTTATATATTTTTTGTAAGAATAAATAATAAAATATCAGTGAATAAAGGGTTTTTCAACAGGGACGCTACAAAAGTAGAGCGACAGAGACAACAAACTACGCCATATTTCTTGCCGCTCTTTTGACAGTTCTCTTCAGTAAGGTTTGCCATCTCATGATGGAAAGATATACGAATTCGAATTTCGGTAGTAAATTTTAATAATTTCGACTCATTGTTGGCTCGTATATCTTTCCATCATGAAATGGCCTTACTGAAGAGAAATGTCAAAAGAGCAGCAAGAAATATGGCGTAGTTTGCTGTGCATGTTGCTCTACTTTTGTAGCGTCCCTGTTGAAAAACCCTTGAACAAAACTTTTTTAGCGCTGTTATTGAAAAACCTTTTGTAAGTAAAACTAGCAATAAAAGACAGATAGATCACGAATTTATAAATCAAAGTAACAGGAGTATTTTGTTATAACAGAAGAAACGGCAACACTGCGGTCGGTCGTCACTTTTTACTCACCACACCCACTCATTCAACATTGAGTGCTGCAGCTGTTGTTGGTTGCTGCTTTTCTTGCGCTGTGTGTTGAGTTTCGCATGCGAGAAATTTGTGTAAAAAGCCCTGCACCACACAACAAACGAAGCAGTCTGCAAAGGATTCTCGTCGCAAACGTTTCGAAAGCGCCTCCAAAAGTATTTGACAAATAAAAAGCAAAAACGTCGGTCGCATAGAAATTGAAATTCAAATTAATTCAAAATTAGTTTGTATTAAAAATATTATATAAAAAAATACTTTACGTGTTTGAACAGTGTGAATTTATGCTAAAGTTGTGACAAATTTAGTGCGTTTGAATTTATTGTTCTATTAAAAAAAAAAACAATTTTTTTGAAAAAAAAAATACTTTAAAGAAACGCTTCAAAAAGTTTTAGTATTGAAGGTTCAAGAGAAACTGCGGAATTTTGTGGTAAATATTTTTGGAACTTTACTTATATAATTTTAAAAAAATAAATTTTAAATTGAATTATAAATTCAATATTCAGATATCCATCCAAATATATTTTAAGAAATTACAAATTTATATTTAAAATGTTTTTTAAGTCACAGATGAAATACATGAAATCTTTATTCAGAAATTTTAAATAAAATTAATTAAAAAATTAAAATCAAAAATTAAAATTCATTCTCATGACAATTCTTTCTAAGAAAATTTGTCACCGCGATAATCATTTCTTAAACCATTCTTTACGAAGGTAATTCGTCGTAGACAATTCTCCCCACAGACAAGTTTTCTACGAAAAACTCATTCCCTGGCAAAATTTTTTTGAATTATTAAGTAATACAAATAAATGGCAATAACCAAGTTTTCTATATATTGAATTTTTACCGATTGAAATTTTCAGTCATATTTCTTTTGTATTCCATTGAGAATACTCAGCTAATATTTTGAAATATACTTAATATAATTCGAGTGTTTCTGATAAAAGTCAAAGGCAAAAATATATATTCAATTTTATTTATTGCATAACATGTATGTTTTTCATAATTAAATAAAAATATTACTTAGCAATTACTTAGCAACGATACGTCAAACTATACTTTTAATTCTATTCTACCTATTACTTTCACTCTTTAAGTTCTAAGAATAAATAAAAATTTCAAATAGAGAGGGAAATTAAAAATTTCTTAATATAAAATTTACTGATTTATGAAACTGGATGGTGCTGGTTTCTTTGTAACTTTTGTACAAAAATTTCAGACGATTTACAATGCACTCCTGAGAATAAAAAAAAGTATTTTTTCAAAAAAACGTTAAATGAAAATGTTCTTTTAATGGCAAATGGATTGACATTACACCAATAAAATGTCTAAATTAATTGATTTAAAATTATTTAAAATTGATTTTTGTGAATCATTCAGAATAATTATAAATAATAAAAACTGATCTTAGTTATACAGAAAATACTTCAAACTAAAAATCAAAACATTAACCCATATATATCATCAAATATATCATCAAATTTGAAAATTGTTTCGGTGAAACTCATTTTAAAATTTTTTACATGTTCAGTTCGTCGTCTTTTCTGTTTATGGCCTTATAATAATTTTTTTCGCCGTAATTCATTTTAAATAATTTCAGTACCCAATACGATTTTAGCCATTGACATCCCATACATTAATTCTATATAATTTACTGGCGCTGATTTCGATTGCATAATCAGTATAATATTACTGCATATCACAAGTGTATTTATTCTTATTTTATACTCAGTTTTTTCCTGTTACGTAGTGTTTCTCGGGTAAAAACGGCTATTTTTCAGTAATTTATGTATTTTCAGTAATATATATTAATTTTAAATTTAAACAGTTTTTGAGGGAAACTGGTTTGATAGCCCATATTTAAAAAGAACCGATAAAGAAAAGTTGAACTATGAACTATGATCTTAGGTCAAATCAAAATCTTTCGAGTTTAGATTCGAAATTTTAAAAATCAATCTGATATAATAGTTGCTATAATAATTAATAGGGAGCGGATTTATATGCAAATGCATATTTTAACGAAGACTTCAATTTAAGTCTGACAAAAACAGAATTAATTATGGTTAAAAAATAATTCGGATAATGGTCAATCTGTATTTTGATTATTTAGCATATTTTTTGCATATTTTAATTATTTAGCATATTTTTTGCATATTTTGATTATTTAGCATATTTTCTACATTTTGCATATTTTGCATATTTTGCATATAGTTTGCATATTTATTGCATATTTATTGCATAATTTTTGCATAAATCATCCAAATGTCTCGTATAAAGGCGCGTTTAATGAATTTATATAAATTATCAGAGTAATTTAAAGTAAAAAAAAACTACATTCCGAAATTTTTTGACTATATGTTTTGTTGTTATGATGTGTTTTGTCGCATCTTTAAAATAGTATAGATCAAGTCCTTCGATAAATTTTAGTTGGAGTTACTAATTTTAATATTTATATGACTTCATTAATAAAAACATTTTATCAGACAATTTTCTGCATATAAAGGGTTTTTCAACAGGGACGCTACAAAAGTAGAGCGACAGGGACAGCAAACAACGCCATATTTCTTACCACTCTTTTGACATTTCTCTTCAGTAAGGTTTGCCATTTCATGAAGAAAAGATATAGGAGCCGACAACGAGGAAAGATATACGAATTCGAATTTCGGTAGTAAATTTTAATAATTTCGATTCGTTGTTGGCTCGTATATCTTTCCATCATGAAATGGCAAACCTTACTGAAGAGAAATGTCAAACGAACGGCAAGAAATATGGCGTCGTTTGCTGTCCCTGTCGATCTACTTTTATAGCGTCCCTGTTGAAAAACCCTTGAAAATAACTTTTGAAAAACCCTTTATCTACATTCTCTGTAGACGATATAAGAAACAAATTGAAAATGTTTAAGCGCCTCCAGATGACTCCATTTATTCTCAAAGTGGCTTCGGTCCTAATAATTCGGATTTCACTGCAAATTCTTCATATCGATTTTCTTATCCAATAAAACATTTTTAGTAGTTGTCATTTGCAATTAAATTCTATGAAAATTATTTAATACAAAGCCATTGTCAGTCTAATATAATTAAATTGATTCCAATTTTTAAAGAATTTCAATATATACACATTTAAAACTGACAAATATCATAATTATATATCGAATAAATTTTCGATATCTCGTAATATTTTCGTGCCGATATCAAAACAAATGTCATAATTGCTTCCTTGAATCCATCAATCGGCTTAGACCGACTATAATTTTGATAATGCTAACTATCACAATAACACCTAATATAAAATATATCTACTCTAAAATTTCCAATGTGATCTAACCTTCCCAACTGGTTTAATTTTAAATAGTGGCTGAAAAGCGCTTCAAATTTCGATATGCATTCTAAAACAGCAGCCACGAACAATATAAAATTGATGTATGGCATTTCCATGTCAAAATGTTTTTATCTTTTTGTTGAGTAGTGTTTTTTAAGGCTACTTAAACTCATCCGATATTTTGGATTTTTTTTTTAGTACATACAAAATTTGTCACTTGAATAACGTTGAAGTTTTATGACGAATTAGTGTTCATTTCATTTTACGTTATAAGGCCGTGTATTAAAAAAAGTTCTGTCACTCCGCCGTTTCTAGTTGAATTTGTTTTGATGAATTCGGTACTATTTGAAAATACTTTTTAAACAAACATTTTGTCATTTTGTAGGTGTATTTAATCTGCACTATTGTAAAGAAAAATTACCCTCGAAATGTGTCCGTTCGAAAATCTTTTGTATTGAACTTTATACTTTATATATTTGTCACAATGGAATAATTTCGAATAAAAAAATTATTCGATTGGGCTATACATATTTTCAAAGTATCAACATAAGGATTGATATATAAGTATTGATATATAAGAACTCTTAAACAGATGCGAGACATATTGAATTAAAATTTAAAAGCGTATACAAGTTAAATTCAAATCGTTCAAGTACTGTCGAACGAATACAACTCACTTGTCTTGTGAAATTTAGGTCAACATTGAATTTCCGAATATGCACCAATATAAAGTTTTAAATGAAAATTATTCTAAAATAAATCTAAGTTCGAGTTAAAGAGAACATTTATAAAAATAAATAATGCAAAAATGTTTCAAATGAAAAAATATTTTTCAATTAATTTAAATAATTTTTACAATAAAACTGCATTAAAATATGCTATTAATTTATATTAAATGCAGCATTTTCAAAACGTGCTTGTAAAAAATAAAAGTTTCTTAGTTTTTATAGTTCACTCTTTTGTTTCTCAAACTGCAAATGATGCAAGTACTAAAAACTTTGATTTCAATGCTCTTTTCAGAAAAAAAAACTTTTTAATGGGGTTACTAAAGCTAACTTCCCAAATGCTGCTCTATTGTGCGTGAATTTCTAATTACTTTTAGCTTGTTTCAGTAATGGGAAAATATATTTTATTTAATTGGCAAATGTAGATTTACAGAGAGTGCAAGAGAATTTTAAATTAAATCAATTATTCAATATATTCAATTAGTATAATTAACTGTAGTAGCTACTAATTATAATTATTAGTGGCTGATAATATATAAAAATAAATATTTTATTTGAATTTTAATTGCACTAAAATGCGTGATTTTATTTAAATAATATTAATAGAAAAATACATTTGATATGCACAAAACTGGGTTAAGGCATACAAAAAAAAAGAAAAAATCGCATTATTAATAATTTAAATAACTTTCATTTAAATCATTGGAAATAACTAAATATAAATCAAAATATATTAATTATTAAACTACTTGACTTATTTGTTCAACATGTCGTAAGAGTATTTTTTTTTTATAGAAAGTATTTTTATTAAAATATGGGGTATAATTATGGATTGGATTTTTTTTTTTTGATAATTTTCGTATAGAATGAAATGACAAAAATCTAATTTTATTTTTAAAATTGATTTAAATTCTCTTTGATTATGCGTTAAGAACTGTAGAAAAGGCAAACTGGTGTCGGCCATTAGGTGCATAAGAATTTGTACTGTATGTAATTCCGACATAGGTGCCATAATCATAAAAATATGGTCTGAATAAATTTCAGTAGTATCTCGAAACTTTTGAATTACAAAATCAATTTTTTTTTGTAATTAAAACATAATTTTAAAATAAAAATTTCGTTATCGTTTTTTATTTGCATTTCAAATGAATGTGCATATCATAGTTTCATACTAATTATTTTTGCGGCACATATTTTGTAGCTGAGATCTCTCTGAGTATGAATATGAAAACGGTTTTCTAAAATCAGTTCATTTATAGGTTTTATTCATATTTGAACAATGAAATATTTTGGCTTAACTTTTGGAGAACGAATTTTGGCGATATACACAAAAAAAATTATCACGACCTTTTAAATGGGGGGAGTGTTTTTTTGCCACTGGGACCCCTGGAACCGACTAAAAATCGAAAAACGACCGAGATTATTAGTGTTTTTTTTTTTTTTTTTACAAATTAACCAACGCTCAGGGGATGCCCCCTATTCGTGCAATGCACAGTGTTGATCGTAAGAAAGGATTATAGGTTAAGAGGAGGAGGAAAGATGGCGTAGTGTCGGTGGATGTTTGCTTTAAATTTCCCAATATTAAAAATGTAGGGAAAAACAGAGGCAGGGAGATTGTTCCACAAACGTATCGTGCGACTGAAGAACGAATTATCTCTGTAATGCGTGGTTCTGTTGAGAACCGAGTGAACTACGAAGGGGTGGGCTGCCCGAGTAGAACGAGAGAATACACGACCTGGTGGAATCAGGCCATGTATTTCCCTCGTACACTTACCATTGTAATACCTATAAAACAGGCTTACACACCCTATGGTCCTTCGGTGCTCAAGAGAAACAATAGAGAATGAAATATTTTCATCCCCTATTAAATATATTGCACGTTGTTGGATTCGATCCAGGAACTCCAAAGAAGATTTTGAAGCCCCTGCCCATATGTGCGAATTGTATTCCATCTTAGGCTGAATATAGGTGGTGTAGACAATGGGCAAGTCAGCGGGAGTGAAGTATGTCTTACACCGTTTCAAAAAACCGAGGCACTTGGCCGCTTCTTTCGACACATCAAATATGTGATCACTCCAACGGAGGTCACATTGAATTGATATACCCAGAACGTCAAGAGCAGCTGACTGCGCAATATCCACAGAGTCCATATGGAGGGGAGGGAGGGGTGAATCCATTCTTTTGTGAGATAAGAGACAACATTGGGTCTTGCTAGCATTAAAATCAACTCTATTTGCAAGACCCCACTCGGAGATTGTTTTAAGGTCATTATTGAGTGTATCATTCATTGTGCGCCTTTTACTCTCAATCTCCAAAGAGATTGGGCGCTTGTTGAACGAATATGAGTGACAAATGTTACTGTCATCTGCAAAGGAATGGATTGGGTTCTGGGTCGATGACAGAAGGTCATTGATAAAAACCAGAAATAGGGACGGGGATAGGACAGAACCCTGCGGGACTCCAGAATTGATGGAATGTTGTTCTGAGAAAACACCATCCATCGCAACTCGTATTGAACGACCCTGGAGAAAACTCGATATCCATCGAGTAAAAGAATTACCGACACCATATGCAATAAGTTTTGATACCAGGGCTTCATGCCACACTCGATCAAAAGCCTAGGAAATATCAAGAGCAACTACCTTACTCTCCCCGAAAAGATGAATACAATTATTCCACTTTTCGGAGAGGACCGCCATCAAGTCACCGGTGGACCTGGTCCTACGGAAACCATATTGCCGGTCACTAAGTAATTCGTTTCGCTCCAGATAGTTCACAAGGTGGAAGTTTATTACGCTTTCCATTACCTTGGATAGCGCAGAGCATATTTCAATGTGTCGGTAATTAGCAGGGTTCGTAGCCTCACCCTTTTTCGGAACTGGCTGGACATTGGCAACCTTCCAACAAGATGGAAAAACTCCTGTCGTGTAGGAGATGTTGAAAAGGTTACGCAATGGACAAGCCAGCGTTGACGCACACTTCTTCAACACATGGGCAGATATGCCATCAGGCCCGGAGGCTTTGTTAATATTGAGATTTGCTAAAACCTTTTTAACTGCCCGAGTTCGAAAATGTATCTCCGGCATTGCAGAAGAAACAAATGCAACGACGGGCAGTGGTTGATTGCTATCTGGGAGCGTTGAATTATTTGCAAATAATTCAGCCAAGAGATTAGCTTTATCAACCGGGTCAGTGAAGGTCTGGCCATTCATAACAAGGGTTGGAGGAGACGATGTCGTCTGATTCTTCACCATTTTAACAAATGACCAGAAATTTTTACTACCTCTATGGTAGAGAAGGACCTTTTTGCGCGCGTTTTGTTCGTGTAGAAACTTTTCACGTGCGATCACGGCATTACAGCGATTCCTAGCCTGTATGCGAAGTCTTTCAGTATCAGCATTCTTATTAGAACGCCAATTCTGAAAGGCTTCCTCTTTCGACCTGACTGCAATCCTGCAAGTCTCATTAAACCAAGAGTGGTCCTTGGGTTTAATGCTAATCTTTTTAGAAGGTATGAAGGACCGCATACCCAATAAAATAATATTATGTACCATTAAGGCCGCGGCATTTATGTCTCTAAAAACCTCAAATTCCTGGAAAAGGGGAGTGGCAAAATGAAAATAATAATATTTTCTTATTTTGCCGCACCCGATTTCCTGAAATTTGAGTTTTAAAAAAACAGGTTTTGAGGTCACTTTTTTTATTTTTTTATTTTTAAGTTCTGGTTTTAGCATTGTGTGACAATTTATTTTTTTTTGATTGCCGCGCCCACTTTGTTATAATTCAAAAACCTATTATGACCTCAGTCGGTTTTCGATTTATGGGCGATTTCAAGGTATAAATTTGTTGTTTTTCGGCACCCTCCGTATTTTTTAGAGGGCGTAGAAATATATTTTTTGGAAACGAAATGCAAATAAAAGCTGTATACTTTGGACGTTTATAATTTAAAATCTTCCAAATTTTTTGATTCAAGTCTGACATAAATCAGCTGTAACATCTCTAGCGGTCAGGTTTGGTACAATTTGTCAATTGTGGTAATCAACAAAAAGGGTATTCAAAGCAATAAGTTAAAATAAATGTTACCTTCAAGATTTTAAAAAGTTTTAAATTGTTAACGTAGAAAGTCAAAAATATAGACTTAGGGTGTGTGCGAATTTGACTAAATTGATGACTAAACTAAATAGAACGCCTATTTATTCGATTCGTAGCCGCGGTAGCTCAGTGGTTAGGGATTAGGGGTTTGACTGCGAGCCGAAAGGTCCCCGGTTCAAGCCTGGACTGGGGCTAACAACATCTTTTCATAGAAACATTTTACTATACCGCGCTACCTCTCGTCAGTAAATGGAAAACCTACGAGAGTCAAACCATTGCCTATGAAAAGCTCTCACCCGCCGTTCGGATTCGGCAATAAACTGTAGGTCCCACCACTTTGAGTACAAATATAAAACGACAGCTCAAAATGGTGAGAGCGCTCGGCCAAAGTTCTATACAGGACTGTAGCGCCAAACTATTATTAATATTATAATTTATTCGATCTGCATTCGGTAACCGGTAATTGTTATAGTCCATAATCAATCGATAATTATATGTCTGTTTGCTGTCTTCCAAACTTAGTTCAATTTAGTCTGCTCGAAAATTTGCTAAATTGAAAAGTCGAACACGGCATTACCGACACAATTTAGTTTAGTCAGCAATTTAGTCGAATTTGCACACACCCTTAATTCAGCTTTAACGCATATAGTGGACAGGTTCCCCACTATTCTGTAGTGAAAGTGAGTATTAAGTTTAAGGGTATTCAATTGCTATAAGTTTAAATTAATTTCAGGGTGAAAGCTTATAAATAAAGGCTTTTGGTTTTAGAAAATGAAAGAAATTTTTGTCCGCAATTTTTCTGTGATTTATTATGAAAAAACTATAAAATTTGGAAAAAATGTGTATATACAATTAAAACACATGATTTCAGATATTTTATAAAATAATTAAAAAAAATAATTTGTACGCAACATTCGCCGACTTTTTGGTATATCCACTTCTTAAACGGTTAAAAAACAGCAAATTTTTCTAGTAAGAAATGCGGGTTCAATATGATGAATTTATTCATAAATATTATGAATTTTTTCACCAACTACCAGATTCATCATATTGATACCACCGCTCATTAAATGATATGTTGATGAATTATATATATGAACTTATTCATAGCATTAAACATCATAGTGAAGAACAAAATATTCAATGCAAGGAATTTGAATCGTCATATTGATGAATTTGTTTATAATACTTATGAACATAATATTCAATATGATGAATATTTTTTTTTTTTTTTAATATTTTTTATAAATATAACTTTTTTATTAATAAAAGGTTGTAATTATAAATCAATATATTATGAAACATTAGAACTGAAAAGTACAGCAAAAAATTAACGAACAAAATATTTTGATTGACATTTGGTTTAATGAACAGCGTTCTTCAATATACATGTTGTATTTTATGTTTTTGTTCATTAATATGATGAAACGTATTCTTCACATACAATTCATCATATTGAAGAACACTTTTTCGACAGTTACCAAGCATCCATGATCGCATTCATAACATTTATGTTGTTAGTCATAAATATTATGAATGATTCTTCAATACAATGAATCATGATTTAAAGAACGGAATTCATCAATATGTCGTACATTTTCCGTTTGTAATGTATAGCATTAATGTATATCATATTAACGAATACTATTTAATATATTATAACTTCCATAGCACCCAAAATAACAAGAGTGACAATCGTTTGTTTTTGAAAAAAACAAATAAAACATACAGTCTTTAAAAATATGTAATCTAAGTGCAAAATCTTTAAAACTCACGCAGATATTAGAACTCAAATTGAAACAAAACAATTCACAAATTCACACCCTTGAACAATTTTCAGAGGTTCATAATTATAAACCAAATCATCTATTATATATATATTAAAATTGGAAATGAAAATAAAATCAATGTTCGGCTTATTATACGGAGGAATCTAATCGGTCGATTAAAATTTTGAGTGTCTTAAAAACATATCCCATCAACTTCCAATCAAACAAATAATATTCACCACATTAAAAAACTTTTGGCCGATGAAAAATGGCGGAGGTTGGAGCTTTTCATGGGCAGTATTTACTCTCGTAGATTTCCGATTGTCTGTCGAGGGGTAAAGCGTTATAGAAAAATGTTTTCTATGAAGAGATGTTGTTAGTTCCACCACAGATTTGAACTTGGAACGCTTTGACTCGTATAATAATGCACTAACCACTGAGCTCGACGTTAACTTCTACAGTACATAAATTCGACAGAGCTGTTGTTTATCATTAATAGCTATTGAATATTAAAAAAAAAATAGTTAATTTATTATAACACATAGAAAATAAATTCTCTACTAAAAAATGTTATGTCCACCTATGCAAATCTTAGCATTTTATTACATTGAAACCAATTTACTAAGTAGGTAAAAACCTTCAAAAGTAAATTTGTCGATATTATAAAACTTACTCTGTACAATATATGCAAAATTTTTGTTATTTTTTTTTTATTTACAATTGCGACAAATAAATTTTGTCAATTTCCTTATATCTCCACGCGACTGAGCAAAATATATATCAAAAAGTTTTTGCACCCATGGCGCATATTAAAAACGCATTTGCAGAAAACGTGCTTAAGCCCTGTACAAATATCGAAATGAAATAGAAAAAAAAATGATATGGCAAATACAAATTTAAAAAAGGAATAAAAAGTAACAAAAAACTGAAATATTTAAAAACATTCTCAAGAACGCAGGAAACTCCAAAACATATGATGCTGTAGAAGTTACTAAGTATAAATGAGAAAAATAGAAGACGAACAAAAAAAAAAAAAAAGAAAAACCAGAAAATTCAGTGTGGGCGAAGGATTTTTATAATTTATGCGCACATGCAAAAATGAAGATACCAAAAAGCACTGAAAAGATGGCATAAAAAAAAATTATAGAAAAAATTTCAAACTGAAAAAAAACTCTGCTTAGTACTGCACAAGCAATGCCAGTCTTAAAAGAGCTTAAAATTCTATCATGCAGATGAAATTATGTGAATTGTATTTCATTTTCTACTTTTTTATGTTTGTTTTTTTTTTGATTAAATTACTGAGATAGATTTGCAAAATAAAATCAAACTTTTCACAATCTAGTGCTTTTAATCAGTTTCGTATTATTTAAATATAAATTAAAAATTAAATATTTTTTATTGTATAAAATGAAATTGTTAGTGAAAAAGTAAATTTTTAGTAAAAAAATTGAATCTTTAGTGGAAAATTGAATTTTATTAGTGAAAAATTTAATTTTTAGTGAAAAATTGAATTATTGTGATAAATTGAATTTTTAGTGAAAATTGCATTTTTAATGAAAAATGGAGTTTTTAGTGAAAAATTGAATTTTTAGTGAAAATTTGAATAGTGAAAAATTTAATTTTTAGTGAAAAAATGAATTTTTAGTGAAAAATTGATTTTTTAGTGACAAATTGAATTTTTAGCGAAAAATTGAATTTTTAGTGACAAATTGAATTTTTAGTGAAAAATTGAATTTTTAGTGAAAAATGGAATTTTTAGTGATAAATTGAATTTGTAGTGATAAATTGAATTTTTAGTGAAAAATTGAATTTTTAGTGAAAAATTGAATTTTTAGTGAAAAATTTTTTAGTGAACAATTTAATTTTTAGTGAAAATTTGTTTTTTTTTTAGTGAAAAATTGAATTTTTAGTGAAAAATTGAATTTTTAGTGAAAAATTGAATTTTTAGTGAAAAATTGAATTTTTAGTGAAAAATTGAATTTTTAGTGAAAAATTGAATTTTTAGTGAAAAATTGAATTTTTAGTGAAAAATTGAATTTTTAGTGAAAAATTGAATTTTTAGTGAAAAATTGAATTTTTAGTGAAAAATTGAATTTTTAGTGAAAAATTGAATTTTTAGTGAAAAATTGAATTTTTAGTGAAAAATTGAATTTTTAGTGAAAAATTGAATTTTTAGTGAAAAACTGAATTTTTAGTGAAAAATTGAATTTTTAGTGAAAAATTGAATTTTTAGTGAAAAATTGAATTTTTAGTGAAAAATTGAATTTTTAGTGAAAAATTGAATTTTTAGTGAAAAATTGAATTTTTAGTGAAAAATTGTTTAGTGAACAATTTAATTTTTAGTGAAAATTTGTTTTTTTTTAGTGAAAAATTGAATTTTTAGTGAAAAATTGAATTTTTAGTGAAAAATTGAATTTTTAGTGAAAAATTGAATTTTTAGTGAAAAATTGAATTTTTAGTAAAAAATTGAATTTTTAGTGAAAAATTGAATTTTTAGTGAAAAATTGAATTTTTAGTGAAAAATTGAATTTTTAGTGAAAAATTGAATTTTTAGTGAAAAATTGAATTTTTAGTGAAAAATTGAATTTTTAGTGAAAAATTGAATTTTTAGTGAAAAATTGAATTTTTATTGAAAAATTGAATTTTTAGTGAAAAATTAATTTTTAGTGAAAAATTGAATTTTTAGTGAAAAATTGAATTTTTAGTGAAAAATTGAATTTTTAGTGAAAAATTGAATTTTTAGTGAAAAATTTAATTTTTAGTGAAAAATTGAATTTTTAGTGAAAAATTGAATTTTTAGTGAAAAATTGAATTTTTAGTGAAAAATTGAATTTTTAGTGAAAAATTGAATTTTTAGTGAAAAATTGAATTTTTAGTGAAAAATTGAATTGTTAGTGAAAAATTGAATTTTTAGTGAAAAATTAATTTTTAGTGAAAAATTGAATTTTTAGTGAAAAATTGAATTTTTAGTAAAAAATTGAATTTTTAGTGAAAAATTAATTTTTAGTGAAAAATTAATTTTTAGTGAAAAATGAATTTTTAGTGAAAATTGAATTCTAAGTGAAAAATTAAATTTATTGTGAAAAGTTGATTTTTTTTGTGAAAATTTGAATTTTTAGTTAAAAATTGAATTTTTAGTGAAAAATTGAATTTATAGTGAATAATTTAAATTTTAGTGAAAATTTGTTTTTTTTTAGTGAACAATTGAATCTTTAGTTGAAAATTGAATTTTTTAGTGAACAATTTAATTTTTAGTGAAAATTTGTTTTTTTTTTTTAGTGAAAAATTGAATTTTTAGTGAAAAATGGAATTTTTAGTGAAAAATTGAATTTTTATTGAAAAATTGAATTTTTAGTAAAAAATTGAATTTTTAGCAAAAAATTGAATTTTTAGTAAAAAATTCAATTTTTTTTAGTGAAAAACAGAATTTGTAGTGAAAAGTTGAATTTTTAGTGAAAAATTGAGTTTTTTGTGAAAAAATTGAATTTTGTGTGAAAAATTAATTTATTGTGTAAGTAAAAAAATTAATTTTATGTTATAAATTTCAATTTAAGTGAAAAATTGAATTTGTTATGTAATTTTTGTAAGATCCCATACTCAGCCAAAATATTCGGCAGGTTGGTGGCTGAATATCGACATATTTCTGGCAAATGCGCTGTTTCCTGGCAGATTTTACGCAGAGCACTACATGTAGATTGTATATTAAAAAAAATTCCAACCTTCCTACAGCATGTTTCACGCAGATAATCGTCAAGTTCAAAAAGTTCTATATGCCACAGCAGATTTGTGGAATGTTTTTGCCTTGAAGAAGATTTTCTAGAGAATATCGGAAGGCAGACAAATGATTTTTTCAATTCAGAATAGGTGCAATACGGCAGGTGTGAAGCAGGCTGCATCGAATACGTTGCTCCCTTCACTTTTCTATAACCTACCGTCTGTCATTTTGTTCTAGGACAGACAATAGGAAGTTGTTTGATACAAACACCGCCTATGACTGCCAGAAACCAGCCGATAGTCTGTTGATTTCTAGCTTGAAAGTTACTATGTTGTCTACGTATTGTTCGCCTGTTACCTGCCGTATACTTTGTCTGGGGCAGATACAAATTTTATATGAAAAATATTTGAATTGCTTGCCTCACGGCAGAATCTAGGAATAGCAGGGCAGTGTGTGAAGCAGACACAGTAGACGGCAGACAAAAATTGTTTATGAAAACTATATGAATTGCCTGCCACGCGGCAATTTTTGTAGTACAACAGCAGATTTCTGGCATTGTGAAGCAGGCTATATTAAATACGTAACTGCCTTCCCATTCCTAGAACTTGCCATTAGACTGCCGTCTGCCGTATTGTTCTATGGCAGACAACAGGTAGGTTTTGCTACAGACTCTGCCAGTAACCTGTAGAAAATCAGTTGATTTTCAGCTTGAAAGCTGCTGTGTACCTGTTACCTACCGTATATTTTGTCTGGAGATATCAAAGAAAATAATTAAAAAATGTATACATTCTATTAGAAGTTTACATTTATCAAATATAATAAATATTTAAAAATAATACATTTGACTTCAATTTGTCAGATATCAGCTAATTTGACATTTAACACATTCATTTACGTAGAGCACATTCATTTCTTAGACTCGTCGGCTCTACATACTTTTGTACTTTTACCTTTGTTACCTTGTCTGACTTCAGTAACGATGGCACCTTTACAAACTTTTCAACTTTTCAAAACTTTTAACAGTACTAAAAGCCCAACGAATTGACACCTTAGTAACTAGCACTTTCAAGATTAAATTTTCAAACCTTTCCAGCAATATTGTGTTTTTGTTAAAACTCATTCAGACACAATAGTAGAATTATTAAAGGTAAAAAACCTTTACAGCTACTATTTATTATATGAACACATCCTAAATACACCTTTTGCGCTGAACACAATAAACCAATCTAGCCATTCTTATCTTTCAGAGTTTCCTCAATAAGCTTAATTTGCACAACACCCTAAATTTGTGCCACATTTAAAATTTGCGATATATCCTTTGTTATTCCCATAACGAGTTTGATTCCCTTAACATGTTTTATAACTATAACATGCTGTATGCCAATTTAGCTTATTTTATACATTTTTTCAATTTAAGTTTAAAGTAATTTTTAGCATTTTGCATTAAAACTTATTTAAAGGTAGAAAGCAAAAATAGAATTTTCCAAATGATATCGTCATTATCATGCCAAAGGGGCGAATGTGTAATTTTTGACATTTGCGTTTTTTTACATTTTTGAATGTAGTTTTTCATCAAGTATACTGTGCCAAAATCGTGTGTGGTTTTGTTGGATATTTCTAGCCACAAAAGACAAAACCAAAAGAGCGAATTCGAAAAATGGAAAATCTTGTCATGCCAAAAGGGCGAATCTATTCATTTTTTAGCCATAACTTTTTATTGGTATAAGATAAAATAGTGGTGTCAAGGCATTAATTGTTTGTTTTTAAAGCATTCACCGATCATTATCATTATTTAAATTTTTTTTTTTAATTTTTTTTTTATTATTATTCTCAAGAAAAATGTTAGCAATTTTTTTTTGCCAATCGATAGGTGCTTTAAAATCAAACAATTAATGCCTTTACATCACTATTTTATCTTGCACCAATAAAGAATTATAGCAAAAAAACGAAAAGATTCGCCCTTTTGGCATGACAAGATTTTCAATTTTTCGAATTCGTCCTTTTGGTTTTGTCTTTTTTCCGATATCGGAAATATTAAATTATTGTTCTTGCCACTTATTGTAAAGAGACATATTTGACTATTGTGTATAGAAATGCAGTCAGAATCGTTTTTGCTGGAATTTATCTATAGACCTAAATGTTTCCCTTTTGGAAATATAAAATTCATGTTTCGTTGTATTAACAGTTGTATGGCAATGTCATCTTTGTTGGAATTTATTTATGGGGTTTATCTGTCCTTGTAAAGAAGCATATTTGACTTTTTGAAAAATATAAAATAATGGTTTTGTTACTTATTGTATGTATGGACAGTATCGGTTTCTTTGAAATTGCGCTAAAGGAAAAATTTAATATTGATTTTGTACTCATTAAAAACCCATAGTTTTAACTTCAATGAATTCCAATTCATTGAATTTCCTATTATTTTGATTTCGTAAATACAAAATTATTTTTTCGTTGGAATTCATTCACAGAACCAATTGTTTTACTATCGTTGTTTAATGTAAAGAATTTTTGGTATTGAAATGGTGACAGTATCATATTCGTTAGCATTTATTCATAGACCTAATGAACGGAAACATAAAATTAGTGCTTTATTGCTCCTTGTAGAGGGGATGTATTGAATTTACTGTTGTTTAAAAATGATGATAGTACGGTTTTCTTTGAATTTATCTAAAGGCCCAATGGTTTCTAAATCGAAAATATAAAATTATAATTTTGTTGCTTACTATAAAGCGAAGTATGGACTATTTTTGTTTGGAAATGGTGGCAGAACTATTGTCGTTGGATTTTATCTATAGGCCTTATTGTTATGATATCGAAAATATGACATTTCGATACTCATTGTAAAGGAATAATATACAGTTTTTGATATAATTATGGTGACAGTACCAGATGGTATTCATCTATAAGCCTAATTGTTCCGATATATGTAATAACACGTGGTCTACCACAGCCATCCCTCCTGACCTAACATATGGCAAGCTTGTATGATGACTCGTGGAGACTACAAATAGCTAGCCATAATCTCTAACTAACCATAGTTGGCAAGATATATTTTTTGCTTTCTATGACTTGCCATTTCTGCTTGCCATGAACTATAAATTCTGATTTTTTTTCAATGATGTGTGTTCTAAAATTTCATTAAGGACTGCGTCGAATAAAATTGTCCGCTACAAAAATGAAAAAATCTAGAAATCTAGTAATCGAATTTTTATAGAATAAAATATTTTATTTTGCAAATTATTTTTAGATTTAAAAAAATATATAAAAAACCAGAAATTAATATTTTTTAATAAAAAGTTTTAATTTTTCCGGAACCCCTTCCATTAATGTTGTAATGGTAGTGTCCGACACCCTCACAGCTGCTGAAGACCACTTTCTTTTAAAGTCTTGAAGGTCTTTGGCCACTTTTTTTGTTGTGTTCATCTCCCTTTTTACTAAAGCCCAGTATCTCTCAATCGGCCTGAGTTCTGGACAGTTTGGTGGATTGGCTTCTCTAGGCACCAAAATCACTGCATTTTGTTGGATCCACTCTAAGGCCGTTTTGCTGTAGTGACATGAAGCGAGGTTTGGCCAAAAAAATGTGGACACTTCATGTTGGCGTAAAAATGGAAGCAATTTCTTTTGCAAGCATTCCTTCACATATATTTCGCTATTAATTGTACCCGATGTCACGAATGAGCTGCTCCTTTTTCCACAACTGCAAATTGCCTGCCAAACAAGGAATTTCTTTGGGAATTTTGTCATTTTTTTTATTTGAATTTTTCAGCGACATTTCCTCGAGAATCGGCTGTATAAAATTCCTGCCCAGGTAGCTGAGAAAAGTCCGCTAAAACATAAGTTTCGTCGTCCATTATGCAGCAATCGAATTTTTTAAAAAAATCTTGGTTCAGCTTTTTAGCTCATTGTTTTGCGGTTTCATTCTTGATGGATTTTTATCCGGAACTTTTTGGACCTTGTACGTCTTCAGCCCAGCTTCTTTCTTAATCCTGCGCACGAAAGATTCTGAGCAATACGCCTTTCTCTCCAATTTCCTTTCGGATATGCTTGGATCTTTCTTTAAAATATTCACAACCTCTTCGACTTTTCACGATCATGTGGGCCTTTTTTTACCAGAACCTTTCTTCCGATCAATACTCAGGTCTTCCTTAAAGCGGTTGATAACGCGAGAAATGGTCTTAGGGTTAGCCCCTACCTCCTTGGCAATTTTTTTAAAAGACCAACTGGGTTGTTTTTGAAAAATTTTAATTTTATTTATTCGCACTTCCACTTCGTTTGCCATTTTCGCGTTAAATAAATTTTGTATTGTCTATAACTGACACAAATTATTTTCTGCCATTTAATTCAGAGTAACTATGATAAAAATTTTTTAATTTGAATCTTGCAATAGCACATTATGGGAAGATATGTAACGGACAATTTTATTCGACGCAGCCCTTAAAAGGCAAAATGGCACCATCTATTGATAGACGTACATTAAAAAAAAAATTATCTTTTTTTTGAAAATTTTAAATTTATTTGTGTCGACGTTGACATTTATTGGCTAGCAGTACAATGGCCAACCAACAAGATTAGATATCCCTTCGGCTAGATGATTTTTTTTTTTACCATAGCTATGTCTTAGAATGATGGCACATTTAAACACTATGTAAGAAACAAAAATATTTATTTGTTATCGAATGTAAAGGAGGTAGTATTGACGTTATACACAGAAAAAAAAAGTTCATACTATTTATGAATTTGTTTATCAATTTTATGAATTTGTTCATCAATTTTATGAATTTTTCATTAGGACTCAACCAATGACCAAATTCATCCAATTTATGAATCGTTTATATAACCTTAATGAAAAAGTTCATAATATTGATGAACGCATTCATAATATTTACGAAAAATTCATGATATTTATGAACTTTTAAACTATTTATTGGTTTGTTATTTTTGTTAAGTATCGGCTTTATGCTCGACTGAATTGCTCGTGACGTGCATCAAAAAATGGATATGAATACCTCAATGAACGCTATTCATAACAATTATGAACGTGTTTATTATATCAATTTCGCTCAAATTGTGCGATTCGTATATACGAAGAATAGTTCATAAATAGAATGATTTTTTCCATATACATTATGAACGGTGTTCCAATTAACGGCGTTCATTCCAATTAATAACAAAATTTTGTCTGTGTAGAAATGATACAAATACCGTTTTTATTTGTATTTCATTTGTATTTAATTTACATTTGTTTTCATTAATGAACTAATTGTTCTGATATTGGAAATCTAAAATTATTCTGTTGTTACTCATTACACAGAAATGGGCAGTATGGCATTTTCTCTATAGAAATAGTGGCATTACCGTTTTTATATAATTTACGATAGATCTAATTGTTCGATTTGGGAAAAAGAAATTAATCGTTTTATCTGTCATTTTAAAAGGGGCAGTATAGACTTTTTCGTAAAGTAATGGTGGCAGTTCAGTGTTTTTTCGGGTTTTTCATCGAACTGACTAATGTTTCAATATCGGCTATTTAAAAATGACGCTTTTGTTACCTCTGACAAAGGGGCTGCATTGACTGTTTGAAAGAAAAATGATGGCCGTGCCGTTTTCTTTGTAATTCAACATAAGTTATAATTGTTTTGACATTGAAAATACAAAATGGTGGTATTGTTTTACTATTGTTAAAGGGAAGTATTGACTTTTTGATAGAAGAATGGTGGCGGTAGAGTTTTCTTTATAATTAAAAAATAGTGCAAAGTTTTTTTTATATCGAAAATACAAAATGATGGCTCTGTGTTATTATTGTAAAGACGAAGTATTGTTTTTTTTTATTTGTTTTTATTTTTAAAATATTTTTTATTTTGTTTCACATTTATATATTTATGAACCCCACATGTGCCAGCAACTTCATCATCATAAATGTTCGACAAGCCATCATTCTATACTTTTATATCATTTGCATGTAAATTTTATACAAATTCCATCCATTTGGCTGTTACCAAAAATCGACATCAAAAACAGCGTCACCCACATTTGCGTGCTTCACGTAACGTATCGTCACGTTACGCCATGCTATGCCATTGCGACGTCGTGCTGTCGACAAGTTGTAACCAAATTTTCAACGCGGTTAAACACAAAACCCCCTATGGCGAATGCCTCATGTGCCTTTGTGCATTGCTCAAAAATGATGCGCCTCATAAGGGCCGAACCGCACCACATGCCCGCACAGCATATAGGACGTTTTCACCGGAAGTCGGTTTTTTGATCTACTCGTTTGTTGCATCTCCGCAAATGGGCAGACCAAGGCTCTGTATGTGTGCTGTAGCTGCTTAAATTAATGAGATTTGATGGTTACAGTTACAGCTATGGTTTTGTAGAGAGTAAAAAAGAATATAAAAAATGAATAAAAAAATTATATAGAATGTGTAAAATTATGTGAAATTTGTAAAGAAGTTTGCATTTAAAATATTAATAATGAAAACTACCGCTACAATTGAAATTCACTAAAAAAATCCATTTTTCACTATGAATTAAATTTTTCACACAAAATTAATTTTGTCGAAAAAAATACAATTTTTCACTAAAAATTCAATTTTTTATTTGATTGAAAATTCAAATATTCATTGAAAATTCAAATTTTCATTGAAAATTCAAATTTTCATTGAAAATTCAAATTTTCATTAAAAATTCAAATTTTCATTGAAAATTCAATTTTTTATTGAAATTTCAATTATTCATTGAAATTCAATTTTTCATTGAAATTTAAAATTTTCGTTGAAAATTCATTATATACTAAAAAATTATTTTTTTCTCTAATAATTAAATTTTTAAATTGAAATTTAAATTTTTTTTCATTGAAATTTAACTTTTTCGTAAAATCAATTTTCAATACAAATCAAATTTTTCACTAAAAAAATTCAAAAATTCACTATTAGTTAAAAATTTAACAAAAATTCAAATTTTCATTGAAAATTCAAAATGTTATTGAAAATTTCTATTTTTCACTGAAAATTAAATTTTTCACTTAAAATTAAATTTTTCACTAAAAATTACATTTTTCCCTAAAAATTACATTTTTCCCTAAAAATTAAATTTTTCACTGACAATTAAATGTTTCACTAAAAATTTAATTTTTCACTAAAAATTCAATTTTTCACTAAAAATTCAATTTTTCACAATAAATTTAATTTTTCACTAAAAATTCAAATTTTCACTTAAAATTCAATTTTTCACTAGAAATTCAATTTTCACTAAAAATTCAATTTTTCACTATAAATTCAATTTTTCACTTAAAATTCAATTTTTCACTAAAAATTCAATTTTTCATTAAAATTCAATTTTTTGCTTAAATTCAATTTTTCACTAAAAATTCAATTTTTTACTAAAAATTCAAATTTTCACTAAAAATTCAATTTTTCACTAAAAATTCAATTTTTCACAAAAAATTCAATTTTTCACAAAAAATTCAATTTTTCACAAAAAATTCAATTTTTCACAAAAAATTCAATTTTTCACAAAAAATTCAATTTTTCACAAAAAATTCAATTTTTCACAAAAAAGTCAATTTTTCACAAAAAATTCAATTTTCACAAAAATTCAATTTTTCACAAAAATTTCAATTTTTCACTAAAAATTCAATTTTTCACAAACATTTTTTTACTAAAAATTCAATTTTTCACTAAAAATTCGATTTTTCACTAAAAATTCAATTTTTCACTAAAAATTCAATTTTTTTACAAAAAATCCAATTTTTCACAAAAAATTCAATTTTTCACTAAAAATTCAAATTTTCACTAAAAATTCAATTTTTCACAAAAAAATTCAATTTTTCACAAAAAAAATCAATTTTTCACAAAAAAATTCAATTTTTCACAAAAAAATTCAATTTTTCACAAAAAAATTCAATTTTTCACTAAAAATTCAATTTTTCACAAAAAATTCAATTTTTCACAAAAAATTCAATTTTTCACTAAAAATTCAATTTTTCACAAAAAATTCAATTTTTCACTAAAAATTAAAAATTCAATTTTTCATTAAAAATTCCAATTGTCACTAAAAATTCAATTTTCACTAAAAATTCAATTTTTCACTAAAAATTCAATTTTTCACTAAAAATTCAATTTTTCACTATAAATTCAATTTTTCACTAAAAATTCAATTTTTCACTAAAAATTCAATTTTTCACTAAAAATTCAATTTTTACTAAAAATTTAATATTTCTTTTAGAATTCAGTTTCTCAGTAAAAATTTAATTTGTAATTAAAATTTCAATTTATCATTAAAAGTTCAACTTTTATTGAAAATTCAATTTTATTGAAAATTCAATTATTATTGAAAATTAAATTTTTATTAAAACGTCAACTTTTCATTGAAAATCCAAAACTGAAAATATAATTTTTCATTTAAATTTAATTTTTCATTGAGATTTAATTTTTTACTAAGAATTAAATTTTTCATAAAGAAATCAAATTTTTTCGAAAAATTCAAGATTTCACTAAAATATTGAATTTTTCACTAATAAATAATTTTTCATTCAGAATTCCATTTATTTTTAAATTCAATAAAGTTATGGAGAATTTTAAAATTCAACTTTGAAACACAAAAATTGTAACTTTATCAGAGTTGATTGATTAATTATGCGCTGAATGTTTAACAAAGCCATTAGAAGCATCTAATAAATGAGTTTCTAAAAGTTTTAATAAATAATTCAGAAAATTCAACACCTCCTAAAAGCATAATAAATAACAAAAGGAATTATTTATGAAGTTCTGTCGAAAAATTCACATCAAAAATGCGATAATAATAATTTAAATATACCACAATATATACTTAGTCTTATGTAGTAAAAAGTTAAATAAACCCACACAAAATTAAGACAAGTCTGTGGAAGTTTGTGGAAAATTAAATTTTGACACTTAATTTCCGTGCGGGAAAAACTCACGCGCACTCGAAGTGTTGCTATCAGAGTAAATAATGGAAAATACAGAGTTAAAAAATGGGAAACGATGAAATTATATGTTAGATAATATTTTGAAAATTAGAAAGAAATAGAAAAAGTTAAATAGAAAAATATATTCTTAAATAGTCTAAAGAAGAAAGTTTTAATAATCATAAAATTGCTAATTCTTAACTTATGATTCACATATATGCATTTTATTAAAACTTTAAAATTATTTAAAAGCACTAATCAAACCATATTACTCATTAATGAATAATTATGAAATAATGAATAAATTATGAATAATTTGCCGATATTATTCATATATATCATTCATAACTAAACAATTACAAATTGAAGAATACAATATTTCAAATGAATTAAAAATATTTATTTATAGTTACGGTTTTTACTCATAAATGAATAATAAACTATTTTTGATTCATAATCTAATATTTTTCGTATTCAAGTTTATAACTCATAAATGTAAAACTACTAATTTTTGAATAAACTTTTAAGGAATTATTTTCTATTATTTATCAAGTTTATTACTCATGAATGATTGGTAATAAAATATTAAATGACTAATATTATTTATATTTTTAATTATATGTTATTGATAAATTATGATCAAAATATTTATGATTTGTGATTTATACTACTCGCATTTTTGCTTATTACTCAAAAATGAATAATGACCAATTGTAATATACTATTTATGAATAATTTACTAATATTACTCTCTCATAAATGAATAATAATTATTTAAATAGCAAAATTTATTCAAAATTTTTCTGCATGTAAAAAATTGTAAAATATAACATCAACCGATTGCTGAACTTTGAAATTTCTTGTGGCAAAAGTTCAAATTTAATTTATTTTTTGCAATGTGCTATTGTGGTTAATGGTTTTATAAGGGTTTCATAAGGGCTGTATAAGAATTTCATAAGGTTTTCATTAGCTTTGCGAAAAGTTTTCTCTACATTTTCGTACAGTAAACTTCAAAAGGCACATACTAGAGTGGCTGTATAATCAACATATTTTTTCCACTTTGGTTTGTATAACATGTGTTAAGCCTTAGAATTTTACATGTCGTAGGATAGGCACACAAACAACAGGCTTTTCATGCGTGATTTATTATGGCCACTTCAGGCATGTGTGAAAATATACAAAAATTATTTAATTATTGCGCAAAATTTAACTAATAAATTATTAGATAGCATTTAATTAGGATTCAACATGATTTACGTTAATTAGTTGGGTAATAAATTTTTGTACATATTTTTTTTTAAATGGATTTTTATGTTTCATTCTTGGGATATACGGTGATAAGTGGTTATTATAATAGGTTTTTTTTTAATACTGGTTGCTAATTAGTTGCATATTAGATTTTTATAATTTCTATAGATAAGTTGCAAATGAGTTAAAAATAAGTTAAAGATGAGTTAAAGATGAGTTACAGATGAATTACAGATGAATTACAGATGAGTTTAAAATGAGTTGCGAATGAGTTACAGATGAGTTGCAGATAAGTTACAGATAAATTACATATGAGTTTAAATGAGTTACAGATGAGTTGCAGATGAGTTACTGAAGACTAACAGATGAGTCCAAAATAGTTACAGATGAGTGCCAAATGAGTAACAAATATGTTCCAGATTAGTTCAAAATGTGTAACAGATGAGTTTGAGATGAAATACAGATGAATTAAAGATGATTTTCAGATAAGTTGCAAATGATTTACAGATGAGTTTCAGACAAGTTATAGATGATTTATAGATTAGTAACAGATGAGTTGAAAATGAGTTACAGATAAGTTACAGATTAGTTACAGATGAATTAGAGCTGAGTTAAAAATGAGTTACAGATGAGTTTCAGAATAATTACAGATTAGTTGAAAATAAGTTATAGATGAATAACATATTAGTAACAAATGAGTTAACGATGAGTTGCAGATGAACTAGAAATGAGTTACTGAAGATAGTTACAGGTAAGTTACAAATGAGTAACTAGTGCAGATGAGTTAAAGATAAATTACAGATGAATTAAAGATGAGTTACAAATGAGTTACAGATGAATTGCAGATGAGTTGCAGATGAGTTGTAGATGAGTTGCAGTTGAGTTACAGATGAACTAGAGATGAATTACTGAAGATAAGTTACAAATGAGTAACTAGTATATTCCAGATGAGCTAAAAATGAGTTACAGATCACTTACAGATGAGTTTCAGACGAATTACAGATGAATTAGAGATGAGTTACAAATGAGTTATAGATGACTTTCAGAATAATTACAGATTAGTTATAGATATGTTACAGATGAGTAACAAATATGTTTCAGATGATTTACAGATGAGTTAAAGATAAATTACAGATGAATTAAAGATAAGTTACAAATGAGTTACAAATGAGTTACATATGAGTTGCAGATGAGTTGCAAATGAGTTGCAGATGAATTACAGAAGATTAATAGATAAGTTACAAAGAGTTACCTATGAGTTACAACAAAGTTAGAGATGAAATTCAGATGAGTTACATATATGTTACATATGAGGTATAGATGAGTTACAGATGAGTTGTAAAACTGAAAATTGTCTAATTTATATTTCATTCGCGATCTAGGGAAAATTTTCTTAATTGTAGCATGTCAATATCGCGCATGAAATTGACTATTATTTTCTGCAAGTCAAATATTTTCTTTATACCTCTATTTTGACGTTGTTTTACAATCCGGTATGCTATAATTTTGGATCAAAATAATATAAAAAATCATTTTAATCGAATTGGTTTTTCAGAATTCAGAATTTGCTTATTCAGAGCAAAATTTCAATCAGATTGAATCTACCCAAGTTCTTTAAAACATATTAAATTCAACTTTTGTCAAATATTGAATTTCAAAATTAAATTTCAAATTGTTGATTGATTTGTGTTTATTGTGGAAAAAAATATTTAAATTAATAAATAATTTATTTAATAAAAAATAGAACTTTCTCTTACTAATTTTTCTTTTTTTTTAATATATATTTTTTCATATTTATTCACGTCAATTATTTAAGACATCATTTTCTGACAATGCTGTGGCTGTGCCAACACAATCAAAACCACTCACCATATGATCCACTTCTTTGACAATCTGTTAGCTATAATTACAACAATAACCAAAGACCTTTTGGTCCATTATCTCAAGTGCTGTTTTGGTTATCGCACAAAATGCTGCCAAATCAAATCGAAATTCAATGCCAATTGAATGTAATTTGGCCCAAAATTATGTTGACCTTGTGTGTGTTGTGCATATCATTTTGACAAGTTGTTGGCAAGCTTCAAAAATTTATTATTTAAATTATATAAAATGGTAGTGAAATGTGAAATAAAATGGTAGTATAGTTCATAGAGGGAATTTTTGGGATTTTAATTCACATCAAAACTTAAGTTTCATAATTTTTAAATAAGAATTTAATACATTTTTTAATGTAGTAATTGAAATCTTTGTTTTAATTGTATGAAGCTAGAAGAAAGAAAATCCACAATTGAATATTAAGAAAATGTTTACAAATTACACTACTTAATACGATTTTTATTATGCGCATTTCATACCTCATTTCTATATAATGTGGGGGTGCTAATTTTAACAGTATACTTAATTTTTCATGTCAATTTTTTTTTTACACAAATAAATTCCAAATTTCCAGCCGTTTAAAGCGGAATGGAGATACTAAAAAGAAGAACACAGAACAAACTTTTTTTTCTAATTCACAAGTATAAAATTTTCAAAGAAATGCTCATATTTTAAGCAGTTTTCAAGATATTGCAATATAAACTTGTTTTTTTTTTTGTTAGTTCGTATTTATTTTATTGATGTTTTAATGATAAATATGAGAATATGCTTGACTATTTAACTATTATATAAAAAATTGTCTTGACTATTGCATAAATTGTTAATAGGTTTTTGATGTGTTTTTTATGTCTTTTAAACCAGACAATCATCTCCTTTAAAATTTAATTATAAAGTTTTGTAATTAAACAAAAGTTGAAATTACTGTAATAGTCTTATGTATCTGGTTAAACAAAACTTCCAAAGTGGTTAACCTTACTAAAGAGGTATTGCATCTGAGTATTAAGGGTTGAATTTATGATTTTTCGTTTTTAATTTGAGGCACATCAAAAACTAGCTTAAAGTCTAATAAGAAAGTAAAAAAAACTAGATAAAAGTCTAATAAAAGTTTTAACACACTTATGCAGCATTTATAGAACATTTCTGCTTAAATGGTAATTATAAAGTGCCTAATAAAAATATATAAAAGTTATATTTTGTCATTTTATGTGCGTTTTTGTATTGCAGATATTTGTGTATGCCTAATGCCTGCTAAATTTATTGACGTATAATATAATAAAAACTTGAAAACGTGTTAAAGCGTTTTTATGCAGCACTTACACAGCGTATCACTTTTCGAAGCATACAACATGAAAAGAGTAAAACGTATGAGAAAAAGTATTATTAGCTTTTTGATAGAAAATTTTATAAGCTTTTATTTCATATATAAGTATTTTAATTGTAAAATTTCAAATAGCTGAGATAATAACAAAAAACTAAAACTTTAAACTAAATACGAGAAAATTACTAAAATTAGTTGCTTATGTTTTTTAGTAATAGTTTTATAGTATGATCCATTTATACTCTAAATTATTGTTCTGTTTTGTCTATAATTAAGTTAGGTTAGGTTATGAAGGGTTTTGTGATCACTTCCACTCAAAGTCCTAAGGGTCCATAGTGAATCCCTTTTAATGGAGTGTCAGAACATATCACTTTGATTACAACTTATTCTCAGTAAACCAGTTCGAACACTTGATGAGCCGTAGTGCTATTCAGGAAACGTCGTCCAAGGTATTTTAGGCGACGCTATTAAAGAGCGAGGCAATGACAAATGAGATGTTGAATCGTTTGTAGTTCCTCCTCATCGCCACGGCTTCTGGAAAGGCTCGTTGATTTCACGTTGCCATTTGCTTAGCATTGAGCCTACTGCGCAGTGTCCTGTGAGAATTCTCGATAGCAATCTGATCGAGGCTTTTGGTAGTGACAAAAGGTATCCTGTGCTCTTTTTGGCTTGTGTCTATAATTAGAATTGATTGTTTCACGTTTATAGTTTTAAGAACACAAAAGACTTGCTTTAAGTTTAATAAAAAGTTTAAAATGGTTTAAAATACTTTTATAGTGCTTTTATGCAGCACTTATACAGCAAGGCCGCTCTAAATTCGTAAAACATGAAAATGCAACAAAAATTAATAGGAGATATTTGATAGAAAATTGTATAGGCTTTCATTTCGTATATTAGTATTTTTATTATAAAAATTCCAGTGGCTGAGATAATGACAAAACAAAACTGAAAAATAAAAATGTAAAGAAGATCCAAAATTAAAATTTATTAATAAAGTGGTACTGCTTTAAAATATGAAGGGTAGAATTTTAAATTTATCGTTTTTAGTGTTTATCACCAAAAATACTTATCGTATGTCTAATAAAAAGTTGAAAATGCATTGAAATAGGTTTATAGCGCTTTTATGTAGCACTTATACAGTATGTCTACTTTAAATGCATTTAATATGAAAATAGTAATTGGTAAGAGAAAAATGATTATTATCTTTTTGGTGCCAAATTTTATAAGCTTTAATTTTGTATATTAGTATTTTCATTGTAAAAATTCAAATAGCTGCGAAAATGACAAAAAACAAAAAACTGATATGAAAAAATATAATTTCCCAAAAAAATACTGACATATGACTTCTATTGAATAATGATATTTTTTAATGTGCCAATAAAAGTTTAAAAAAAAAAATTAATTTTATTTACCAAAATACATTTTGTATTCTGACTAATTTCTGTTCTAAATCAATGCACTATAATTTCAATTGTTTTATTTTAATTTTCTTTATTTTAAAAAGAATCATAAAGAATCAAAAAAATTGTTAGAGTAAAATTTTGTTATTACGGATGTCTTTTGCTAACAACTTGTTATAAATATAAAATAGAAAATTAAAAACACCATAGAAACTGCCGAAAATGAAATGAAATGAATGAAAACATTAAAAAATCAAACATAATGTTTGAATTAATCTTCGACAATTTGAATTTTTCGAAAATTTACTGCAAAATGTTTAATTAATGACTTTATCGGTTGATATATGCCCTATAACAATAAACAATAAACTGAAAAAGAACAATTACAATAACGGGCACAAAAACAATAGCTACAATATTTATACAACAATAATTTATACAAGAATTCTAAAAAACTATAACAATTTTTATACAATATCCGTTCGCCACATTGCGCACAAACGACAAACCGACAAAAATTTATTATTCCTCGAAATCAAATTGAAAATTAATTAGACATTGAAGTTTTTTTTTCAATTTTTCCAATTTCTTTTATTTTTTTTGCAAATTTTTGTGTATTTATTTTTATTTCAATTGGAATTTTCTTTTGGCGCTTAAAAGCGGCAACTTAAAGGCATTCATCAGTCACATTCAACAATTGACGTTGGTTTATTTTTATGTACGAGTTGGCTACATTTTTTTTATTGTTTTGATTTTATTTCCTTTTTATAGCAAGTGCAATGAGCAGATAAATTACGCGCACAAGAAAATAATAAAATCAACAAGCAGTCTTATCAAAATAATAGAAATAATCTGTTAAATATGTGTCTGTGGTACAATCTACAATAAGCGGTTTTATTTTATGGGTACTTGTTTTTGGCCACTGTGTTTTTGGACCAATTGTGCATTATGTACGGGGGGTAATAATAAAAATGGCTTTTTAAAAATGTATCCTTCAATATGCTATGAAATTTCCAATAAAATATTCGGAATAAACGTATGTTAGAGACACTATATCGGCACTATCATACCAAAGGGGCGAATGTGTTATTTTTGACTTTGCGTTTTTTACAATTTTGAATACAGTTTTTCCTCAAGAATACTGTGCCAAAATCGTGTGTGTTTTATTGGATATTTCTAGCCACAAAAGACAAACCAAAAGGGCGATTTCGAAAAATTGAAAATGTTGTCATGCCAAAAGGGCGAATATTTTCATTTTTTCGCCATAACTTTTTTTTGGTATAAAATAAAATAGTAGTGTAAAGGCATTAATTGTTTATTTTTAAGGCACCTATCAATCATAATCATTATTTTAATTTTTTTTTTTTTTAATTTTAATCATTTGCAAGAAAAATGTTTGGCAAATTATTTTTAAATAATGATGCCAATCGATAGGTGCTTTAAAATCAAACAATAAATTCCTTTACATCACTATTTTCTCTTGCATCAATAAAGAGTTATAGCAAAAAAACCAATAGATTCGCCCTTTTGGCATGATAAGATTTTCAAATTTTTAATTTTTTTCGTTATTGGTGCGAGATAAAATAGTGCTGTAAGGCATTAATTGTTTATTTTTTAAGCACCTAGCGATCTTCATTATTATTTTAAAATATGTTTTTGAATTTTTATAATTTGCTAGATAAATGTTTGGCAAAATATTTTTAAATAGTGATGCCAATCGATAGGTGCTTTAAAAACAAAAAAAATAATGCCTTTACACCCTTTGGCATGACAGGGACGATACGTAGTGTCCGCTCTAAACAAAACAAATGAAATTTTTTATTTACACCTAATCAATTTTCATATTTTGCAAAATAATTAAAAATATTTCTCAAAAAAAAAAATATTTGATAACTTTTTTTTTAAATAAAAAAATTAACACACTCTGGCGAAATTTAGCATTTCAAATTTCTATTTTGCATTCGTGAGCATCGCATAAATTGTCTATTTTATGCATCAACATGCATAGCATCGCATTCATTATAAATTAATTTGTCAGCAGTCGTCTGTCTCCGCGTCCATCTCACTCACTCACTCGCTGTCCGTGTGACCAGTCATATTGTCTCTGAGCTCGCAGAGGCGCACTGGCTCGTGTGCAGCATGCTGCACACAACCGCACGTTTGCAAGTGTCGCCCCTGCGTGCCGTTAAATCAACCGCAACGCATATAAATCACATCCACTCTGCGCATTGTTGGCACAATCAGCGCGATTTTGTAATTTGTTGTCATTCCCTCTGCCCGTTCGCTGCGTCTCCACCATGTTGTAGCGCCATTGCTGCTGCAATTAGCTGCAATATTTATGAGTTTGCCATATAATTGGTGAGGTTTTGATCAGCAAAATCAAATAAACTACTGAGTCTGCCTGTCTGTCACAAACATATCAAGTGAAATAATTTGTTGACAAAAACAATGTGAACAAATGTTTTTATTTTTGTCACAAATTCAAATTTTCAATTTAATAAAAAGAAATTTATGCAAAATATGAGTAATGATTAAAATACATTTGCATGCTATTTTGTGTGTAATATGGCTAGTGTTTGGTTGGTCGTATTTTTTATATCGCAAAATAGATAAATAGTGTTCGAAAAATCTATATTTTTTTCCCTTATGTTTTAAAAGCACGTTTCTCAAAATTATCGCGTGGAAGATAAAAAGAAGATAGTGTCAAATTAATACAAAACCGGCTGAATATATTATTTTGAGAGATGCGAGAAGGATTTGTAAGTGTTAATACATTAAAAAAACATAAGAAGAAAACGTATCGCGCAGAAGATAAATTAAGAATAGCTAACTTAAAAGAATAAATGTAATATTTTAACTTTTTTTTAAAGATATTGAGTGTTCAGGAGTGTTGGAGTGAAAAAAAGACATTATCGCCAAATTATCGCACAGAAGATATTACGAAAAAACTGTTAAATTAGCTGAAGTTTAGTATAAAATTCATGCTATATCAGGTGAGAAGCTTTTTAAATTACTAAAGCGTTGAGAAAAGTATAAATCGCGCAGAAGATAAATACAAAATAGTTTTTTTATTGTCGGTAGAATAATAATTTAATTATTTATCTTCGTTTTATTATGTAGAATATTATAGAAATTAGAAAAAAAGCATTTATTGCCATTTTATCGCGCGGAAGATAAAAAGAATATAATGCCAAATTAATACAAAATCGGCTGTATACATTATTTTGAGAGATAAGAGAAGGATTTGTAAGTGTTAATATTCAATCGCGCAGAAGATAAATAAAGAACCACTTACTGATGTCTTAAAAACCATTATTGCAATTATTAATTAAAAGGATAATGTTGAGAAGTATTGCGGCAATAAAAAAATACATTATCGCCAAATTATCGCGCAGAAGATATTACGAAAAAACTGTTAAACTAGCTGAAGTTAAGTGCAAAATTCATGCTATATCATGTGAGAAGCATTTTAACGTATTAAAGCGTTGAAAAAAGCACAAATCGCGCAGAAGATAAATACAAAATCACTATTTATTGTCGGTAAAATAATAATTTGATTCATTTTTAACGCCGTAATATGTAAAATATTATATAAAGTGGAAAAAAACATTTATCGCCAATTTATCGCGCGGAAGATAAACATAAAAAAACGTTAAATTAATGCCAACCAACAAAAAAATATTAAATTTTTTCAACGAAATAGTGATTTTAGGTGATAAAGCCTTTAAAATACACATTTTACATACAAAATTTTAACTGAAATGTAACATTACGGGTAAAGTAATTAATATGCTTTTAATTCTTCAAAAACATTTGTACTAAAATCGGTTTACGCAACATTTTGAAAATAAACAAAATCTTACATGCAACAAAATTCTAATTAACGCGCAAAACTAAAAGAAAATAACAAAATTTAAAGATTACCTCAAATATAACCAAAAACACTTAACCTAAGGCCAAAGTACAAAGCCTGTCGAAGGTTTCACCCTAAACTAAGAGATAAAATTTAACACATTTACGCGCGCACAAAAGAACTTTACCCGAACTTTTGGCCAAAAACCCCAGGAGAGAAAGGAAGATGGAAAAATGCTGGCTGAAGTACATGCTACCTGAAAAGATAAATTAGTACAAAAACACAGAGCAAAACAAGAGATAGAACAATAATAAATAGAAAAAGTACAAAAAAAAACCGACTATAAAAGAAGTAAAAATCCAAATGCACGATAAAGGGATTTTAGTAAAATTCAAATACGTAACGTAAAACACGTAGCCAATTCAATAAAAACGCCTTCGGGCACTATAAGTTTTCGGCATTTAGATGGTGCTGCGGTTCAATACCATTAAAAGATACACAATACATAGCCTTTGTATTTGAGGCGAAAGTTTGTGGTTGTTTTCCTCATTTTTCGTATACTCTGGACTGATAATAACTGTAATGAGTATGCAAGAGGTAGTACTACAACTTCAAACAGTAACAATTATTTTCATTGCTGAAAAGTTTTTATTATTACGACCGTCTATTGTGGTGTCATAAGTGTTGATAAAGTTTCGGCATTGACATTGTTCTCACTAAAGGGCAGACGAAAATAATGACATTAATTATGGTGCCCAATTTGAAATAACGATGTTTTGGTTTAGGACAAAACATTTAATGAGGGGAGTCTAAAAGTATGTCACACAAAATATCGATAAATTTGTATATTTGTTGCTTGATGTTTCAAAATTTTTTTTTTTTTTTGTAGTTTAAATAAAAAGAAAAAAGTTTTTATAGGGGTTTGCAACAATATGCTTTGTTAATATTAGAAGCTTGGCAAACAAATCCAATAAAGCATGCATAGTAAGCAAAACTTAAGTTGTAAAAGTGAAAAAAATAAAAAATATCCTTTGAAAATTCAATATAGATCTGTGGAAACTGTCAGCAAGTTGAGGGACAAAGTTTTTGGTTTTTAAATGCTGCACAAATAAAAAACGCAGCTGCGGGTTACAGCACAAATCTAAAGAAAGAAATGGTAAGAAATATTTGTCAGCAAAGTTTAAGAGCAAAGTTTAATGCAAGAGGGTAAAAAAATGTTTAATGGGGGACAAATTAAAATTTAAAAAAATTAAAGTTAAATAAAAATACAATAACAAAAACACTATTGTCACTTTATATATCGTATATTAGAGGTAATTGTTTTGAAAATTTTGAGATAACAATTTAAAAAAAATACTTTTATGTATTTATATTTAAATACGAGTCATTAAAGAATATATTAAAATTATCGCATGGAAGATAATGATAAAAATTTCAAAAATAGTACTACAAATTGGTCATGTTTATAAGAAGAGTGTTTGAAATAATTATACTCTTTAAAAAAGCATATTGCGCAGAATATACATAAAGAACAATCAATAATTTTGGGTTCATAATTACAATTTTTTTAATTTTTTCACGTTTCAGTTATCAAGAGTGTTGTAGAGTTTAAAAAAGACATTATCGCCAATTTATCGCGAGAAAGATAATGGCTAAAAATCGAATAAATAGTTATAAAAATCGCTTTAGGTGATGAGAGCAGTGTTTGAAAATGTTAATACAGTTTAAAAAAGTATATCGCGCAGAAGATATAAAGAAAACAGCCAAAAATATGATTTAAAAAAAATTTTTGTTTTAATTTTTCGAAGTTTCGGTGAATAAGAGTGTTTTAGAATAAAAAAAAAAACATTATCGCCAATTTATCGCGCGGAAGATAATGGCTAAAAATTGCATAAATAGTAGTAAAAATCGCTCTAGGTTATGAGAGCAGCATTTGAAAATATTATTACTGTAAAAAAAGTATATCGCGCAGAAGATATGAAGAAAACAGCCAAAAATATGATTTAAAAAAAAATATTTTTCTAAGTTTTCGAAGTTTCTCTGAACAAGAGTGTTGTAGAGTTAAAAAAAAAACATTATCGCCAATTTATCGCGCGGAAGATAATGCTAAAAAATCTTATGAATAGCAGAACAAATCAATTTAGAGCATGTAAAAAATATTTCAAAGTAATAATATTCTTAATAAAAGTATATCGCGCAGAAGATATATAGAGAACAACTATAAATATGGCTCAAAAATGATAATATATAAATAATATTAGATTTGCAGATAAGAATTAAAATAAATTTTGCTATATAATGGGAATGTAATTTAAACGTGTTAAATCGGTTGAAAAAAGCCGATTCCGCATAGAAGATAAATAAATAAAATTTAAATATTGTTTTAGAAAACAATAATTGTAATTATTTTAAAAGTTTTAGTGATCAAGAGATAATAGGAAAATAATGCCAAAATCAGTATAAAAAATCATGCAAACTTTTGTTACCGATTCAACACGATTTTCCATAACATGAAGAAAAATCATTTAAATCGGTAAAAAAACTGATTTCGCGTTGAAGTTAAATATATAACAATTAAATTTCATCGTTAAAATAATAAATATGCTTATTTTAAAAACCTTTAGCGACGAAGGGTGTTATTGGAGATTACAAATATTTACCGCGTGGAAGATAACGTGAAAATAATGCCAACAATTATTGTAATATAAATGCGTTATTCAAGGAGAATAATTTAAAAGTATTAAATCGCACAGAAGATGAATGAAATACATTATCATCAATTTATCGCGAAGAAGACAATATAAAAAAAATGCAAAATTAGCTTCTAATAAGTAAAAAAGTAATGTCATGGATATAATATTTAAGCGTTATCGCCAATTTATCGCGCGGAAGATAATATCAAAATAATGCCAAAATAGCTCATAATAAGTAAAAACAGACATGTTATGTCATGGAGATATTAATTAAGCGTACTAAATAGTTAAAAATATCAATATCGCGCAGAAGATAAATATTTAATTGCTATATATGCGTCTAAATCATAATATTACTTATTTTTAAATTATTAAATGATAAAGAGAATTATGGTGATTAAAAAAAACATTATCGCCAATTTATCGCGCGGAAGATAATATGAAAATAATGACAAATTAGCAGTTATTAAGTTAAATAAATCATGCTATGTCATTGAAATATTATTTAATAGTGTAAATTCAGTTAAAAGTATTAATTTCACGCATAAGTTATATAATTAAGTGCTAAATATTGTATTTTTTTTATATTTTTAAATTATGACTATAAGTAATGTTATAAAAAATAAAATAAAAACGTGTATCGCCAAATTAAAAAATGAATAACACAAAAATTATATGAAAAAAAGAATATAATATATGCGAACAAAAATTTAAAAAAAATAATAAAAAAATAACATATGAAAATACAAAAGCCTACAACATACCTTTTGTGTACAACACAAGATCCTCAATATAAAACATGAACCACAACATCAATAAGCCAAAATATATATGTAGTGGTTGCTGATTTGTATTTTTTTTTTTGGTACAAGAGTAATGTGGGATTTTAATCTACAATATACAACATGTAACGGGGTTTTTCCGACATGTATCTGGTTATGCAAACAACATAAAGCTCTTGCAGTTGACTGAGTTATGAATAAGCATTAAATTAAGTTTATTTTTTACAATTCTTTTTTGTAAATTATAATTTTTTTTAACCATAAATAAAGAAATCAAGTTTATTTTGTTGTGATGTGTGGATTGTGGTATGTTTAAAATGCGCAAAGTAATGAATTTCGATATATTATGCATGTGGCACATACGACATGTGGGTGAGATTAACATATATAAAATGCTGTATTTAAATGGTTTAATTTATTTTTTATATTTTTAATTTATTTTTATTTTATATTATAGATTATTTAATCAAATTGTGTGTAAACGTAGCGCTAAATTTAGTTAAACATTTTTAAATTCAATTTTAATAAATGTCACTCATACGTCACATAGTGCTCAATATGCATTTAAACGATTTTTAAAAGGTTTTTTGTGCTTTTTATTAACAAATTATTTTTTTTATAACTACAAAATAATATTGCCGTAATACATTTTAAATGCAATGTGTATAACGTTATAAAAAATCAATTTCACATATGTCACTCATACGTCATGTAGCATGTAATAGGAATTTCATTTAATTTGAACCACATTTTAATGCAATAAACTGCTTTAGTTTACTATTTTCTTAATAACCTTTAACAATTTGATATTTTAATAAATAATTTTCAATTTAATAACTATGTGTTGACCTTAATGTGTTCATAAAAATCGTATCTTATCATATTTGTTCTCGCATTGTTCATTTGCACTTAAAAATTTGATGTAATTTTATATTTTTTATTACTTTTGCTGCAAAATTTCAATTTCAGACATGAGTGGACTGCGTAATAGCAACGCAAATTATGTTCAAATCTATGTGTTTAATGTGGCATTTAGATGATAGCGATATTTTTAGTATCTTTTAATATTTTTCCTTTTAGTTTTTATGTGGTACTGGTTTTAGGTTTTTTTTTTATGTAATTTATATTTTTAATATACAATTTTATTGCTTGAAAAAATTAAAAATGCAGTTTAATTTAAATACTATTTTTCAATACTATTGAATGGGTACTAATTAACGTAAAAGTTATATTTGCAAAACCATACTTTACAGTATTATATCGTAATTTAACGTACTATAAAGTACAAAAATTAGTACAAAGTAGTTATTAAAAAGTACTATAAATTACTAAAACGTAGGTACTACACTCATAAAATCGCATTAAAATTTGTGAATAGGACAGTTATTGATTTAATAGTATACAAATAATAAATATTTTCAAACAAACTCAAATAAATTTTATAGTATTTTGTAGTATTAAATAGGATTCACCGATTGAGTTAATAGTTAATCGGAAAAATATCCTATTGCTTAATTTTAATAGTAAAAACTATTAATTTTATGGAATGTTTTTTCTGAGTGTGACAAACTTATCATACTATAACGCAATTAATCACATACAAAAATTATTTATAAATTGGTATTATAAAGTACTAAAACGTACTTTAACGTACTATGGTGTACTTTATCGTACTATTAGGTACTACATTATACTATAAGTTCTAATACTACTATAAGGTACTATGACTACTATTATGTACTACAATATTATGTTACTAAAATACTAAAATGTATTATTAAGTACTATAACTTACTGCGACGTAATTTAATATACTATAAGGTATTAATAGGTTATATTATGTCTTTCAACGTATTAATTTGAGTTATGCAAAGTATTAAAACGTACTGTAATCTTTTAAAAGTACAAAAACATAATGTAACGCACTGTAATGTATTATAATGTGCTTTAGTGAAAAATTATGTACTACAAAGTTCTTATTAAAAGGTATTATAAAGTACTAAAATGTACTATAAATTTCTCAAATATTTAAAAACGTACTTTACGCACTATAATAAAATATTATGTGCTATCAAGTTTTTATTAAAGTATACTATAAATTACTAAAATGTACTATAAAGTACTAAAACGTATAATAACGTACTAAACTGTAATAGTACGTAATGCAATGTTGTCATTAATAGGTATTATAAGGTATTATAAAGTGCTAGAATGTACTATAATATACAGTAAAGTACTTTATATACTTAACTGTTATTGTTTACTTCAGTTAAAGTTATAACGTACTATTTACTATGTACAAGAAAATTCTTACTGAAAGTTTATATAAAGTACTTCAATACAATGTTTTAATGAAAAGAATTCATAAAGTTCTAAAATGTACAATAATATGTTAAAATGTACTATAACGTTCTGCGGTGTACTTTAAGGTACTACGTACTGAGAAGTACTTATTAAAAGATATCATAAAGTACTAAAATGTACTATGATCTACTAACACGTAATACTATATACTGCATAGTACTTTTGAAAATATATAATAAATTAAAATGTACTTTTGTACTATTACGTACTATAAAGTACTATTACATATTAAAAAGTACTATTACATTTTATAAAGTACTATTACATTTTATAAAGTACGAAAACGTACAATAACGTACTTCACCGTAATGTTACGTACTTCAACGTAGTTATTAAAAGGCATTATAAAATACAAAAATGTACTATAACGTACTGTAACGTACATTAAAACACTATAACATAATATTACGTACCACAAAGTATTTAATAAAAGGTATTACAAAGTACTAAAATTTACAATAACGTACTTCAACATAATATAACGTACTAAACCGTAATAAAATGAAAAACAACATACTGTAACGTACTAAGTACAATGTACTATCACAAACTATAGTATAGTATAACGTACTACAAACTATTTAAAACGTATTATGAAGTACTAAAATGTACTATTCCGCACTCTTATGTACTATGTAATATAACGTACTACAAACATATTAAAATGTTTTATACTTAAACGTACTAAAAAGTACTATGCCATAATATGACGTACTTTAACGTGCTATAATTTATTTTTACATACAAAAACGACATCAAAAAAGTATTATAAAGTACTTAAACGTACTATAACGTACTTCAACATAATATAACGTACTAAACCGTATGAAAATGAAAAGCAACATACTGTAACGTACTAAGTACAATGTACTATCACATACTATAGTATAGTACAACATACTAAAAACTTTTTAAAACGTATTATGAAGTACTAAAATGTACTATTCCGCACTCTTATGTACTAATTTAACGTACTACAAACATAATACAATTTTTTATACTTAAACGTACTAAAAAGTACTATGCCATAATATGACGTACTTTAACGTGCTATAATTTATTTTTACATACTAAAAACGACATCTAAAAAATATTATAAAGTACTTAAACGTACTATAACGTACTTCAACATAATATAACGTACTAAACCGTACGAAAATGAAAAGCAACATACTGTAACGTACTAAGTACACTGTACTATCACATACTATAGTATAGTACAACATACTAAAAACTTTTTAAAACGTATTATGAAGTACTAAAATGTACTATTCCGCACTCTTATGTACTATGTAATATAACATACTACAAACATTTTAAAATGCTTTATTCTTAAACGTACTAAAAGGTACTATGCCATACTGTGACATACTTTAACGTGCTATAATTTATTTTTACATACTAAAAACGACATCTCAAAAGTATCATAAAGTACTTAAACGTACTATAACGTACTTCAACCTAATATAACGTACTAAACCTTACTAAAATGTACAATGACATACTGTACGTACTAAGTACAATGTACTATCACATACTATAGTATAGTACAACATACTACAAACTTTTTAAAACGTATTATGAAGTACTAAAATGTACTATTCCGCACTCTTATGTACTATGTAATATAACATACTACAAATATTTTAAAATGCTTTATACTTAAACGTACTAAAAAATACTATGCCATACTGTGACGTACTTTAACGTGCTATAATTTATTTTTACATACTAAAAACGCCATCTAAAAAGTATCATAAAGTACTTAAACGTACTATGACGTACTTCAACCTAATATAACTTACTAAATCGTACTAAAATGTACAATACCATACTGTAACGTACTAAGTACAACAATTATGAAGTACTAAAATGTACTATTCCATACTGTGACGCACTCTAATGTACTATGTAATATAACGTACTACAAACATATTCAATTTTTTTGTACTAAACGTACTAAAAGGTACTATAACATACTGTGACGTACTTTAACGTGCGATAACTTATTATTATGTACTACAAACGACATCTAAAATGTAATATAAAGTACTTTATATTACATTAGTACTATAATGTACTAAAAAGTACAATATCGATTATCACGTTCTATAAAGTGTTATTATTTTAACTTGTTAAGTACTTTACATTCAAATGTATATTTAAAAAAAAACACTTATTAAAGTAAATTTCATTTAGGTCTTCCTCAGAACATTGCCTTTATCGCCATTTGTCGCCAGACTTTTCCACGTATTTTGCAATCGACTTTAATAGTATTATGGCGTCTTAAATTGGCGCCATAAATTTAACATCATTTATTTCGTTGAATGGCATCGGTGTTTTCGTTTTTGTGATTTATTGTGTCCATAATAATGGAATTCTTATTTGCACTTTTTAGCTATAATTTCCAATAGCATCACGTACACGAAACAATTGTTGCGCTGACATGTTTATTTTTAAATTTCATACAAATTATTTGCTCTATTTCAATTACAGAATAAAAATAAAATTATTGCAGGCGCCGCAATCATTTATATAGAGGTTTTGTGTGCGTTTTTTCGGGTTTCGTTTGATGTTGTGCGGTTTTTTTTTTCGAGAAATAAATCAATTTTATGAGCTGCTGAGTTGGGCAACGCAATGAGTTGAATAAAATGTACAAAATCAACGGAAATAATTATTATTGATTTATTGGTTTTGAATCTAATAAACATTTAGTTTAATTGTTTACAATTTAAATTAATTAATTTAAATAGTTAAAATTATTTTTTATCAAATACCATTAATTTTATTTTTAAAATACCGTGTATTGGCTACGATATATATTTACATTAGTTGTTTAAACGTCAAGTTTATGAAGTATTAGACAAGCTGAAAAATTCCAAATTAAGTTCGCATGCAAAACGGAAGTCAAGACAGCCAACAAGATGGCGCATTAGTCTACAAGTGGGTGCACATGACAGACAGACATACAGACAGACAGAGAGATGGAAGGCGGACGGATGACAGATGTTACAAAGTTGTTGTAAATGTGAGGTATTATTCAGTAACACGCAGTAGCGCGACAAACGGAGTGAAGAAGAAAATATAAAAAATATAAAACAGAAAAAACTAAAAAGAATATTATAAAATTATAAGAAAAACATGTAATATATATAAAATTAAAAAAAAAAAAAAAATAAAATAAAAATATTAAAATAAAATTATAAGAAAAACTTGAAATAAATAGAAAAAAAACAAAAAAAAAATATTCATTATGTGGCATTTAGATGATAGCGATATTTTTAGTGTCTTTTAATATTTTAAATTTAGTTTTTATGTGGTAATGGTTTTAGGATTTTTTTATATAATTTATATTTTGAATATAATGTATGTTAAATGCTTGAAAAAATTAAAAATTGAATGAACAAAATAAAAAATGATTTTGAATTAAATACTTTTTTTTAAGACTATGGAAATCGCACTAATTAACGTATTAATAAACGTAATATTTGCAAAAACGTACTATAAATTATTATATCGTACTATAAAATAGTATAAATTAATAGAAAGTATTTTTTAAAAAGTACTATAAAGTACTAAAACGTTTCATTATGTACTGTGGAAAACTTTAACGTACAATAAATTATTTTTAAAATGGTATTATAAAGTACTTAATGTACTAAAACGTACTATAACGTACTATGGCGTACTATTATGCAGTACTTTATGCTATAAGTACTAAAATATACTGTAGGTACTAAAATATACTAATATGTGCTACTGGTACTATGAATTTCACTTACTCACTTTCACGTAAAATTAGGTACTACAAACTTATGTTACTACAAAATTATGTTATGTTTTAAAATAATTCAAAGTTTAAATTTATACAAAATAAAATAAACTCATGCTATTCAAACACGATAATCTTAGAATAATGGCGACAGAAAAGTGGCGACAATGAATTAAACATTCGAATAATATAAAAATTATAAAACTGAAATCTACGAATAATTAAAATAAAAGTTAATAAAGCTAAAACTAAAACAAAAACCAGCGAGTAAAATTAAAAACATCATTTTAACTAATAACACAGCATAACAACAACGAAAAATATCCGCAATCTAAGTATAATTTTCCGATGGACGTCAAGGTTTTCATCACTAACCCATACTCAGTTTTTTCAGATTGCCTTAAGTCTTTGAGTTACTACGTAAAATAAATATATGAAAATTCTCGTGTTTTTCTACATATTTTTCTCTATAACTTTTTACAGATTTGAGTATTCGATTATGTTCCTTTTATATTCCATTTAGAATACTTCAGCTAATATTTTGAAATAAACCACATAAAATTCGAATTGATCTGACCAAAGTTATGACCAGTCAAACGCAAAAAATATGAATTTTAAGGTGTACCTATTATTTGTTGCATAACATGTATGATTTTCATGATAAAATAAAACTTCCAAATCAAAACACTCGCCAGTGTTTAATTATTTATGCAGAATACCTTACCAGTTTAAAATCACTATAATTGGTTAGAAAGTACTGGAAATAAACTGGTCTAACATTATATATTAAAAAAACAGGGGTGATCAATAACGAAATTTTGAGAAAATCAATGACAAAGTAAAAATTTGTATTTTTCTTTTTGTAAATTTCAACTTTACGTACATTTTAAAAAAGAAATAAATCATGGGATTCGAGGATATGATACACCATTAGAAAGGTAATTTAATTGTCTAAAATTTGAGTGAAATATTGACATTCATTTATCAACAGATTTAATTTTATAACAAATTTACTTGAATAGACTATGTAAGTAATATGCATTTACTAAACACCTTGTAACTTAAACTGGGTGCAAAATGGGACATATTTTTATTTTACATTTTCTTATTTTTTGAATCATAGAATCACCTCACGAGTTATTGTCATCGATGAACCAAACATCCTGTATAATTTTATTGAATTATGAACACTTAATACAGGGGTTTTCAATAAGAGCGCTACAAAAGTTTTTTCAAAGGTTTTTCAACAGGGACGCTACAAAAGTTGAGCGACAGGGACAGCAAACGACGCCATATTTCTTGCCACTCTTTTGACACTTCTCTTCAGTAAGGTTTGCCATTTCATGATGGAAAGATATACTAGCCAACAAAGAGTCTAAATTATTAAAATTTACTACCGAAATTCGAATACGTATATCTTTCCATCATGAAATGGCAAACCTTACTGAAGAGAAATGTCAAAGGAACGGCAAGAAATATGGCGTCGTTTGCTATCCCTGTCGCTCTAATTTTGTAGCCTTACTGAAGAGAAAAGTCAAAAGAGCAACAAGAAATATGGCGTCGATTGTTGTCCCTGCCTCTCTACTTTTGTAGCGTCCCTGTTAAAAAACCCTTTATGTTATGCAATAAATAAATGGTATACCATAAAATGAATATATTGTGTGTTTCACTGGTCATAACTTCGCTCAGATTTTCATCAAGTTTATTTCAAAATATTAGATGAAGTATTCTCAGTGGAATATAGCAGAAATTCTTTAAATCCATCGGAAAACCATACTAAGATTGTGGATAATTAAAAAATGTCTCCATTATTGTCCACTGTATTATATAAAAATATGTAAACAAACCGAAAAATGCAAAATATTATAAAAAAAATAATGAATCTCCAGTCTAACCCTATTGAAAAATATAAATTTAAATACTTGTCACAGACAACATCATCATTTTTTCTTTCTTTTTAAGCGTCACGCGATATTATTTGTCTGACGTGCGGCGTATTATATGAAAATAAAAAGAATTAAGATTTAACAGTACGATTACATTTATGTAAATCAAGAAAAGTAACTTTATTATAGTCTGTCATGACATTTTTTAAATGTGACGAGTATAGAAATAAAAATAAAATAATAAATTTAAATTAAAGACTTGAGATAGGAATTTTCTTGTCAAATTTTATACTACCAAAAATTGAGATTTTCTTTGAAGATAATTTATGAAACTTAAGTATGAAAAATTGGCGTGGTGGGATCATTTTAATGGCCACCTCGCATATAATCCTAATTTTAAAAAGTACAAAAAATATGAGAAATTTTAAAATAAATCGTATTCAAACTAAATACGTATTAATTTTTGATTACAACCATGGGTATGGTCGTACCACGTTTACGCCCAACTGATTTTTTATTATTCAATGTTGATGCAGATTTGTATATTCTATCGAAAGTGTTATAAATTTCAGTTCAATATACCTAAATTTTGAAATCTAATACTCATTAATATAACTGAATCCAGTTATATTTGTAAAAAGATGGAATAGGTCCATCTAGCTTGTCATTATCATTTTTTATGTCACACCATACTTCAAAATTGGTATTGAAAATTACCCCACAAAATATAAAAATTATATGTCGGCGCACTTAGGCCCAGTTAAACTCTTTGAATTATGTTTGTAAATACATCTATGCTATATAGAAAAAAAAAATAAACTCATAAATATTTTAGATACATTTTTTATTTTCACTGCGTAAGTTTTCGATAAAAGTAAGAAATTTTTCCGAAAATCACATGTTTTAAAAGTTACAACAAATGCTGCCGAATTGCTAAAACTTGAACTTTTATTTAATTGTCAAAATTGAGCATATTCCAAAAAAAACTGAATTTTTGAAAAATTTTGGCTTTTACTAAATACAAATATACAAAAATGTTTAATAAAATATTTATTTTGAAGTGAATACTCCAAACTTTTAGACGAAAACTTGGATTTGTCGTAATTGAAGTATTATCTATCGATGGCATTAACATTTTTAGCAGATTTTAACATTTGTTTGTGTCAATTTTTGTCACCACTGCACTGTCACTGTGCGACGTTACCTATTACTTAGTTCACTAAAAAAAAACTATAAAGTGGATTTTTCACTAAAAAATTCAATTTTTCATTAAAAGTTCAAATTTTCACCAAAAATTCCATTTTTAAATTAAAGTTATAATTTTCACTAAAAATTCAATTAAAAAATAAAAAATTACTAAAAATTTTTTTTTTCATTAAAAATCCAAATTTTCACTAAAAATTCCATTTTACTCAAAATTCAATTTTTCATTATAAGTTCAAGTTTTCACTAAAAATTAAATTTTTCATTAAAAGTTCAAATTTTCACTAAAAATTCAAATTTTCACTAAAATTTTCACTAAAAATTCAATTTTTCATTAAAAGTTAAAATTTTCATTAAAAAATCAATTTTTCATTAAAAGTTAAAATTTTCACTAAAAATTCAAATTTTCACTAGAAATTAAAATTTTCACTAAAAATTCAAATTTTCACTAAAAATTCAAATTTTCGCTAAAAATTCAAATTTTCATTAAAAATTCAAATTTTCACTAAAAATTCCATTTTTCATTAAAAGTTCAAATTTTCACTAAAAATTCAATTTTTCACTAAAATTTTCACTAAAAATTCAATTTTTCATTAAAAGTTAAAATTTTCATTAAAAAATCAATTTTTCATTAAAAGTTAAAATTTTCACTACAAATTCAAATTTTCACTAGAAATTAAAATTTTCACTAAAAATTCAAATTTTCACTAAAAATTCAAATTTTCGCTAAAAATTCAAATTTTCATTAAAAATTCAAATTTTCACTAAAAATTACATTTTTCATTAAAAGTTCAAATTTTTACTAAAAATTCAAATTTTCACTAAAAGTTCAAATTTTCACTAAAAATTCAATTTTTCACTAAAATTTTCACTAAAAATTCAATTTTTCATTAAAAGTTAAAATTTTCATTAAAAAATCAATTTTTTATTAAAAGTTAAAATTTTCACTAAAAATTCAAATTTTTACTAAAAATTCAAATTTTCACTAGAAATTAAAATTTTCACTAAAAATTCAAATTTTCACTAAAAATTCAAATTTTCGCTAAAAATTCAAATTTTCATTAAAAATTCAAATTTTCACTTCAAATTTTCACTAAAAATTCCATTTTTCATTAAAAGTTCAAATTTTCACTAAAAATTCAATTTTTCATTAGAAGTTCAAATTTTGACTAAAAGTTCAATTTTTCACTAAAAATTAATTTTTCACTAAAAATTAAATTTTTCACTATAAATTCAATTTTTCACTAAAAATTCATATTTTCACTAAAAACAAAATTTCAATTTAAATTTTTCATATAAATGCTTAGATCGTATAATTAAGAAACCAATACAATAAGGAATACCACTTCTCGATTTAATATAAACTTCTTAATTATTATAATTTGCAAAAAAAAGTAAAACTTTAAATTCGCTTAAGTTAAATGGCTTGAATAACAAAGGCGGCAACACAGCGCATCTATATCTCCACCTAATTTAAATAGCCAGAACTACGACATATAATTTCGGAAAAAAAATCTCGGACTGCTATGAGTCTCTGCTGTCAAAGAGCGGGTGCTTCTCGTTGGCTATGCTAGTTGGTGGTGCCGTATTTATGGCGCACCGCATGCGGCTGAATTTTTGTTTTATTAAAAAGAAAAACAGAAGGACACATAATATGCTGTAGCCAGCAACGCCGCATCGGTTCCACAGCTCAGTGGGTACTATGGCGGATTTAAAATAATGGCACTGACAATGAGAGCGTAAAATAAAAACACCTCTGGAATAAAAAACAAAAAATTGTGTTTAGTACATTGGTAGAATTAAGTGGCAAAGTAGAGATAGCTGATTTTGTCTCCCACCACCAAAAAAAATTAGGTTTTGCATGATATAGTGGGTATTTTAGGGTTTTTTTGGTTAGGACTTTGGGTAAAAACCTCTTTGTTTACTATGAGCATTTCGTTGTTTATCTGGTTTTTGTGCAAATTTTCATTTTCTGTTTTATTTTCAGTTTTACTTGACATTTTTGTGTGGGTTGAACAGGTGCGTTTGGTACAGATTCCCACCTAAGGTGGTTACCTAAATGACCAGCATGTGGCGCTGTTCATTTATTTATGTATTCATTCACGAATATTTGTGTGCGTTCTGTGCAAATTTATCGTCGCTTTGCGTAACGTGACATGGGGCAGAAAGGGGGCAGCCATGCCACAGCCACAACAGAACTTAATTAATTTTCACCGACATACTTTGGACGGGTGCGTGTGTGTTTATTTAATGCTGAAATGCAATAAATATTGCTTTTTAGTGGTCTTAACATTGCTACTGAAAAGGTATTGAAAGAGTACTAAAAATAGTGTTAAGCAAAGCTATATTTAGACTTTAGAAAATCGATGATGTTTTTATTAAATTTTAGTTATTTTACTTTGACAACTCTGTTGTATATTATAAAATATTTTATAAACTAAATTTCTAAAATTTTAATAACAATTTTAAAAAATCAAAATTTTATAATTCATAAAAAAAATCTTTAAAAAAAATAACTAATTAGCAAATTACAAAATTTTAAATTAAAAATTCATTTCTAAAATAATATTTTTTCAAACAAATTAACCTTGATTCAAAAATATCTCCAATTTTAGTTACTCGTTCTGCAGTTATACAATATTAAACACAAAAACATGTCAATCAATTACTTCTCATCATTACCTATGTCTAAAGCAGGAAATATAATCAAATAAAATTAGACCAACTGACTAAAAGACAGACGATTCAACGAGACAGTTACAGCGAACAGCTAATCGCATTTACTGTCGAGAAACCGCAAAAGAATCCGACATAAAACACCAGCCACGCCACAGAAAAATTGAAATGTAATCAAATGAATGAACGAATGGAACGAATGAATGAATCAATAAATGAATGAAAGAAAGAAAGCGTCAATAAAAATTACGTATTTACTAAAACAGCAACTGAAACTAATTCAATAAAGTGGACAGCACGAAAATAAATCCGGAAAACTCAAGTCAAAATATTTGCACTGACATAATACATAATCCTATTGAATCTTAGAAAACATAAACACCAAAAAAAAAAAGTTAAAATCTATTGAAATTTAAAATGTATATCCAGTTTGGTTTTTTAAAATTCTTTTATTGAATTTCAATTTTAAGTAAAATTAAATTTTGAGACTTTTTTTATTGAAAATTTGAATTTATAGTGAAAAATTGAATTTTTAGTGAAAATTTGAACTTTTAATGAAAATTTGAATTATTAGTGAAAATTTGAATTTATAGTGAAAATTTGAATTTTTAGTGAAAATTTGAATTTTTAGTGATAATTTGAACTTTTAATGAAAAACTGAATTTTTAGTGAAAAATTCACTTTTTAGTGAAAATTTGAATTTATAGTGAAAATTTGAATTTATAGTGAAAAATTGATCTTTTAGTGAAAATTTGAACTTTTAATGAAAATTTGAATGTTTAGTAAAAAGTTGAACTTTTAATGAAAAACTGAATTTTTAGTGAAAAATTGAGTTTCTAGTGAAAATTTGAACTTTTAATGAAACTAAAAAAAAAAAAAATGAACTTTTAATGAAAAATTTAATTTTAGTGAAAATTTGAATTTTTAGTGAAAATTTTAACTTTTAATGAAAAACTGAATATTTAGTGAAAATTTGAATTTATAGTGAAAATTTCAATTTTTAGTGAAAATTTGAATTTTTTGTGAAAATTTGAACTTTTAATGAAAATTTGAATTTTTAGTTAAAATTTGAACTTATAGTGAAAATTTAAATTTTTAGTGATAATTTGAATTTTAGTGAAAATTTTAACTTTTAATGAAAAAGTGATTAATTTATTTTGTTTAGTGAAAGTGAAAATTTGAATTTTTAGTGATAAATTTAATTTTTTAGTGATAAATTGAATTTTTAGTGAAAAATTGAATTTTTAGTGAAAAATTGAATTTTTAGTGAAAAATTGAATTTTTAGTGAAAATTTTAATTTTTAGTGAAATATTGAATTTTTAATGACAAATTTAATTTTTAGTGAAAAATTGAATTTTTAGTGAAAAATTGAATTTTTTTAGTGAAAAGTTGAATTTTTAGTGAAAAATTGAATTTTTTTTTTAGTGAAAAATTGATTTTTTTTAGTGAAAAATTGAATTTTTAGTGAAAAATTGAATTTTTAGTGAAAAATTGAATTTTTAGTGAAAAATTGAATTTTTATTGAAAAATTTTACATTAGGATAAATTTGAAATTATTTAAAAAAAAAATGTAATACTTAAAATTAACACGTATAAAAAAAAACTTCTAAAATCCATAAGGAATCAAGAAGTAAAAGGAATGATATACAACTAAGTAGACACATTCTGGATTTATGTTCAGTTCCACTTAGTTATCAAAAAAAGTACTAATATCATTTATTCTTGATATACAGAGGTTAATGTCTTATGCATCAACATTTTTTTTGTTTTCTTCGCAAGATTTAAGAAACACTTGTTCATAAAACTGTTGTTTTTTGTATCTTGCTTTTTCTGTAATAATTTTTATTGTGCTTTGTTTTGCGTTGTCTGTCAGTTATCACCATCTGTTTGTTAGTGTGTCTGTCTGTCAATATGTTGAAAGTTACTAAGAGCAAATATTCTTAATATCAACAAAGTAACTAGTCAGAAATATACGTAGTGTTATATACAGCTAAACAGAAAAATTCTGGATTTTAATAAACAGTTAGTTATCAAAAAATTATCTAAGAGAAATTATTCTTGATAATACAGCTGTTAATATCTTAGGTATCAACAAAAGTTGTTTGCTGTTTTCTTCTCAAAGTTTAAAGAACGTGTGTTGTCTTTCGTTGTAGTCTTTTGATCTAGATAGATCTATGAAACCAAGAACTAGATACATGAACACGTGTTTTTTTTTTCAAAGAATATAGTAAACATTTGGCGTGCTATTTTGGTTTTTTAGTAGTCAATAATTTAACTTCTCAAAATTCAGAAAAAGAAATCTTGTTTACTTTTTTAATAACTAAGTAATATATTTCTTAATATTCAGTTGATATATTCTAGAATTTTAGTAGCATTTACTGATATTAATGAAATTTCTACTATTTTACATTCGAGCCAATTTCCTCTCCAGTTTAAGAAGTCTATTTCCCGCCATGTACTTGTTGATTTAAGAATTCTTTTATATTTTAAACAAAGCTATCTTCGAAAACAATCTGTTGTTCTAGCTTGATAAATGGGCCCTATAACAATCTACAACATTCCATTATGCCTAGCCATAAAGGTAAATTATACTTGACCCCCCCTTAAAAAAAGGTTACATTTCAAATGCAACGCATGATTTAGCAAAAGTGATTGATAAAAGGTTTTGATAGGCAAACATAAAAACAAAAAAACATAAAAAAATCCAATAAAACCAGCATGATTAACAAATGAAAAGGGTAACGTTAAATGCAACACACAAAAACGATGTGTGAATGAAGAGGCCTCTTTTATGAGGGTTCATTTAATGTTAAGCTCACAATTTATAACACGCAGACCATATATAGCACCACAAAAAAAAAACATGATAGATTTATTATTTAATGTAAAAGCAGACAGGCGGAGGAAGGCTGAACAGACAGACAATAAAATATATTGACAGCTGAATTGTGCAGATTTTTTCAAAACCACTTTGCATTTTAAGCCTTAAAAATGCTATTTAAACCATGAAGATTTTTGATGATAAAAATTTTTGATGTGAAGAGATTTTTTTTTGTTTGTTATGCCACCCTTTTGGCACAATTTGTGTTTTATGCATTATTTATGGCGACATGCTCAATTTGAAGGCACCTGCTTAACATGTAATTTATGTTTTTCTGTTTTTTTTTGTTTTATAACCATTAAAACGAAAATATTTTTTTTATAACTTCACATAAAATTTTTATTTTTCTAATGCACGACTTTATTCGTACAAATTTTCTGTATATTTTATTTTATTTTCGTGGACTTTTGTTATAATTTTGGCAGATTTTCTGTTTTTTATGTGGTACTAACTTTTTTTTTCTTGTTACAAATTTTGCCTGCAGGTCTAAAAGTCGTATATGAGAAGAAAAAAAATACAATAAAATTGCATAATAAGAACTTCAAAATCATATGTGCGCCTAAAAGCATTGCTTTGATTACCATGCTCAATGATTTCGTGACCCCTGCCATTAGACGCCTTTAGCCGTTTTGCATACGTGCCGCACGCCATGTATTTTTAGCAATTTAAAGGGTTTTCTTTTTTGTATGTAGTTTTTTTTATATATATTTACCCTATACTCGAGCCTCATATGGTTTTAGGTTGTTTTTTTCTTTTCGTTGGGTTGTCATCGAACATGCGAACATTGTCACAATTTCAGCACAATCCGCACTCAATTCGACATTATTATTATCATTATTTGGTATGGTTAGGTTTAGTGTCGCGGCTCATGAGGCTCACGAGGCTTTTGTGCCTAATTGACTCTTGAGGGAAATTGTCGTCATTTCGGCAGTTCATATGCAAAGTACCTCGTGTTGCAAGTCAAATTTTGCTAATTGAAACTGTCGCATATTTTGGGAAAACTTTAGTTTTTTTATTATTATTTTATAGCACTTTTATTTAATTTCTTTGTACAGAATTTCATTTATTACGATTTCAGTCAAGTTTGTTTGAGAGTTTGTTGAGAGCAAAAATTTCGATTCTTCTTTTCTGAAAGTTTTGACTGAATCAATGTTAACAAAGATACATGGAATATTGACATATCAAGTTGTACACAGAAAAAAAAATGTACATCATATTAATGAATTCCGTTCTTCAAACCAGGATTCATTGTATTAATGACTAACGCCATCAATGTTAAGAATGCTATCATAAATACGAAGAACGCTTGGTAACTGTCGAAAAAGTGTTCTTCAATGTGATGGACTGTATGAGAAGAATACGTTTCATCATATTATTGAACCAAAATATAAAATACAACATATATGTTCTTCATATTGAAGAATGCTGTTCATTAAACCAAATTTCCATCAACATATTTTATTTTTCGTTTATGCAGTTCTTGTGTGTTATTTCTTATATAATGCTTGCTCGACAAGCAAAAATTAGAAAATGTTTTATAATATATTTATTATAATTACAACTTTTTATTATTAAAAAGTTATATTTATAAAAATATATTTTTGAAAAAATAAAATTTTTTTCGAACAATTTTTTTTTCGTAAAATTTTTTTTTTCGAAATTTCTTTTTTTCGATTTTTTTTTTTTTCGAAAATTTATTTTTTCGAAAATATATTTTTTTCGAAAAAAATGTTTTTTAACATTTTTATTTTGTCCAATATTTTTTTTTTGTACATTTTTTTTTACTGTTATTTTTTAAATAAAATTTGTACACTTTTTTTTCGAATTATTTTATAAAAAAAATTTTTTTGAAAAAATATTATGAACAAATTCATTAATATGACAATTTAAATTCATTGTCTTGAATATTTTGTTCATATATATAATGAATACATTAATTAATATGTCATTTAATGAACGGTGGTATAAATATGATGAATCTGGTAGTTGGTGAAAAAATTCATAATTTTTATGAATAAATTCATCATATTGAAGAATTTTTTTTTCTGTGTATTTCAATTTTAATTTATTCAGTTCCATACATTTTATAGAAAACAATCTATAGATTGCTTTATATAGAACATATTTGATACAAAATATGGTTTTCATTACATTCAATAATTATATGTAATTATTATATTTAGTTATTTGCAATTTAAATCTGTATTTGAAAAAGTGTAATTTTCTTACAATTTTTGGTTTATTTTTTATTCAATACATTTTCTCTCTATCATTTCTTGAAATTGATTTTGTCTACAATAATGGTAGCGCGTATCTAATGAGAAAATGCAAGAACACGAATACGGTATAGTAGACATGTTCTTGCTTTGGTCCTTGGCCTTCTTGTTCTTGCAGATTCATTATTGTTCTTGCATAAATTCTAGAGCAAGACCAAAAACAGAACATTCCCGGTTATCAATACATGTATCATTTTTAAGTTTTTTGTATAAAATATTATTACGAAAATACAGTCTAATGAAAACTGTTCTACAATTTCGTATCTCTGTATTGTGTACAAAATAGAAACACTCTTATGTTTGGTTTAAATTATAACAATTAACTTTATTAATTCACTTTAATAAACAATTTTACTAATAACAAATTCTAACAACTATTTAACTTGACATTGACCACATACGAGATGCACTCGACCAATTTCCAATCACTACTGAAGTGTTGTGCCTCAGATGCGGCGCCTTTATATACTGCATGCGTCAGTTCGACACGTTTCGACATATTTCGAGAACCTTCTACTCGTTTCGTGAATGACATCTCATTCGCACTTATGTGTTTTTAATGCGCTGATCTTCTATCTCTTTCTCGTACACTGTCTCAGTGCGACGAATGATCTTCCGTCTTTTAGTGCGCTCATTTACTCTTGCACACTGAACCAAATTACCTCTTTTCGTAACAATATTAAAAAAATATAAAAAAAATAGTTTTCCCAGAAACTTTAAACCAGGGTTATCTATTTTATACCGTTCAACAGTAAATGTTTACGAAACGATCGCATTTGAACTAATACCATTTATCGTTAACGATATAAAGTGTTAGCGGTAAATACCAGTATGAAATGTTACTATACCGGTAAACAAATGTTATAATATAATAATAGTTTGGCGCTACAGTCCTGTATAGAACTTCGTACGTGTTATATTTGTACTCAAAGTGGTGGGACCTACAGTTTATTGCCGGATCCGAACGGCGGGTGAGAGCTTTTCATAGGCAATGTTTTACTCTCGTAGGTTTGCCATTTACTGCCGAGAGGTAGCGCGGTATAGAAAAATGTTTCTATGAAAAGATGTTGTTAGCCCCAGTCCAGGCTTGAACCGGGGACCTTTCGGCTAGCAGTCCAACGCACTAACCACTGAGCTACCGCGGCTACCACAAATGTTATACTTTTTGCAAATTTAAATACCTCCGTTTTATTTTATTACTGAAAAAACGTTTCAAAAAATTATAATGTTCCAAATTTCTATGATTTTTTCATGTTAATTTTGAAATAATCAACCAAAATATAAATAAATTTTTCCAAACTAATGTTTACACAGAAAAAAAAATTCTTCAATATGATGAATTTATTCATAAATATTATGAATTTTTTCACCAACTACCAGATTCATCATATTGATACCACCGTTCATTAAATGACATACTGATGAATACATTCATTATATACATGAAATTATTCATACTATCGAACATCATACTAAAGATCAAAATATTAAATACAATGAATTTGAGTCGTCATATTGATGAATTTGTTCATAATATTTATGAATATAATATTTCTTTACGAATTTTTCAAAAAAAAAAAAAATAATTCGAAAAAAAGTTTTGTTGTAAAAATTGTTTTTAAAAAATAACAGAAAAAAATCAATTAAAAAAAAATAATCCGAAAAAAAAATGTTCGAAAAAAAAATCGAAAAAAAAAATTTTCAAACAATTTTTTTTTTTAAATATATTTATTAATAAATATAACAGAAAAAATAAATAAAAAAAAAATCCGAAAAAAAATCGAAAAAAAAAAATTCAAACAACATTTTTTTTTTTAATTTTTATTTATAAATACAACTTTTTATTAATAAAAAGTTGTAACTGTAAATAAATATATTATAAAACATTTTACTATACATGTCGTGCAAGCATTATATAGGAAATAACATACAAAAACTACTTGAGAAATGAGAAGTACGCCAAAAAATGAACGAAAAGTAAATATTTTGATTGAAATTTGGTTTAATGAACAGCATTCTTCAATATGAAGTAATATATATTGTATTCTTTGTTCTTGATCATTAATATGATAATACGTATTCTTCACATACATTTTATCATATTGTAGAACACTTTTTTGACAGTTACCAAGCGTTTATCATATTTATGATCGCATTCATAACATTGATGTCGTTAGTCATTAATATTATGAATGGCTCATCAATACAATGAATCATGGTTTGAAGAACGGAATTCATTAATATGATGTACATTTTTTTTTCTGTTTAGTAGTCAGTAAACTCTTCGGTTTTTCCTATCAGTAACCGACCAGTTATTGACTAGTTTTACTGGATGGGATAATCTCTTCAAATCCCTACCAGTAACTAAGCAGCATTGGACTAGTTTTACTCGGAACAGACCAGTTTTTGATTCGTTTTACTGGCGGGGATATACACTTAAAATACCTACCAGTAACCGACTAGATTTTGACTAGTTTTCACTCGTGAGTATATACTATTTAAATTCCTACGAGAAACTTAGCCATATTTGAGCTGCCTAGTAAATTCTTGCTTTGGTATTGACTAGACTAAAAAAGTCTAGTTCCAGCACTAGTCCAAAGTGAACTAAAACAGAAATGACTACTTCCGGGAATTAGTTCAGAACTCAATGAAATTCACTAATTTAATGAAAACATTTGCTATTCCTCGTTAAATCAGCATTTGTGTCTGCTAATAAGAATATTTGTACGTCAATGCAGCAAATTAATTAGTCGGCGCAGTTTCAGCAATTATAAAGGGTTTTTCAATAGGAACGCTACAAAAGTTTTTTTCAAGTGTTTTTCAATAGGGACGCCACAAAAGTAGAGCAACAGGGACAGCAAACGACGCCATATTTCTTGCCGCTCTTTTGACATTTCTCTTCAGTAAGGTTTGCCATTTCATGATGGAAAGATTTTCTATTCTAACCAACAATTTCAAAAACGCTAAAATCTGTTTTTAAGATTTGACTTAATACAATTTTATTTTTGTCTCTCTAATTTTGCAAAAGTTCGGCACATAAATGTGCTACGAAAAGCAGTATTTGGCTTCTTAAGTTTCACAATATAAAACTTTTAGTTTTAACATTAAGTTTATCGCTACTTTTGCTATTCTATACAGTGTGTTCTGCCGACTTTAACTACTTCATTTCAGAGTTCGGCTTTTTCTACAAACTCTGTCTGTATGTCTTTCACTCTGTATGCCTTGCTGCCTGTCTATGCAACACGTCTTCGCAACTGTCAGCCAACTAATTAATGCCAATGACACAAAATTTCACAACGATATAAAACTAAAACTAAAATAAATACATATCATTAAAAATATCGCTGTGGTGTCAAGTTTTATTAGAGACGAACACAGCCAAAAATAAAAAAAAAATAAACTAAAAGTTTTAATGACACAACAGCCACTGACGACACTCAAACTAAGTACGTTATTTATTTTATGCATATATTGTATGCTTTCTATCAAAATACAAATGGTGTTGAATGTTAAAAAATTTGTATAAATAACTGTGTTGAAATTCTCCAAAGAAATTTAGTCCTAATGATGCCATTAATCAGTGCAGAATTCAAGTGGTGTCTGCGCTTAATTATGGGGTTCTTCAGAGGGTGTAAGTTGCCTTATGTAGAATGTTGTGTGAAGGGTCATTTTAAAATGATGATAGTTATTTGATTAAAACAATTTTAACCATCACTGAGAGTGAGGCTTCTTTAAATAAAGATTTATCTTTTGAATTTTATAAATTTCTTTTATAGATAGCAGCATTTAAAATTAAAATTAAGCGAATGGTTAAGTGATATTATATATTTTCGAAACAATAGCTTGATGTTTATTATGATCTAAAAATTTAAATAGCTTCGTTGGAGGATTTTTGGGTATTAAAATCAATATAAATGCTTTCAAATATACATTATTCCTAATAATAATAATAGTTTGGCGCTACAGTCCTGTATAGAACTTCGACCGAGCTCTCTCACCATTTGAGCTGTGCGAGTTATATTTGTACTCAAATTGGTGGGACCTACAGTTTATTGCCGAATCCGAACGGCGGGTGAGAGCTTTTCATAGGCAATGTTTTACTCTCGTAGGTTTGCCATTTACTGCCGAGAGGTAGCGTCGCATAGAAAAATGTTTTCTATGAAAAAGATGTTGGTAGTCGCTGGGTATCGAACTGCGGACCTTTCGGCTCGTAGTCAAATGCACCAGCGACTTTTTACACGAAGTCCAACGCACTAACGAGACGAGCTACCGACGCTACGTTATTCCTACTAAGAATATTTTTTGCATAATAAAATAAATTTTTATTTGTTTACAAAAAACACCTCCGTCTTGTTTATAGCAATAAATACCATTTAATCATTGAAGCATTACAAATATTCAATAAGAATTCTATATAACGCTTACTCGACATTTTATTAATTTTACTCTTTTTCGTATGACGCCTACGTCATCGCATATCTGCTTTGTGCTATTGTCGTAATAATACTTAATGTGTATTTTTAGCAATAATAGGTATGGTAAAATATGTAAAGGCAGACAAAAAGGAAACAATGCGTATACACTGTGCGAAAAAAACTTAAATATTTCTAATTTTAGAACTCAAACCTTTTATTCTTACTACCACATAACACTTATTCCCCAAAATAATTCAACATCAAGATAATTTTTCCCTGAAACTATTCTTTCCGGTATAATTTTTGCCTGACTCAATCATTACCCGTTACAGAACTTTTTTTTAGAGAAAATATTTCCTCCAAATAATTTTTATTAAACCATTTTTTTTCTTTTCCAAATATTCCCCGCGACAATTTTTTCCAACTAGTCTTTCACATAGAAAAAAATAATCAACCATAAATTATTGTGTACCATTAACTGGTCTAGCAACGAGTTTTATGTATTTAGCCAACACATTCGCTAAAAAAGTGATTTGCTTCCAAAAAATATACCAATTAAGGACTTCGCATAAATAGCAAACTATTTAATTGGTATGGTCGACGTTTTAAAAGTATTTTTTATTATATACAAATAATATAATTCTCATTCAGTTAATTAAAAAATAATGTTATAAATTCTTATATATGGGCCATTCCACACCAAATCGACCAAAAAAAGTCAAATTTGAGATTTCACTTTTTCGATCTTAATGAACTTTTGGCAACTGATAAAGGGTATCGAGTTATTTACTAAACAATTTTTTTTATTTTTTCCGACCACTACTTCCAGAGATACAGTGGCTCAAAGTTGGAAAAAAAGTGCCAAAAATCACTTTTGTACTTTTGTTCATATTTAAATATCTCTTGAACCAGAAATGCTAGAAACTCCGTTAATAGCTCGTTTTAAAGCTAATAGAACAAGATTTTAGAAAAATTAAGTTGTAATTTCCAAACGGTAACATGTGGCACGTGGTCATTATCCTTGCACTTCAAAATTGTGGTCCTTAAAAAGGACCCTTTTTAAAATTCTGAAAAAAATCCTAAATTTTCGTCAATTTATTGTTAATGTTCATGCAAAATTTCAAGATGGTATTTTGATTGCATCATATTTTAAAAAAAATTTTAAAAAATAATTGAAATCGAAGTAGGTGAGTTCCAACCGCTGGTCGATTTGGTATATTTTTCTGATGATGAAGTTGGAAGCATAATTAAATATGCAACCATTGTCATCATCACCATTTTTGACGACACAGGTAGAGAATGATCAAGGTCTATAAGTGTATATCTTGGCATATACCAAATGGGAATAATATGCGCGCAACCAAATGCGCAAACAAAAATTCCATCGTTTCGTTGTTTGCCGTTGTTCATTCGCTGCAAGCTCGCATCGTGACGCCGTGTCGTGTGCTCAGCAACGGCAATTGCTAATGTAATTAATTCAATAGTCGTTTTAGCAAATTATTTAATTGTATTGATGTAACCTTTTCTATTTTTTCTATTATTAATTCAGATGATTAAATATTTAATCAATACAATTATTCCATAGTCGTTACAGCAAACTATTAATTTGTATTGATGTAAAATTTTGTTTTTTTTTTCTGTTAATTTATTAATTAATATGATTAAATATTTAATTGTATTGATGTAAATTTATCTATTTTTCTGTTATTAATTCAGATGATTCAATATTTAATCAATACAATTATTCCATAGTCGTTTCAGCAAATTTTTAATTTGTATTGATGTAAAATTTTGTTTTTTTTTCTGTTAATTTAATAATTAATATGATTAAATATTTAATTGTATTGATGTAACTTTTTCAATTTTTCTGTTATAAATTCAGATGATTAAATATTTAAACAATACAATTATTCCATAGTCGTTTCAGCAAACTATTAATTTGTATTGATGTAAAATTTTGTTTTTTTTCTGTTAATTTAATAATTAATATGATTAAATATTTAATTGTATTGATGTAACTTTTTCAATTTTTCTGTTATAAATTCAGATGATTAAATATTTAATCAATACAATTATCCCATAGTCGTTTCAGCAAATTATTAATTTGTATTGATGTAAAATTATGGTTTTTTCTGTTAATTTATTAATTAATATGATTAAATAGTTAATCAATTCAATTAAAGTTCGTATCGGCGATGACTCAATTAAAATTAATTGTATTGATCAAATTTTTTGCTATATTTACACATATATTTTTTTCTGTGCAACAATACTTTCCAAGACAATTTTTCCACGAGTTAATGTTTTCCCGGATCCCTGAAAAAAATCCCAGACAACAATTCTGCCTCAGACAATTCTTCCCCGAGAAAACCTACTTCGTCAGTTATTCCCTCGAGATAATTATTCGCAGAGACAAATCTTCTCCGAGACAATTCTTTCTGGTGAAAAATCTCTCTAAACATTATTCCCCGAGACAATGTTTTCCCGAAAAATTTTTACTTGAGACTTGTTTTCCATAAAAAGTTATTCCGAAGAAAATTCAACACTACGACAATGTTTACCCGGTACAATGCCTCCAGACCCAATTATTTCCCAAAACAATTATTCTTTGACGCAATTTTTTCCTGAATCAAAATTTATACGAGACAGATTTAATTTCGTTAAAATACTTCCTCGAAATATTTTTTATTGAACAATTGTATTCTATTCGTTCTAACTATACTTCGCAAAACAATTTTACCACGAGTTAATGTTTACCCGGATATTTCATCTTTGACAAAAAAATTTATTAGAGCTAAATGCGCTAATTTTTTCGGAAACATTTATTTTCCGGGTGAATTCAGCCATGGGCAATTCTTAACTGAGAAAATATTGTCAGCAACAATTATTCTCTAAGACTTCAAACAATGCTTTCTCAAAATTTATCACGAGACAGTTCTTTCCGGAGACTAAACTTCCCCGAGACAATTCTTTCTTGAGAAAAATATTTCCAACAATTATGCACCGAGACAATGTTTTCCCGGCCAATTATTACATGAAACTATTTTACCCCTAGACTGTTAATCCGGAGAAAATTCATCACTGAAATGCTTCCAGAGTTAATTATTACCCGGGACAATTCTTATCTGAGACAATTCTTCCCAACACGAGAAGCAATTTTTGCTCATACAATTCTTTCCTGTGACAATTTTTACCACACACACAGAAATGTACTGTCGTTTGAGGCTGTTTTTCGACACTTTTTACTGTTGAAATAGAGCCATCAGTAAGTTACTGTTGAAAAAGAGTTAAAACGACAGTAGAAAGTGTCGAATAGCCTAAATGTATAATTTACAGCCAACAGTAGCTACTTTCGATCCAACAGTTGCTGTTGTCTACTCTACATAGACAATAGTTTACTGTCGTTTTAACTGTTGAAACTTTTGAAATTTGAAAGGTTCCTAATGTTCAATATTTTTTTATAAAATTCGAAGTTATAAAACAATGTTTTTATTTAAAGACCCTTTATTATACATATAATTTAAAAATAATAGTAATAATAACAATTGTTGTCACAACAGCTCGTTCGACAATACTCTCTTGTTCGGATATTGTTGATTCGCGATATATTGGGCTTCGTTGGGTCGATCGAGTTAGTTAAGCAGCACGAGGGGAATTTACTGTTTCAAATCCGTGAGCTCAAAACACGCGATTTAAAGAACATAAGAATCACCTAGTGGCTGCGTTATCTCCCATTGTCTGCACCAGCTGCATAGCGCATCCCCAAATGCTGTATGTCCTCAGTCGTGTGACAAACCTGCAAAATGTGAACACATTTACTAATTTAACATTTAAGTACCATATTTAAAAATTACCCAGCTGGATAGTACAATTGATTTGATGTTTTAGGCACACGTATTGAATCATCCGCATCTTGCTACTTTCGACATTCCTAAAGCACTCGATTAACAACACTCTGTCTGCGATAACAGCTCTAAATGAATTCGAAACGCGTCCATAGGACACCATATAGAGGGAACATAATGGATCAACTCTGGACTAAGTGGTCGACAACTCAATGATTGCCGTCACCTCAGAACATAAAAACTATTTTTCCATAAAAAATTCTTCTTCGAGATTTTTCTTTCTAAAGAAAATTATTTCCCAATACTATTTACCTTCCAAAAGACTATCTTCGCCAATACTTTGGATAATACTTGTTTCCGAATAAATTTTTCCTGATATATTTCTTGTTAGAGACAATTATCCAGTCAATTACTGCTTGGAAAATTCTTTCTCGAGACAATTTTACCCGACACAACTTTTCGCCAATACTATTCATTAAAGACAACACTTCCAAGCACTCCCAAATATATTTTTCTCAATAATTCTTTCCCGAGATAATTCTTTCCCGAGATAATTCTTTTCAGACATATTCTTTCCAGAGAAAGTTCTTCCTTGAGACTATTAAACACCGGAGAATTTAATCCAAAACAATTCTTCTCCGATAATACATTTTATTAAACAACACTACCCAAAAAATACTGAGAAATTTCGCTTAACTTAAGAATTGACGGGGAATATTTTGTCAGAGGTATAATTATCAGAAAAGTATTGTCGGACTTATCTTTTCTTACAGTGCCTAAATACATAACTAGCTGTTGGAGATTTTCAAAGATATCATAATGTCAATGTCAGCATAGTTAGTCACGAACATGCGTTTGGTGTATTGAAATAAACATTTTTTATATGCGTTCCTTTTTATCGGACTTTTTTAGCAATGTGCGTAATACGTAATGTACACATGGCACGTCAACTGTCAATTTCTATACATGGCGGGTCCCTTCAATGGCATTTTTACGTTTCTCACACCTACCATAGTCACGTTTTATACATCAGCATAACTTCAAGAATCTATTATAACAATTGCGATTGAAATAGAAATATATTCGAAAGGTTATTTAATGAAAAAGTAGTACAAAAATATCAAAATATAGAATTTACAACAAACGGTATGCACTACATTTCAACAGTTCTAAATTATATTTATTGTTTTTTAATTTTTAATATTTTTTTATTTAAAAAAAAAAAATTAAAAAAAAAAATGTCTGATTATTTATAGCATAAATTAGATTAAATTATGACGGTTTAACACGCGCCTGCATGAATTATGATTGTGTGTCATTTTGTATCTATCAGTCGACAGTATATTAATAGAAAGGAGCGAAAAGTAAAATAAAATAATAAGCACTGTACTACAGACATGACTGACATGCCAAATGTGGTACATCTTTGAGGCGGAGAATCACAAATGTATCAAGGCATAAATGTTAATGAGACGCAAAATGTGTTTGAAATGTTAATTTTTTTCAAAATTATATATTATACGTGTTAAATTTGAAATTAAAATACTTTGTGATTATACAAATATTGTATAGGATAAATAATTTTTTTTTTTTTAAATATTGAGAGAAATGTTCTCATAAACATGTGTTATACGCCTTCATTTTCAAAAAATTAATTATAATATCCAGCCCAGAATAAGTAATCATAATGTTTTGTTAATAATTTATCAATTATTATGATTATATATGTATAATACATTCATAAATCATGAGTAAATGAAATAGATTCTGAAATACATTTTATGATTTATTATTCATAATTTATGATTAAAATGTCAAAAATTATGCCAAATAACCACAGCCTGCAGATGGAAAAACAAATCAAAATTATGCGAACGAAGTGAATTTAAAATTTGTCAATAGGAAAGAAACATTAGGAAGGAAAGGAACATTAAAAGAAACAAGGGAAAATACATCACTTCATAGAATATATTCATAAATCATGAGTAAATGGAATAGATTCTGGAATACATTTTATGATTTCTTATTCATAATTTATGATTAAAATGTCAATTAATTATGCCAAATAATCGAAGCCTGCCGATCGAAAACCAATCCAAATTATGCGGAACGAAGTGAATTTAAAAATATAATATTTCATTGGGAAAGGAATATTAGGAAGGAAAAGAACATAAAAAAACAAGGGAAAATAAATCAATTCAAATAATATATTCATAAATCATGAGTAAATGGAATAGATTCTGATATACATTTTATGATTTATTATTCATAATTTATGATTAAAATCCAAATGCAAAACGAAGTAAATATAAAACCAGTTGGGAAGGTTAGATCACATGGGAAATTTTAAAGTAGGTGTAATTATGATAGTTAGGATTATCAAAATTATAGTCGGTCTAAGCCGACTATAAATACCCTACACATATGTGTGGTTACCATTCAAAGTGATATATAGGTCACCAGGGTATACGAATCCTGAAAATAACTACAAACATTCAATCGCTGAAGAGTTTCCATTCATTTGATACCCATATTTACAAATGGGTAGGTGTACCGAATTTCGATTTTTTTTTTTGTGAACCACAAGTCTTTTCGCCGGAAAACTTTATTATCATGTATTTGAGCATGATGTCAATATATATTTGACCAAAAAAGTTTACCTAAGCACGTATACATAAAAATTGATCTTTTTATGTACATTTTATATGAGGTATTTGAACATAAGTGGTCGGATCATAGGTCACAATGGACCGATCTCGCCAATTTCGCACATACAGCGTAGGTATATTAGTAATCTAAGTTATAAGTTTCATTTATCTAGCTCTTCAATTGTAGTAGGGATTTCAACAGACAGACAGACGGACAGACAGACGGACATCGCTAAATCGACTCAGGAGGTCATGCTGATCAAGAATATACATACTTTTCCATACCGGAGATGCTTCCTTCTGGGTGTTACAAACGGCGTACCAAACTGAATATACCCTTTCACTCTTAGTGTAGGGTATAAATACAGGGTGGTCCGCTTTGTTGTGCAAATATTTTAGGGACTGATTCCTTGGTTCATTTCATGAAAAAATTGTTCTAGTGTTAGCGTCTATTTGGAACACCCAATGATATACAGGGTGTTTTCACAATTTATTTTACAAAAATTGATACAACCGTATAATTAATTATAATTTCTACAATGTATAGCCTAGAGCAAAAATATTACATTAATTTTAAAGATAATCGATCAAAGTTTCTAGTAAAATTTTAATATTGCCATTTTATGTGGTGCGCTCGGAGATTATCCTTATCAAATTAAAAAAATAAATATTTTATTACAACGTTTTTTTTTATAAAACTTCGTTTTTTTCGACATTTTTATCTAACATTTTATTTATCTTTTTTTAATATTTGAATGTATCATAGTGTAATAAACAATTTCTTCATATAATATTTTTCTCTCGCACTTACCGTTTTCCTTGCAGCGCACTCCATGTAGTGTTCTCAAAATTCTCAAATTCCTCAAAATACCATTTTGTTATGAATGGTATTTATGAAATTTATTTTATAAAATTTTCATTCAGAATATTTGTTAAAAAGTGTTTTACGGAAAGCAATGGAAAGAAACATTAAAAAAAATAATGCAAAATAAAGGGTTTTTCAATAAGAGCGCTACAAAAGTTTTTTCAAGGGGTTTTCAACAGGAACGCTACAAAAGTAGAGCAACAGGGACTGAAAACGACGCTATATATCTTGCCGCTCTTTTGACATTTCTCTTCAGTAAGGTTTGCCATTTCATAATAAAAAGATATACGAATTCGAATTTCGTTAGTAAATTTTAATAATTTTGACTCGTTGTTGGCTCGTATATCTTTCCATCATGAAATGGCAAACCTTACTGAAGAGAAATGTCAAAAGAGCGGCAAGAAATATGACGTCGTTTGCTGTCCCTGTCGCTTTACTTTTATAGCGTCCCTGTTGAAAAACCCTTTACATCACTTAAACTTATTTTACTGTTAAATTTCACTTTTATTTTTAAATGATATATTCTTGACTGCAGCTAAGACGCAAGAATTGCGCATCAAGAAAATTTTAAAACACAAGTGATGAATAAATATTCAAAATTTTGCATGTTATGCTTAATAATAAAATTTGTAAAATTTATGAATCCTATTCAACATGAATACATAGTGATTTTGAATTTTTTATCCATGAATTTTGCAAAAAATTTTTAGTATTATACATAATTTATGAATATAACTCATAAACAAGAAAATTAGAAAATATTATGAATGTCTTATTCGTCAATATTCACTAAAAACAATTTTCACCGTGAATGCTTTAATTATATTACAGAATGTTTTGTAAATAATCAATATATTAATGAATATAAATTGTTATTCCATTTGTTAGAAATTATTCATATGAATAATTAACAGTATGAATAATTTCTAACAAATGGAATAATTATTTATATTCATTAATTTATCGATTATTTACTAAACATTCTACAATATTATTAAAACATTCAAGATGAAAATGGTTTAGTGAATATTTATGAATAAGACGTTCATAAAACATAATTATTTTCTAATTTTCTTATTTATGAGTTATATTCATAAATTATGTATAATACTAAAAAAATTTTGCAAAATTCATGGATGATAAATTCAAAATCTCTAAGCATTCATTATGAATAGGATTCATAAATTTTCAATTCAACAGTAGATATACTGCTGAATCGAATTCTAGAAGTTTCCAGAAATAAATACACTAAACGAGCATTCATATTGCTTACTTATGCTTTTTAACAGTCGTATGTAACGCATAAGTTACTTTCAACTCACAACTCAGATGAGGTGCTCTCATATATTAGAAGTTTCCACAAACTTCTACACTTAATGTGAATTCTTTATTGAACGAAATATTAAATGTTTCTTTTTGAATCTATTCGATTTAAACATTTCGAAACTATAAACTTTTACCAAATTCTTTTCAATTTCAAAATTTAAATAAAACGATATAGCTTAAATTTCAAAGAATTGCTTAACTCACTAAAAACAAGCAATTATTTTAATAAATTTATATTGTACATATTTATATATTCAACTCATTAAATTAAATTATGGTGCCAGCAAAAACGTTACATAGACAAATTAAATACATCTCTCTTTTGCCATAGAAATATAACAAATATATATCTTCATGATACTTGTCCATGCCCAAAAAGCTAATTAACTTTTTACAAATTACAGCTTTAATTCGAAATTATTATTTGACGTGACAACCATTTCATTAGAAGCATTTTTAATATGCTCACGACACTGGTAACAAATTAAAGAAATAAACAAGAGACATGACAAAAAAACACAAATTTTCACAGAAAATAACATGAAATTTGTGTATTTTCTCTACGCCTATAAATTCATATTAACTACAGCAAGTATTCAAACAAGAGCCAACAGCAAATAATATATGCGAGAGTCCAAAAGCAAACAGTATATGTCATTAATACAAATTAAATAATCGACAAACACGTGTTCAAACAATCGTAGATTTTAACAAAAGACAAATAAAGAGATGTACATAATATGGATTGATATTAGTAAAATAAATACCACTATTCTATAGAACAAAATGTTGATTAAAATTGTCTTGCTCTTGCTTCTTTGTTTTCATTGTAAGAACAAAAGATTTCCAATATTAAAATCATTGATTGCTAATGGCAGGAACAAGAGCAAAACGAGATGATTGATCTTCGTGCAGGAGCAAAACTATGTGTGCTAGAGCAAAAGAATGCTTAGCTTTTATTGCTCTTGCAAATAACTATTACAGTATCGAACAAAAATGGGTGATACGCAGAACAAGATTGATATATTTCTTGTAAGCGCAAACAAATATCACGGATGCTTTAGTAAGAGCGAGCACAAGAGCAAGAGCGAAAACAAGACCTTGTGAACCTTTGCAAGAGCAAAACTATGATAGAGCAAGAGAAAGATTCTCTATTATTACTCTTGCAATTAACTATTACTGCATAGAACAAAAATGAGGAATACAAAAGCAAGAACATGATTGATATTTATTTTGTAGGAGCAAACAAATTTCACGTGTACTTTTGTAAGAGCGAGCACAAGAACAAGTGCTAACAATACTTTGAGAGAGCTTTATAAGACCTAAACTATGTGTGCAAGAACAAGATTCAGATTGCCATTTTTTGCTCTTGCAAATAACAATCTCTACATGCAAAAAATATGAGTGATACAAAAGCAAGAGCAAAAAATAAAAAATAATGTGTATGCAAGAGTAAAAACAAAAGCAAGAATAAGATTATGATTATTTGTTTAATTAAATGTTAGCAGACAAAAGCAATTATCTTTAGAAAAGGTATTGATCAGAAATCTTTAGTTTTTATTCTTGCATTATACTCTTTTATTTTATAGAAGAGCAATAATCCATTTGATACTGTTGTAAGAGAACAAGAGCTAGAAGAGCAATACAAAATCATTGAGACTTTTGCAAGAGCAAGGAAAAGTACTAGAGCTAGATTACCTTTGTAAGAGCAAAACTGTGTGTGCTAGAACAAGATTAAGATTAATACTTTTTGCTCTTGCAAATAACAATTAAAATATATAGAACCAAAAAGGGGATACAAAAGCTAGCACAAGAGCAATATTTTATTTTTATGCAAGTATGTTTTTTTTTTGCTCTTCCATAAAATGAAAGAGCAAATGCATGAATAAAAACTAAACATACTAAAGAGCAAAACAAGAGCAAAACCATACATGCAGGAATAATATAAAGATTAAAACTATAAGCTCTTGCATATAACAATTAATATATAAAATAGGAACACAAAAGCAAGCACAAGAGCAACATCTTTTTATGCAAGAATGATTTTATTATTGCTCTTTCATAAAATGAAAGAGCAAATTCATGAATAAAAACTGAACATACTAAAGAGCAAAACAAAAGCAAAACTATACATGCAAGAATAATATAAAGATTAAAATTTTTAGCTCTTGCATATAACAATTAATATATAAAATAGAAAAATAAGGAATACAAAATCAAGCACAAGAGCAATATTTTTTTTATGCAAGAATGGTTTTGTTATTGCTCTTTCATAAAATGAAAGATTAAATGCATGAAAGCAAGAACAGTAACATGATCATAAGTTGTTTCCCAGTCTGCCATGTCTCGGAGACCTTCAATGCCTCGAAGCATTCTCGAATAACTTCTATAAAAAAGTTCGATCTCGTTGCTTTCTCGATTCTTGATATTTCAACTTGAACTTTGATCATTTTTTCTTCGATATCGGCCCGATTTCGAAAGAGTTCACCTACCTACAATGTAGGTTCAATTTGACACTCGATATCTCGATATCCGATATCCGATAACGTGTGATTTCTCCATCTACTCGCATTGATCTCGTAACGAATGGCAAACTGTGTTGTTTCGAAATAAATAATGTGGATTTTTATTTTGTGACCGGGATATTATCAAAATTTTTGTATTATTGATTTATATTTTGGGAAAAATGAATAAATATTCCAAAATACACATATGTTATTAATTTTTTTTTTAATACATTATTAATTTATTTGACATATGTGCTAATGGATGTTGACAAACATATTGTGCTAGGCACATTAATTCAACTAATTAACATTAACATGTAATAACAGCCAGACTTACAGTCAGACGTATATTTAAAAAAAGTCCCTATAATAAAAAAAACCCATAATTACAATGAATATAAATTGATTTGTGTGACAAGACGTTAACGCTGTAGGTGGCACAGCTGTTGGAAAAGACGTTAATTTCACAGCATGAAGAAAAAAAATAATAATCGAAATTAAAAGAGCAACAAGTTTGTTAAATTATATAGCGCAGTGTATAAAACTTTGAGAAGCTACGTTTAAAGTTTAACAAAGTTTTTTAAATACCTCAGAAAACCAATGAAAGTTGAAGGGAGATTTCTAGTTGGATTTTTCAACACCCCAATAAGCAACAGCTGTCTTTAAATACCATCTAATACATAATTTGAAATCTTTAAAGGCCATTTCAAAACCGTCTAACACCATGTAAAACTCCTATAAGATTCTCTAAAGCCATATATAACTTTTTAACTCACTCTTCTATCCTTTAATATCAGCTCAAACATTCTAACACCTTGTAAAACATTTTGAAGCTCTTCTACACACTCGAAAACCATCTAAAGTTTTATTACATCCTCTCAGTAAGACCCTGCTCAAACCATCTGACATTCTTTTATAACGACTCGAACCCTCTAATACCTTCTAACATATTCTAATACCTTCTTTACTACTCTCTAAAGCCTTTTAGAATCATTTCAAAGTCCTTTACATCCACGAAGAACCTTCCAACATTATGTAAAACCACTTTTAAACCCTTTCAAACCCTATACCACTGTCTTAATAACCTATATAACACTCTAACAAGTTATCTGATACCAATCGCAATTCCATTTAATACCTATTCAAACCCTACAATTCTCTCAAATCCATTAATACCCACTAAAACTCTGTTATTTCCCCTATTCCTCTCAAACACCTTTTAATTCCATTTTAAACCATATAATTCCTCTACATCCACGCAGAACCGTTCAACATTATGTGAAACCCATCTTAAACCCTTTCAAACCCTATACCATTCTCTTAGAAACCTATATAACTCTCTAACTAGTAATATGATACCATTCAAAACATCTGAAACCCTTTCAATTCCATTTCATACCCACTCAAACCCTACAATTCCCCCCAAAAATTCTCTCAAACCCATTAATACCCACTAAAACCCTAATATTCCCCCAATCCCTCTCAAAAACCTTTTAATTGCATTTTTAACCCTATAATTCCCACTACATCCACGCATACCCCATCCAACATTATGCGAAACCCATCTTAAACCCTTTCAAACCCTTTACCATTCTTTTAGAAATCTATATAACTCTCTAACAATAATATGAACTCTTTCAATTCCATTTCATACCCACTTAAACCGTACAATTCCCCCTAAAATTCTCTCAAACCCCTTAATACCCACTAAAACCCTAATATTCCCCTAATCCCTTTCAAAAACCTTTTAATGCCATTTTAAACCCTATAGTTCCCACTGAAGCCCTCTCAAAACATTCTTACAAAACATCTCAAATTTTCCCACCGCAACTCAAGGACTCTAACACTCTCTAACATCCTCTTAGAAACCACATAAACTCTTTAACACCATCTAAAATAGTCTACCACCATAAAAAACGCCTTCGCAAAACCATATAAAACTTAATAATACCCAAAGAAACCCTTTTAGTTTCCCTATATTAACCACTAACATCCTCTCAAAATCTCTTACACTCTTTTCTCTAATATCATATGAAAAATTCAAACACCCTTTTGAAACCCTTTAAACCTCCCAAACTCTTCCAAAACTACTAAGATCCTTTTAAAATATTCAAACACCCTCTAATTTTCTTCAATACCCTCTAACAGCCTCGATCACCCTCTCAAACACTATTGTACCCTCTGAAATGCCTCTGAAACACTAACAACTTTCAATGTCACTAGACCAACAGCTGTTTTAATAGGCCGTATGCGTTTCTGTGAGGTTTTTAGTTTTTTTCTTTCATAAAGTTTCTTTTTATTTAGTTTTTTATTGTTTTTTCTTTTTATTATTTAGTTCTTCATCCTCTTTTAACTATTGCTTGCGTCACTTTCGGTTAATGTGCAAAGAGCAGCTGACTGATCTGAGTCACTGGTGAGTAAATTTGTGAGCCCACATGCCCAGGAGCAAATACTGTGTGAGAAAGGTAACTTTTTACCATACATGGAAATGTCAACAAAAGAATCGCTGAAATGTGTTGCATACATATTTTATAAATCGATTAACGCGTGAGTTACTCAGTCATATTTGAGTTAATATGAATTATTTTTGATATTTGTTGAACAGTTTTTATGTACGAAATAAGTTATATTAAAATGTTTCGTATTTTAAAGATTTTTATATTTCAAGAGTTATATATTAAAAATGATTTTAAAATCGTATTTTAATTTTTCATAGTGGTTTTAATATTTAAAATATTTCGTGTGTTAAAGTGTATTTTTGGGTTTTGTTGAAAAGTTTTTATATACGAAATAAGTTTCATTAGAATGTTTCGTATTTCAAAGATTTTTATATTTCAAGAGTTAGGTATTTTCAAGAGTTATATATTCAAAATGATTTTAAAATCGTATTTTAATTTTTCATAGTGGTTTTAATATTTAAAGTATTTCATGTGTTAAAGTGTTTCGTATTTTAAAGTGTTTCGTATTTTAAAGTGCTACGAAATGTATATTCGTAAAATGTACTTTCGTATTTAGAATACGTTCAGTGATTTCAAATTAAATTTTTCAAATGGTTTATATTTTGCAGGATTTTGATATTAACTACAATTAATTTCGTATTTTTAGGTTTTCGTATTTTAAAATACTTCGTATTCCAAAATGCTCTTTATTTTTTTTGACATCCTATCGTACATTAAAGATTTCGTATTTTAATGTTCTCCATATTTTAGAGAATTTCATATTGACAAGTGCATTGTTTCGTAACAACATCGTATAACAAAAATTCTGTGTATTAAAACATTTCATACTAAACATGTTTTGTATTTTTAGATGTTTGTATAAATTTCGTATTTTACTGTGTTTCTTAATTAACAGAAGTTTCTGTTTTACATGTATTTTAGGGATTTCGATTTGAATGTAGATTCGTAAAATGTATTTTCGTATTTTTGCTTAGATTCAGTGAGTTCATATTTATATTTAAAATGGTTTATATATGTAGGATTTTGTTTGATGTTACAATTGATTTCGTAATTTTTGATTTTCGTATTTCAAAATATTTCGTATTCCAAAATGCTCTTTATTTTACGTCATATCGAACATTAAAAATTTTGTATTTTAATATTTTTCATATTTTAGAGAATTTCATATTGATTTATTCGTTATTTCGTAATAAAATCGTATAACAAAAATTCTGTATTTTAAAGCATTTCATACTGAACATGTTTTGTATTTTTAGATGTTTGATGTTTAGATGTTTGTAATATCGTATTTTTATATGCTTCTTAATTGTTTTACTTAAATGTTTTACATGTATTTTATGAATTTCATATTTATTGATTTCGTATTTAGTTCGTTGAATATTTCAAAATGTTTCGTATTTGACAATAAACTAAAAAATAAATTACTAAAAAATGTACAACATTTTATAGTAGGGTTTGATATTTATAAATGTTTTAAATGAATTTATTTTAAATTCGTATTTTAATACGTATTGTGTTTCGTATTTAAAAGATTTTGGCTACTTTTAATTAGAGAGTATTTTGAAGGGTTTCGCTTTTAAAATGGTTTGATAAATTAAGCGTATTATGAAAGACTTCGTATTTGAAATGTTGTATTAAATAAGAGAGTATTTGGAATATTACTATAAACTAAAGGGTACTTATTTAGAAAATTTCGTATTTCGTATGTAAAAAGGCTTCTTATTTAAAATGCTTTGTTAAATTAAAGGGTATTTTAAAACATTTCATTTGGGGAATTATTTTTTAAATTAAAAAGTATTTTAAAATGTTTCGTATTTGCAATAGTTTGATAAAATAAAGAGCATTTAAAAAGGTTTCGTATTTGAAATGATTTTTAAATTAAAGAGTATTTTAAAGGTTTCGTATTTGAAATGATATAATAAATTAAGAAGTATTTTAAAAGGTTACATATTTGAATTGGTTTAATAAATTAAAGAGTATTTGGAAAGTAATTATAGTTGAAACAGTTTGAAAAATTAAAGAGTATTTTAAAAACCTTCGTATTTGGAACAGATTAATAAATTAAAGAGCATTTTATACGGTTTCATATTTGGAATGGTTTTTTTAAATTAAAGAGTATCTTAAAGGTTTCGTATTTGAATTGGTTTAATAAATTAAAGAGTATTTTAAAAGGTTTCGAATGTGGAGTATTTTAAGTGGTTTCGTATTACGAATATTTTTATACATAAAAGAGTATTTTAATAGATTTTGTATTTGGAATGGTTTGTTAAATTAAAGAGTATTTTAAAGCCGTTTCGTAATATTTAAAAGGTTTCGTATTTGGAATTTTTTAATTAATTAAAGAGTATTTGATGAGGTTTCGTATTTGGAATGGTTTATTAAATTAAAGAGTATTTAAAGAGTTTTCGTATTTGGAATTGTTTGATATATTTAAGAGTATTTTAAACCGTTTCGTAATATTTAAAAGGTTTCGTATTTGGAAAATTTGATTAGATAAAGAGTATTGTAAAAGGTTTCGTTTTTGAATTGGTTTAATAAATTAAAGAGTATTTTAAAGGGTTTCATATTTGGAATGGTTTGTTAAATTAAAGAGTATTTTAAACTGTTTCGTAATATTTAAAAGGTTGGAATTGGAATTTTTTAATTAATTAAAGAGTATTTGATGAGGTTTCGTATTTGGAACGGTTTATTAAATTAAAAAGTATATTAAACGATTTTCTAATTGGAATATTTAATGGTTTATTAAATTAAAGAATATTTAAAATGTTTCGTATTTGGAATGGTTTGTTAAATTAAAGAGTATTTAAAAAGTTTTCGTAATAGTTGGATATATTTAAGAGTATTTTAAACCGTTTCGTAATATTTAAAAGGTTTCGTATTTGGAATGGTTTGTTAAATTAAAGAGTATTTAAAAAGTTTTCGTATTTGGAATAGTTTGATATATTTAAGAGTATTTTAAAACGTTTCGTAATATTTAAAAGGTTTCGTATTTAGAATGGGTTAATAAATTAAAAAGTACTTTAAAAGGTTTCGTATGTGGAAAATCTGATTAGATAAAGAGTATTGTAAAAGGTCTCGTTTTTGAATTGGTTTAATAAATTAAAGAGTATTTAAAAGGGTTTCGTATTTGGAATGGTTTGTTAAATTATAGAGTATTTTAAAGCCGTTTCGTAATATTTAAAAGGTTTCGTATTTGGAATTTTTTTAAAGAGTTTGAAGAGTATTTAATGAGGTTTCGTATTTGGAATGGTTTATTAAATTAAAGAGTATATTAAACTGTTTTCTAATTGGAATATTTAATGGTTTATTAAATTAAAGAATATTGAAAAGGCTTCGTATTTGGAATGGTTTGTTAAAGAGTATTTAAAAAATGAGATATTTGGATTTAAAATACCAGTATTTTAAAAGGTTTCATATTTAGTAAACTTAAAGTATTTTTATTTTATAGATAGTTTTAATATTTTAGAATGATTGTTATTGATGAATTGTAAATTCTTTTTGAATTAATACTTTTCTTTTTTAAAATTGAAATATTTCATGTATCACATTTTTTAATATTTCCAAAGATTTGTTATTATTTTAAATTTTAATATTTAAAAGTCTTTATCATACGTTATAAATCTATTTCATGTGATATTTATATAAAATCAATTATTCCAACTGGGTGTAAAATATCGATAAAAATACAAAAAAAAACAGCTATAAATCTGCGCTACATTGAAATAGTTACGTTTTACAACTAGTGGAGGAGATGAACAAACAGCGAAACATATGCACTACAATAAAAAACCCTTCGAAACCCAGTTGATTCCTTGGATACTCAAGCAATTCAAATAAAAGTGAATGTATTACAGCACCGATAGACAATTGATTTTCTTTGATTAAAACGAAAAATGCGTTGTGCTTGTAGAGCATGTATCAGAAAAGAAAAATACGTCGTAGTGAAAATACTTCGTTGTAAAAATCCTACAACGTATTACAAAGGTTTTGTGTGTGACGCATTGATTAAGGTCATAAATAAACACATTCGATTGCGTCAATTTCTAAAAAGAATCAATAACAATTTAATCAATGTGGGAAACGAAAATCATTGAACTTGACAACATATCACGAGCGCTATGTTGTGCTGTGTCTGTGTGTTTTGAATATTAAGTTGTTTTGACTGTGGTTGCTTTTGAATAAAATTAGATATTTGTAGAACTAAATGGCAGCAGCTATTTGTGGCAAATAGACAAATCATAAAATTGTCATAAAGACGCTGCCAGACGATGAGAATATTTAGATAAGTTTTGTTTAAATTTTTAAATTGTGAAATTTATAGCAAAATAGTGTATGTAATTAACAAAAAAAAAAATAAATTAAAAAATTTGAATTCATCCATTTATGAGGATTAATTACGACACTTGGTTCAAATGTTATAAATATAAGGTTTTTCAATAAGAGCGCTACAAAAGTTTTTTTCAAGGGTTTTTCAACAGGGACGCTACAAAAGTAGAGCAACAGGGACAGCAAACGACGCCATATTTCTTGCCACTCTTTTGACATTTCTCTTTAGTAAGGTTTGCCATTTCATGATGGAAAGATATACGAGCCAACAACGAGTCGAAATTATTAAAATTTACTACCGAAATTCGAATTCGTATATCTTTCCATCATGAAATGGCAAACCTTACTGAAGAGAAATGTCAAAAGAGCGGCAAGAAATATAGCGTCGTTTGCTGTCCCTGTCGCTCTACTTTTGTAGAGTCTCTGTTAAAAACCCTTTACTAGATTTCATAAAGGCAACATATTTTCTTGTTCAATTCATGTTTTATGATTTTTTAAATGTTGAATTTTATGATACCACCTCACGAAGTATTTCATAATGTAGTCAGTATGAACTAGCTCGCACATTTAATACCCCGATTTATTGAGTTTTTGAATTACCCGGGTATTATGCGGGCTTTCGAGCGTCCGGGTATCCGGGCTACTCGAAAATACTCGTATGAAATCGAGAGCTCTAGTATGAAGTAGTCTAACTAAAATATAGAGAACTAGAAAATATACAATTACTAGAAATATATAATAGAAATATATACTAGAAATATATACAATTTTATATATTACATTTGAAATTTATTTTGTAAAAATTATATTTATTTAAATTCTTTTTTTCTTTTTTGCAGACTCGTAACTATATTTGAAACACGGTTCAAGTGATTTGCTTGGTAAGTAAAATAATTATAATAATAATTTGAAGTAATAAAAAATTTAATAATCAAATAAAAAACCATAAAAATATAAATAATGCAATTGCAGCTACCAATAGAACCACGGTTCAACAATTGAAACCACCCTTTGTGGCATTTGGCCATTTCCTGGGCCATTTGTATGATTAAAACTTTAATATCTCGAAGGAAAATTAATGAATTTACTTGATTTTTTTGTAGTATTTAAATTGTACTATATATGTGCAAAAAAATTAGAGACTTCTATCTTGTAAGTGAAAAGATATAAATTAAATAGTAGTCGTTTTGGACGAGACAAAAACGGAAGTGCATGTCAAGGTTCATATGAAATTTCCAAAAGTTCAGCATATTTTGCATATTTAAATTATTTTCAAAAATAGTTTAAATCATGTGCTTTCTTTGTATATTTACATTTTGTTCCTAGTACTTATAGTTTTTTCTCAATAAATCACAGAAAATTGCCGAATGGGACAAAAAGTTCCATATAGAAATTAATATTACTATTTTTTTACCTAAAAATACTTTTTGCACAGAAAATATTTTTTTGAATTATTTTAAAATATAGCCGAGATAATTTACTTTATTTTTATATATGTATATTTTCTTCCTAAAGTTTATAGTTATTTCGTAATAAAACACGGTATAATTCTGGACGTTCCGCATGAAAATATACACTACAATTGTTTGCTAAAAATTTCACAATATATTTCACAATATTATTAATTATTATTACGAAATGAAAAGTAATGTACGATATAAATTTCCATATGTTTTTTTTTTAATTTTTTTACTGTTTCATTACATTCATACGCACATTTCAACATAAATTGATCTAAAAACATATTAAATTGAATACTATTAATATTTTGTGTATATGCATCTAGAAGTAGGCTTCTGTAGTATTGTTTTTTACATATATAAAATTTTTTGTATGCCTTGTTATTTAGGAGTTATGAACGTTTTGAAAATGGACTGTTACGTTACATTATTTGGAAGAAGAATTTAAGTTGCCTTACTTTGTTGAAAAAGTCTACTATTTTGGTCGACTGAAAGCAATAAATGCTGAAATATTTGTTTTTGTTCTTTAGAAGCAAAAATGTTCGGACTGTTATGTTACAAAAAAAAAATATAGCGGTTACTGTAAAAATTAAATATTATAATTATAATTGTTAAATATAAACGAGTTATTGTTTTATTCTCCATTAGAATTTATTTGTTATACAAATTCAATGCATATGTCGCAAATTTACCAAATTTGACACACGCCTCTTTAATTTTTGGTGATATCGAAATGATATATAAATTTTGCTGTTTTGAATATAAAAATTATTCAGAACTGATAAATTAAATTAGTGCCTTCATTGAGAGTACAAAATTATTTTAAATAGTGGCTATATATTTTATGCAAACATTTAGGTAAATATTAAAGTGTTGTGATATGTTAAAGGTAGATTTTCGGCATTGTTGGGATTGTAAAATTAATTTTCAAGTGCCTAATTGCGAACAGCCGGCCTCAGCAGTCCAGAGGTAGCGCGCTGGACTTGCATTCTGAATGTCTCCGGTTCGAATCCCGGCTTGGGCGCTCGTGGTGATATTAACCACAAAATTGTTGGGAATAGATTTCACAGTACAATGGATATAGTCTGTCTGAGTGCTGTGGATCTTAGTAGATATTCCAAAAAAAAAAAAAAAAAAATATTGCGAACACTTTGTAATTTACTTTTCTTGAATATATAACATTTTGAATATATAACACATTTAATTTACAATTTTTCAATTATATTTTGTAGTTTTTGTCGACTGAAAAAAATTTCTAAATTACTAAAAGACAAAGCATTTATTAAGTTTCAATACAAACTTTTGTGTTATTTCTTTTAAATCAGAATTACATGCTATGTAAATTATCACGCTCCTAATTACCGATACTTTGCAATATCTAATACACAAATATTGTGATACATTTTTGTTAAATTAAACTCGAATGCACCTACATTTTAAACGCCTCTTATTATATATCCTCAATCTATTTTAACGGATTTTTAATGGATTTAAGGACTTAGATCCTTTAAAAGAACTAAGCTCATTTTAATATAAATAAATTAATTTGTAATTGATATTATGTGACGTATGAGTAACATCCATATAATATGTATAACTTTTTTAATAAAGAAGTTGTTTATAGTTTTAACATGTCATTTTACAGCTTGAATTAGGCTTTTAAAAAATAGTTTTTGTTGCTTATAATATTATGTATTTTTAAATTATAAATTTATTAAAAAGTAAAAACCAAAATTTTAAAATAAACGAAATAAACAAAAATAAAAGAAGATTAAAAATAGCAATTTACTTGAGAAAAGCCTTTTTTATTTGAAATATTGGCGTTTGAATTTTTTAAAAACGTACAAATGTAAAACTAATATCGATTTTATCAAGATTTACAAGAAGGTTTAACACTTGGTGCAACATTGCGTATGAGTAACATGCAATTGAAACCTTAAAACAAATGCTTATAACTTTTTTTAAAATAGAGATATTCGAACATTTATCAATTGATTTTAATAACTTAAACAAATACAAATTTTATATTTAAATTATATTTAAATGTTTTCATTTAAACATTTTTATTTAAAAATAATACAAAACTTTTAAGTTTTAGTTATTTTTGATAATATTTTACGAAAAAAAAATGTAATAATTTGAATTGTTTATGTATATCAATAAAATTTATTCCCTAAATTCGTTTTTGTATTATACAATTTTATTTGTCATACATTTTTAACGAATTCCTTAGGCAATTTCAATATTAAATTAAATTGCATTTTTATAACTATTAAAATTGAATATACAAAATGCACAAACATTTTAAAAACCATTTTATGTTAATCATCACAAATTCAGCGCTCAACGAATATGAAATTCAGCAGAAACTATTAAAATTTTGTGACGCTTAGCTTTTGGTAAAAGCATTACCAAGGCGCTTCCGCCCAAAACTGTGCAACAATACTGTTGAAACTATGAAGAAGTGTGCAATTGCAGCAGCTGCTGAAAGCAGTTTCATTTTATTTCTGCTTCCTAGGAAGTTTTATTTTATTTTTGTATTTTTAAATGTTCTTGATGTTGATAATGTGTTCACTAAAGCGACAATTATGACTGTCCTATCTTTATGGTGGGCTTAGTGAGAGGATTTTCTTATTTTTTGAATTTTAAATATTTTTTTATTTTTTAAAATTTTGAATTCACATATTCTAAAGGTTTTGAAGAATTTAAAGATTCGAAATATTCTTAAAACTTTTTATCTACGAATCGAAAGATTTCTGTATCTTTTACTTTATTTGCTTTTTTTTACTTTTATTTTATTTTCTTTTTTGTTTTTGATTTTGTTTTTTTTGCTTTTTGTTTTTACTTTTTTTCATTTTGTGTTTTTCTTTTACATTGATATTTTTTTATTTTTTGCGTTTTCTTTTTTTTTTATTTATTATTTATTATAATTCTTTTATAATTTTAGTTTTTTTTTTACTATTTTTTTTTTATATTTACTTATTCTACTTTATTTTTTCATTATGTTTCTATTTCTTTTTTTCTGTTTTTATTGCCTTTTTTTGTTTTTCTTTGTTTTTTATTTCCTTTTCTATTATTTTCTTTTTTTTTCTTTTCTACGAGTCGAAAGATTTCTGTATCTTATTTTTTATTTGCTTTTCTTTTTTGTTTTTGATTTTGTTTCTTTTTTGCTTTTTGGTTTTACTTGTTTTTCATTTTGTGTTTTTCTTTTATATTGATGAAAAAGGAAATAAAGATAAAGGAAATTCTTTATTTCCTTTTTCTTTTTCGTATTTGTTATTGAGTTTTCTTTTTATTTATTATTTATTATAATTCTTTTTATAGTTATTGCTTTTTTTATTATTTATTTTTTATATTTACTTATTTTACTTTCTTTTTCTTTCTATCTCTTTTTTTCTGTTTTTATTTGCACTTTTTATTAGGTTTTTTTTTGGTTGATTTTGCGTTTGTTATTTTATTTTTTTTTTCTTTTCGTTTCTTCTCTTCTCTTTACTTTTTATTCTTTTCGTTTCTTCTCTTCTCTTTTCTTTTTATTCTTTTCTTTTCTTTTCTTTTCTTTTCTTTTCTTTTTTTTTCTTTTCTTTTCTTTTCTTTTCTTTTCTTTTCTTTTGTTTTCTTTTCTTGTCTTTTCTTTTCCTTTCTTTTCTTTTCTTTCTTTTCTTTTCCTTTATTTTCTTTTCTTTTCTTTTGTTTTCTTTTCTTGTCTTTTCTTTTCCTTTCTTTTCTTTTCTTTTCTTTTCTTTTGTTTTCTATTCTTGTCTTTTCTTTTCTTTTCTTTTCCTTTCTTTTCTTTTCTTTTCTTTTCTTTTCTTTTCTTTCTTTTCTTTTCTTTTTTTTTCTTTTCTATTCTATTCTTTTATTTTCTTTTTTTTCTTTTCTTTTCTATTCTTTTCTTTTTTTTTCTTTTCTTTTCTTTTCTTTTATTTTATTTTCTTTTCTTCTCTTTTATTTTTATTTTTGCTTCTTTTCTTTTATTTTTTTCTTTTCTTTTCTTTTCTTTTCTTTTCTTTTTTTTCTTTCCTTTTCTTTTCTTTTATTTTCTTTTCTTCTCTTTTTTTTTATTTTATTTTCTTCCATCTTTTGTTTTCTTTTTTTATCTTTTTCTTTTTTTAAGTTGATTTTTTTTTTATTCCTTTTTTTTAATTTAATGTTGGTATTTGCTTTTTCTTTTTTTTTTACATTTTTTACATATTTTGTTCCTTTATTTTTTCTTGTTTTCTTATTTTTTTTTGTTTGTCTTTTTTTTTTATTTTTTGCCTCATTTTTTATTTCTAATTCTAATTCTATTTCTTTCTCATTTATATTTTTTCTATTTCTATTATTTTTATTTGATTTTTTTTCGTGTGCTCTTCTTTTTTTCATTTTCTATTTCTTTCAACTTTTTAATAGCTTTTTTTATTTACTTTTTCTTTTGTTTCCTTGTTCTCTTTCTCTTTATATTTACTTTTTTTGCTTTTGCTTTTTCTTATTTTATTTTGCTTTTTCTTTTTTAGTAGCTTTTTTCTCTTTCATTTTTGTACTGTTTTATTTTCCTTTATTTTTAGTTTTTTATTCTTTTTATATTTGTTTTTTCTTTTTTTTGCATTTTTACTTCTTTTTTCTTTATTTTATTTTTTTACACTTTTTCTTTTTATAATATCTTTTCCGTATAATTTTACTTTTCTTTATTTTTTCTTTTCTTTTTCCTTTAAAAAAAATGTTTTTTTTTTAATCAAAAAAACATTCGTGCGACAGCATGTTGTCTTCTGTGAACTTTCGTGCAATTGCACGCGTATTTTTGTCAAGCCATGTCAACGACTAACAATGACAACAGCAACACCACCAACATCAGTAGTAACAACATCAACAGCAGCAACAACAGCAGCAGTAGCAGCAACACAAATGCATGGCAAACAAAGGAGATTTTCTTCTGGTTGTTATTCGTCTGCTTCGTTTCCTCCACTTCCTTCAATTCAACTATTTTCTTCTTCATAACTGCATCAATGTCCTTCGTCGTTTTGGCAGCATTCAAAGCTTCGCCTTTTGAATGGCTCTGAACTTTTGAAGGCATTAAAAAAATGCCATCGCTTGCGGCACTGAATTATTTTATTGTTATTGTCCTGGCCATTGTTGTAGTTGCGGGTAGTGCTGCTGTTGCTATTAGTAGTTGCTGGTTATTTATGTCACAGTTGGTTGTTGTCGTTGCTGTCATTGTTTGTCGGTTTTATTTCAAATTGTCTCAAAAACATCGGCTCCAACAATAGCTCAATAATATTTTGCTTGTTTAAACATGAAATTTAATTCGAGATCTGAGATTTAAATAAGATTTTTACTTCAGATATGCCATATTAAAAGCATATTGAGACTTGTCATACAAAAAAAAAAAAAAAAATTTTAAAGCTTTTTCATAAAAGCTTTTTGAGATATTTTTAATGAAAACTTTCGAACATTTCTCATATAAGCTTTGTGATTTTTTTCGCAGAGTTTCGTTTTAAAAGCCTTTCGAAACTTATCATACAAAAAAATATTATTTTTTAAAGCTTTTCCTTAAAGGCTTTCTGAGCATATTTTCGAAAATTTCTCATAAACATTTCTCATGAAAACTTTTTTTTTGAAAATTATTTTAGAGAATTTAAATAATGTGAGCTTTTTTCCATAAATCTTTCTGAATTTTTTTGTTAATTACAAAACCTTTATGAGCTACATACAAAACTTTTCAGAGCTTTTTATAAAAAGCTTTCGAGCGTTTTTTTTTACATATAAAAGCTTTTTATCATTATAGAAGCTTTCGCAGTTTTTTTTATAAAAGCTTTTTGAGCCTTTTATAAAAGATTTTTAATGTTTTTTTAAATGAAACCTCTGACATTTCTTTTATAACAGCTTTTTATACTTTTTATGAAATCTCTTTGATTTTCATATTAAGGATTTTTGAGCTTTTTTTATTAAAGCTTAATAAGTTATTTATAAAAGCATTTACGGAATTTTATATTTTTTTTACAAAACTTTTTAAAAAAAGCGTTGGGAGTATTTCTTTCATAAAATCTTGTCCAGTTTCTAAAATATTTGAGCTTTTTTTCATACAAATTTCCAGATTTCTATTTTATTTACAAAGCCTTTCTGACCTTTTTATGAAAGCTTTCTGAGCGTTTCATAAAAACTTCCTGGGCTATTTTTGTTTCTGTTTTATTTGAGAGCCTTATAGCTTTTTTTTAATATTTTTAAGCTTTTCATATAAGCTTTTTATAAACACTTTTTAAACTATTTTTATTAAAGCTTTTCAAGATTTGTTTCATGAAAAACTTTTAGTTGTCTTATATAAAAGCTTTTAGAGATTTTTGTGAAGGTATTTTATTAAAGTTTTTCGTGTTTTTTTTATGAAAGCTTTAAGAGCATTTTCATTAAAGCTTTTAGAGTGGTTTTTTGTTATTAAAATCATTTGATAAATAACTTGTCAGAGCTTTTTATAAACTTTTAATAGATATTTTTATGAAAGCTTTTAGTGATTTTTCACTAAAGCTTTTTCATTAAAGCTTTTTCATTAAAGCTTTTTGAGTTTTTTGTTATTAAAATAATTTGTTGGTTAACTCGTAACAGCTTTTTATAAAATTTTATCAGAGCTTTTATATAGAAAGCTTTCTTTTCATAGCATTGCATAAAAACTTAAGTAGCTTGCATTCATATCTTTCAAAGCATTTTAAAATTTTACAAAACAAACGAGTAAATTTGTCTTAAATTTTATAAAACATATAAACATTCTAAAAAATCTAAATATTCTGAAGAATCAAGAGAATCTAAGCATTAAAAATTCTAAATGTGCTTAAGAATATAAATATTTAACAGATTCCAAAGATTCAAACGATAAAGAGTTAGCAATTCACTTTGGTGTTCGTTGGCGTATGAGTAACATTTAAAAAGTGTCTCATATTAAATGCTTATAAAATTGCGTAAAATTGAACAAATTTAAACTTATTAGTGTCATTTTTAATAAAAAATATGAGGATTTTTAATAAAGTATAAGATTTTTTAATAGTCTTTTTATTGTTGCTGCAAATATTCGTCAAAATCTATAATACATTTACAAAGGAAATTAAAAATTGCGGAAATTAAATTTTACTGATAAATTATTTTATATATTTTTTGAATGCATTTAAATCCGATATTTTAAAACCATTTTGCTGTATATAAAAATGTACAATATAAATTTAAATACAAAAAAAAAAACTACAGAGAAAAGTTCATGTTTCACAAGATTGGCATTTGCTGTTATGGCTTCATAAAAACATTGTGCTATTAAAAAGAATATAAAAGCAATATATGAAAGTAAATATTTGCATAGATAAATAGGTAGAATGAAGAAATATCTATGGAAAATAAAAATAATAATAAAAAAATGTTTATCAAGAAGCGATACAGAGCAGCCAATGTCAGGCAAATGATGACAATTATTATAGGTCAACGCCAGCTGCAGGCGGTGAGTTTACTGCGTGTCTTTAGACTTGACATAAAGTATAAAAAATGAAAATAATAAAGGAGTAAAAATTCAAAAGAGAAAAACCATAAAATTTGTATTAAATATAGAAACTGCATTAAATAAGTATAAAATGAAAAATTTATTTAAAAATAGAATTAAAATGTGCTTTAAACAAATAAATTATAATAATGCAGTAAGCACAAAAACAAATAGCAAACAAAATTATAATAGCATGCAAACATAAAATGATGCACAAAGGATTAAAACACAAAGTGACATTGCAATGAATGAATGGTTGCAAATGAGGCGAGGACATGCGCTGGCAATGATTTTCCGCATAGCATTAAAGGATAATCGGATGCAGTGCGATACAAACAAAAGACACTGCATTGTATAAAATTAAAACAAAGGCATAAACATATAAATGCAGCAGCCCAAAGGATCATACAAAAAACAAAGGAATTTTGGATTTTTTTTTTAGTCTTTTTTTTGTTTACTTAGTATGGGTTAAAACAAATAAAACACTTTGGCAGGCAATTACAAAAGCACACAAAGAGAATGACAATTGTTGGCATTAAATAAGGATTTTGGTTTTTTGTGAAGCATTTATAGTTTAAGGACACGAACATAAAAAAAAGGAAAAAATATGACAGAAATATTTTAAAAAGGTAAAGTGACATACTGCTTTTTTTGATACTTCAATTTTATGCATTGAATATTTGTCCTCTTTTTCATTTATCATTCTACTGTATTCAAACTTTTCCATTTTTCCTTTCTCATTTCTAATTTTATTCAACTTTCATGTTTCCCATTTATTTATTGATTTTCCATTTACCACTCATAAGGCGTTCACTTCAAATAGTATTTTTAAATGATATACCTTAGTTTGTTGCCAGATAGTCTGACATAAGTGGCAACGGAAGTAAAATGAAAAAAAAAAACCGTCAAAGCCGTGAGTTTTAGTCTAGCCAAATGACTGCCTTACAGGCGAGCCAAAGGTCCTTTATATCGATTTCACATTGACATGAATTATGCAGCAAGTCAAACATGGTAACAACAAGAAAGTTGATAGACATTATGGCTGTCTCGAGAAGACCAGTAGGCGACTATATTAAAAAAATAAAAATAAACAAAACTAAAAATATAAAAGATATAAAAGATATAAAAGATATAAAAGATATAAAAGATATAAAAGATATAAAAGATATAAAAGATATAAAAGATATAAAAGATATAAAAGATATAAAAGATATAAAAGATATAAAAGATATAAAAGATATAAAAGATATAAAAGATATAAAAGATATAAAAGATATAAAAGATATAAAAGATATAAAAGATATAAAAGATATAAAAGATATAAAAGATATAAAAGATATAAAAGATATAAAAGATATAAAAGATATAAAAGATATAAAAGATATAAAAGATATAAAAGATATAAAAGATATAAAAGATATAAAAGATATAAAAGATATAAAAGATATAAAAGATATAAAAAGCATGAGTTTTAAAAAAGATAAAAAGTATAAAAAGTTTAAAAAGTATAAAAAGTATAAAAAGTATAAAAAGTATAAAAAGTATAAAAAGTATAAAAAGTATAAAAAGTATAAAAAGTATAAAAAGTATAAAAAGTATAAAAAGTATAAAAAGTATAAAAAGTATAAAAAGTATTAAAAGTATAAAAAGTATAAAAAGTATAAAAAGTATAAAAAGTATAAAAAGTATAAAAAGTATAAAAAGTATAAAAAGTATAAAAAGTATAAAAAGTATAAAAAGTATAAAAAGTATAAAAAGTATAAAAAGTATAAAAAGTATTAAAAGTATAAAAAGTATAAAAAGTATAAAAAGTATAAAAAGTATAAAAAGTATAAAAAGTATAAAAAGTATAAAAAGTATAAAAAGTATAAAAAGTATAAAAAGTATAAAAAGTATAAAAAGTATAAAAAGTATAAAAAGTATAAAAAGTATAAAAAGTATAAAAAGTATAAAAAGTATAAAAAGTATAAAAAGTATAAAAAGTATAAAAAGTATAAAAAGTATAAAAAGTATAAAAAGTATAAAAAGTATAAAAAGTATAAAAAGTATAAAAAGTATAAAAAGTATAAAAAGTATAAAAAGTATAAAAAGTATAAAAAGTATAAAAAGTATAAAAAGTATAAAAAGTATAAAAAGTATAAAAAGTATAAAAAGTATAAAAAGTATAAAAAGTATAAAAAGTATAAAAAGTATAAAAAGTATAAAAAGTATAAAAAGTATAAAAAGTATAAAAAGTATAAAAAGTATAAAAAGTATAAAAAGTATAAAAAGTATAAAAAGTATAAAAAGTATAAAAAGTATAAAAAGTATAAAAAGTATAAAAAGTATAAAAAGTATAAAAAGTATAAAAAGTATAAAAAGTATAAAAAGTATAAAAAGTATAAAAAGTATAAAAAGTATAAAAAGTATAAAAAGTATAAAAAGTATAAAAAGTATAAAAAGTATAAAAAGTATAAAAAGTATAAAAAGTATAAAAAGTATAAAAAGTATAAAAAGTATAAGAAATATAAGAAATACAAAAAATATGAAAAGTATAAAAAGTATAAAAAGTATAAAAAGTTTAAAAAGTATAAAAAATATAAAAAGTATAAAAAGTATAAAAGTATCAAGAGTATAAAAAGTATAAAAGTATCAAGAGTATAAAAAGTATAAAAAATAGAAAAATTAGAAAAAGCATAAAAAGTATTGAAAGTGGATCAAATTTCAAATGTGTAAAAATTTAAACAGTGTGTAGAGTATAAATAGTATAAAGAGTATAAAAAAATAAAAGGTACAAAAAATAATATATAATTGAAAGAAATAAAATACGAAGCATGACTTAGCTGAAATTTATTAAAGCAAAATTAATTTCTTGTCTGTCTCTGCCAGCAACAGCTGTCAATAAAATGAAATTCTCTGAACAAATTATTGATAAAATACCAAAGTATTTTGAGTTTATTAATAATATCGATTTTAGCCATTTTTGTTGATGTTTTCGTGGAATTTCTGATTACATTGTAGCACGTGATAAGTATAGGACATAGCAGAGAAATCATTATACAGACAACAGACAAAAGTTGGTTTTAGGTATTTAATAAAATTAGAAAAATATTAAAATTAATAACCATTTCATGAAGATCGATGTTTAATATTTTGTGTTGTTTTTTTAATTAACTGTTAAAAAATGTATTTAGACAAATTTTAGAATTAGGAAATTTTGGATTATATTATGTTGAATAATCTATTTTTTATATTAAAAAAGAACAGAAACTAAAAAATAATTTAAACAATTTTCTGCCTGTCCCCTCAAATGTTTTAATTTTTCGTGTGCTTCGTGCCTTTTCGATGGTCATTTTATTTGGCCTGTGAATTTCACACACAGAATATGTCACACGTATGTTTTTCACTTTATTATCTTGCGCGCCCTCTGGCGTCGTTTTCATTAATCATTCCATTATGTGTTGGTCAACGATTTCGTTTGTTATTTGTGGTCTTCACTGTTTTGCGTCTATTATGACTGTTGAGCATTAAGTTTTTTTTTCTCCAAATATTTTCCGGCAGTTTATTGTTGGGTGAGTGTTATAAATTTTTTTTTGGCGTTGTCCTAGACTCAGCTAAATTCCAACAAACACAGCAGACATTAATGTGAACAGCATGTCGTATGAGTAATGAAGTTCTGTACTTGCTTCAGTAAAGTGACCAGATGTGCGCTCGTAATACACGATGATTATATGTCTATAAAAATTAATGGAGAAGAACAGATATAAAAGGAAAAGAAAAAAATACATAAAAATAAAATAACACTATGACCAGTAAATGTCGTCTGAAAAGCGTAGGTAGCAAATAGTTATAAAATTTAATTCAATTTTTCCTTCGATAAGATTAAAGAAACCTAGAGCTAAAATTGCACATAAAGATTAATCTTAATACTGTTTAAATTGAATTAAATTTAAGATTTAGGTGTAATTTCAGTAATATATTTCATTAAAAAGACCTAAAAATAAAATAAAGACTAACTTATAGAAATATCAGGTTATTTATAAACATTTAGAATATGGAAAGAGCCCAAAGTATGTATAATATGCACAAATGTATAATAAACGCACTTCAAGACATTCATTTGATTTGATTGACATAAACTATCGCGTACACTATGCATAAAAACCAAAAGAATATGTTGCCCTTAACAGCCAAGCACAAGTAGTGTCAAAACAAATCTCAAACAAAACATATGTGCAGTGCACAATCTAAAAAGTTGTGCAACAAAAATTAAAAAACACTGAAATGCACAGTGTCATATTGTTTTGTTTTTCAAGAATTGTAGTACTTGAAAAAAAAATATCTTGACACTATTTGACAATAACGAAACAAATACTACACTGCAGTGTACACGGTAAACTATTATTGTAAAATGCACTGAATACTCTACAATGCAGTATTGCATATTTTGCAGAGGGTAGATCAAATACATTTCTGCAGATGTTCAGTCTGTAGATTCCATAGGATCAGTTGATTTTAAAAAATCTGTAGATTCGGTAGTTTCTAAGGAATTTGTAGATTTTATTTAGAATCTTTTTATTCTGAACAATCTTTTGATTCTAAAAAGTCTCTTGATTCTAAATAATCTTTTGATTCTAAAGAATGTTTTGATTTTAAAGAATCTTTTAATTCTGAAGAATCTTTTGATTCTAAAGAATCTTTTTATTCTTAAGAATCTTTTGATTCTAAAGAATCTTTTTATTCTCAAGAATCTTTTGCTTCTAAATAATCTTTTGGTTCTAAAGATTTTTTTGATTCTAAAGAATCTTTTGACTCTACAGAATCTTTTGATTCTAAAGAATCTTTTAACTCTAAAGAATCTTAACACTCTGTAGATTCTAAAGAATCACTAGATTCTAAAGAATCAGTAGATTCTAAAGAATCAGTAGATTCTAAAGAATCTGTAGATTCTAAAGAATCTGTAGATTCTAAAGAATCTGTAGATTCTAAAGAATCTGTAGATTCTAAAGAATCTGTAGATTCTAAAGAATCGGTAGATTCTAAAGAATCTGTAGATTTTAAAGAATCTGTAGATTCTTAAGAATCTGTAGATTTTAAAGAATCTGTAGATTCTAAAGAAACTGTAGATGCTAAAGAATCTGTAGATTCTAAAGAATCTGTAGTTTGCAAAGAATCTGTAGATTCTTTTAATTAATCTTTTCGATTTTTTAGAATCTTTCAATCTTTAGATTTATTGGAATTTTTAAAATCTTTACATTCTTTAAAATCTTAGGATTCCTTATATTCTTCAGAATCCTTAGATTCTTTAAAATCTTTAGATTCTATACAATCTTTATATTCTTTAGAAAATTAAGATTCTTTAGAATCTTTACATTTTTGGGAATCTTTCGATTCTTTAGAATCTTTAGATTTTTGGGAATCTTTAGATTCTTTAGAATCTTTAGATTCTTTGGAATCTTTAGATTCTTTGGAATCTTCAGATAATTTGGAATTTATTGATTCTTTGGAATCTATAGATTCTTTGGAATCTATAGATTCTTTAGAATCTTTAGATTCTATGGAATCTATAGATTCTTTAGAATCTTTAGATTTTTTAGAATCTTTAGATTCTTTAGAATTTTTAAATTCTTTAGAATCTTTTGATTCTTTGGTATCTTTAGATTCTTTAGATTCTTTAGAATCTTTTGATTCTTTAGAATCTTTAGATTCTTTAGAATCTTTAGATTCTTTAGAATCTGTAGATTCTTTAGAATTTTTGGAGGCTTTAGTTTCTGCGGAATATTTAGATTCTTGGAATATTTTGAATCTTCAGATTCTTCGGAATCTTTAGATTCTTAAAAAAACTTTATATTATTTAAAATATTTAGAACCTTTCGAATCTTTATGTTCCAGTTTCTGCTTTTTATACCCTACACCTATGAGGTACAGGGTATATTAACTTTGAGCATATGTTGTAACGTCCCTTAGGAGGCGTGTCCGGTATGGAATAGTATATATATTCTTGATCAGCATCACTACCCGGGTCCGTTTAGCCATGTCCGTCTGTCTGTCTTGCTGTCCGAATACCGAATAACATGAGAAATACTGATCAGAATGCGATGAAATTCAGTCCTAATATATTTTAGTCAAAAGTAGGAACTGAGTTTGAAAATGAGCCAAATCGGTCAACGGACACGCCCACCTCCCATACAAGTCACTTTTATATAACTCTTTAGGAGTAATAACTCGAAAAGTATTCAAGATATAGGTATAAAATTTTAAATGGATTGTTATAATTCACCTAAAAATGTGTGGTCCGAAAATGGGCGTGTTCCGCCCGCTTTTATTTTCATTATTTCCCAGGTTTTCATAGTGAAAATTTGATCTGAAAATTTAAAAATCAAATCTATGAATTATTAGCCTTTCAAAATTTTAAATATAGACGTTCTCCGCCCAATTATATGTTTCTGTTTTTTTTATATAAATTTTTTAATTTATGGGGATATAAGACGTAAATTTCTGATGTGTGAATAATATTCTGAGGGTGGGGAGGTTCAGCATAATTGAAATCTTTAAAATTAAGATATGCAATTAAATCCCACATTAATATGCCCACCAAAGGTGTAGGGTATTCCATAGTCGGGCCCAACCGATTATAAAAGTCCGCCCCATGTGACCGAACTTACCCAACTCGTTTATATATTATATAATGTTTGAATAAATTTGAAGTCTCAATATATTCATGCACTCAACTCTCTCTATCTAACTGTCGTTCGGTCTGACATGAACAAAATTAACATCAATTAAATTTTAAGTGCTGCACTTAAAATTATCAGCAGGCAGGAAATAGTAATAGTAGTTGTTGCAACAAATCAATTACTTGAGTGTTAACTACGACATAAGCCTGAGCCCAGGGCACAAAGTTTGCGTGACAGCGGCGCCGAGTTGAGCCGCCTCCAGGTAGGAATTAAAGTAGTGCAGCAGATGACGGTGGAGCAAAAATGACAACTTGTGGCATGTAAAAATTGTTTGGCGGCTAATTATGAAAGCGGAAGGAAAAAGAAAAAAGCGCCCTGTTAAGTGTGCAACTTAAAACATGCAACAATGCGTTGCCAACAAGTGTTGCCAATTACTGCGAATTTTAAAGCATTTTAATTGTTGTATTTTATTGAGGTTGGACATGCAATGTTTTAATTATATGGAATTAAAATAGAAATATGTTTCAAATAAGATACAAAATGTAAAAAAGTAGTATAAACGAAATTTAATTATTTCACTTTTTTTAATATTTTTATAATTTTTTAAAATTTTTTTTATTAAATTTAATTTTGCCAAATTTCGTTTCAATTAAGCATTTTTAATACTCTTTTCATTATACTTTTTTAAATATAATCTATTTTTTTTTATATTTTTTTATTAAATTTAATTTTCAAAATTTCATTTCAATCAAACATTATTTTAAATACTCTTTACATTATATTTTTTATATACATATAATATATTTTTTAAATAATTTAATTTTTCCATTAAATATCAGCGCTTAAATTTTATGCTAAAAGCATTTTCCCATTTAATACTTTAATGTGCAACACTTTTTACTTTTATTTTATCAATTTTATGACATACTATTTGTCATAATTATCGCATAAATGCTGCCCTATATGTAGTTTTTTGTTTATTACTATATTTGAACTTTTTTATTTTCAAATCCCTGGTGACTTTTATAACTGTCGTAAATAACAGACTGTTTAACGAAAAACAAAAATGACTAATATGGCAGTCATAATTTAAATGCTGCTGTTGGAAGTTCATTTTGTAATGAAACTTACTAGATTAATGGGTTATAATGTGTATATCGGCCAGTCCATGTCAAACCGGGCACTTTTAAGATTTACTATTTTTGATTTCGTTGAAACTTTGCACATGTTTTATGTTTTATATAAATAGAAAATATTCTTTAAAAATATAAATTAAAAATTTCGCTGTAATTCAACATTATGCATTCAGTTAAATTACTGTAGCACGTGAACCATAAGTTCAATATTAAACAATCGGGCCCGACCGACTATAAAAATCCGCCCCATGTGACCGAACTTACCCATGTGACCTAACTTTCCCAACTCGTTTTTATTAGAGTTTTTAAAAAAGCTAAATCATTATATAGAGCAATACATTCTCTTTAAAATGAGACCAAATTGGTAAATATTGAACTTATGGTTCACTTTCTACAGAACTTTAACTGAATGCAAAATGTTGAATATTTTCAATTTATTAAGAGATAGAACTGCTAGAAAAAAACAGTTTTTTAATAAAAAACGAGTTGGGAAAGTTAGGTCACATGGGTAAGTTCGGTCACATGGGGCGGATTTTTATAGTCGGTCGGGCCCGACTATGGAATACCCTACACCTTTGGTGGAGATATTAATGAGGAATATTTAATTGTATACCTTAATTTTAAATTTTTAATTATGCTGAACCTCCCCACCCTCAGAATATTATTCATATATCAGAAATTTACGTCTAATATCCCCATATATTAAAAAATTTATAAAAAGTATAAAAAACTTAAAAAATATATTTGGGCGGACCACGCCTATATTTAAAATTTTGAAAGGCTAATATTTCATAGATTTGATTTTAATAATTTACGGATCAAATATGCACTATGAAAACCCGGCAAATAATGAAAATAAAAAAGTGGGCGGATCACGCCCATTTTTGGACCACATATTTTTAGGTGAATTATAACAATACCTTTTAAATTTTATAACTATACCTTGAATACTTTTCGAGTTATTAGTTCCGAAAGAGTTATATAAAAGTGACTTGTATGGGAGGTGGGCGTGTCCGTTGACCGATTTGGCTCATTTTCAAACTCAGTTCCTACTTTTGGCTAAAATATATTGAGACGAAATTTCATCGCATTCTGATCAGTATTTCTCAAGTTATTCTGTATTCGGACAGCAAGACAGCAAGACAGCAAGACAGCAAGACAGCAAGACGGACAGACAGACAGACAGACAGACGGACATGGCTAAACGGACTCGGGTAGTGATGCTGATCAAGAATATATATACTTTTCCATACCGGACACGCCTCCTAAGGGGCGTTACAATATATGCACAAAGTTAATATACCCTGTACCTCATAGGTGTAGGGTATAAAAAATGTCTATCAAATATTTTCTTCACAAAGAAAATGTCTGTAAAATTTCAAAACGATCAGAGTTCATAAATTAACTTTTTGTCAAAAAACGCCCGATTTTACGTACACTCATAAAATCCCATTAAAATTTATTAATAGCACAGTTATTGATTTAATAGTATACAAATAATAAATATTTTCATACAAACTCAAATAAATTTTATAGTATTTTGTTGTATTTAATAGGATTAACCGATTGAGTTAATAGTTTATCGGACAAATATTCTGTTGACTAATTTTAATAGTAAAAACTATTAATTTTATGGTATGTTTTTTAATGTAGACTGACCGATATACAGGGTGTTTGGTTCATCGATCTCAATAGTTCAAAAGGTCATTCTATGATTCAAAAAATAAGAAAATTTTAAATAAATAATGTCTAATTTTGCACTCATTATGAGATACAGGGTGTTTAATAAATGCGTATTACTGACATAACCTATTCAAAAAATTGATTTTAATGTTTCACTCGTGCTTTAGATAATTAAATTAACTTTCCAATGGTAAAGGATTTTCAACAGGGACGCTACAAAAGTAGAGCAACAGGGACAGCAAACGACGCAATGTTTCTTGCCGCTCTTTTGACATTTCTTTTCAGTAAGGTTTGCCATTTCATGATGGAAAGATATACGAGCCAACAACGAGTCGAAATTATTAAAATTTACTATCGAAATTCGGAGTCAGTGTCCTCAACGTTAAGAGCGCTACGTCCAATTTATGGTCGTCATAATCGTCCTAGCAGATCAACAATTGAGCGTCTAGTGGAAAAATTTGAATCCACAGGCACAGTACAAAATGTTCTCGTGCCAGTGAGACAAAGAAGTGACCGTAGTGTCGAGAATATTGCTACCGCTGAGGCTTCAGTTGAAGAAAGCCCAAATGTGTCTCTCACACGTCGTTCTCAAGCGTTGGGCATCTCTGTGACGTCCTTGTGGCGAATTTTGCGAAAAGATCTTGGCCTACATCCTTACAAAATCATATTGATGCAAGATCTGAAGCCGCTTTACCACCAGAAGCGTCGTATGTTCGTGAATTGGGCTGAGCAACAACTTGAAAATGATTCGGATTTTCATCGAAAAATCATCTTCAGCGATGAGGCTCATTTCTGGGTGAATGGCTTCGTCAATAAACAAAATATGCGTTATTGGTCAGACAATAATCCACAAGTACTCCATGAGTCAACATTGCATCCCGAAAAAATTACGGTTTGATGCGGTTTATGGGCCGGCGGCGTCATTGGGCCGTACTTCTTTCGTGATGATCAAGACCGGCACGTTATTGTGAATGGGAATCGCTACCGTTCAATGATAACCGAACATTTTTGGCTCCAATTGGATGATATGGACTTGGAGGATATGTGTTTCCAACAGAACGGAGCCACAAGCCATACAGCGAATGCCACAATCAATTTATTGGAAACCAAGTTTGGAGAACGTGTTATCTCACGAAATGGTCCAGTCGATTGGCCGCCTCGGTCGTGCGTTTTGACGCCGTTAGACTATTTCCTGTGGGGCTACGTCAAGTTTATGGTCTATGCCAACAAGCCGAGACGATTGATGAACTTCGTACGAATATCGAACGTGAAATTGCAGCAGTATCGGCCGAGTTATGCTTGAAAACCGTCGAAAATTGGGTTCAGCGTCTGGACTTCTGCAAGCGGGCCCGTGGTGGCCATGCAAAAGAAATCGAGTTCCATACATATTGGCATCGAACGTACTTTTACAGGAATAAAGAATTTCAATGATATCCAAAACAGTTTTTGTTTTATTTATAACTTTAACTTTTGTAGCGCTCTTATTGAAAAACCCTTTACCAGCGGTGCACCTCAAATACCTACCTACTTTGTGTTGTATTTTCTATTCTCCTTTTGGTGGACTGGTTTTTTATTTTTCAGTATCGCCTTTATGCTCGGCTGAATTGCACGTGACGTGGAGGTTGCGCTGCTTTGCCTCAAAACATTAATATGAATAACTCAATGAACGCTATTCATAACAATTAGGAACTCGTTTATTATATCAATTTCGCGCAAATTGTGCGATTCGTATATACGAAGAATAGTTCATAAATAGAATGATTTTTTTCATATATATTATGAACGATGTCGCAATTAACGGCGTTCATTCCATTTATGAATAAATTTTTTTCTGTGTACGAATGTCCCGTCTGGAACCCCAGGAAATGCCCATATGGTATATCCGTTAAAAAAATAATATAAATATTCTGGAAGAATTGTGGGAAGATTAATCAGCTGCAAACTTGTAGTGGAAATTGAAAGAAAAAATTATTTGAAGAAAATTATCTCGGAATGGATGTATTGTATTGGAAATGAATTGAGTTGTTCGAGTATGAATGGGTGGTAATTGTAGCGTGAAATATATCTGGTATACAAATGTAGGACACAAAGATGTGGAGTGAATATTTAATTGGTGGAAATTTGTTTCGGAAAAACATTGTTCCGAAGATTTTTCGGAAAAACATTGTTCCGAAGATTTGTATTGGGAAAGAAAAAGATAGAAGAAGAATAGAAGAAATTGACACAAAGATGTATCAAAAGAATGAAGTAACTAAGAAATTTTTTTCGGCAAAAAAGCATTATCCCAGTGAGTAGTGTCGCAGTGAATGAAATGGCTCGAGAAATGAAAAGTTTAATGAAAAACTATCAAGAAAAAAGTAGAATTGCAGGAGAAAGTATTGTGCTGTTAAGAGGTGTGGTCGATGTAAAATACTCTTAAAAATAATTGTGGAGATATAATTTTAGTCGTGAATTGTCCGGGGATGAATACTCTAAGCTCGAGAAAGTATTGTCTAGGAAGAATTATCTACGGAAATACATTGTCTGGGTAAGAATTTACTCGCAGAAGAATTGTATAATTATTCCCAGTGATGAATTGTATCAACAGAGAAAGGTCCGGAAGGAATTGTTGGAGGAGTACAAATTAAATATTAATTCCCCAAGGAACAATAGAGAATTATTTAATAATAATAGAGAATTATTAATTAAAAAATGCAAACGAAGGGAAATCAAAACATAGCGCTTGATCATAAAGAATTCCGTGAATATCAAGTAGCAATGGTTGCTAATTACAACTGCAAATATTACAGCAGGTTTCCGTTGAAATGCATAAGAATCAGAAACAAATGTAAATTAATTTTTTAATTAATATTTAATTAATTAACATTTAAAATATCTAATTTTCACTAAAAATTCAATTTTTCACAAAAATTCAATTTTTCACTAAAAATTCAATTTTTCACTAAAATTCAATTCTTCACTAAAAATTCAAATATCCACTAAAAATTTAAATTTTTCACTAAAAATTCAAATTTTCACTAAAAAACCAATTTTTTACTAAAAATTCAATTTTTCGCTAAAAATTCAAATTTTCACTAAAAATTAAATTTTTCACTCAAAATTAAATTTTTCACTAGAAATTCAAAATTTCACTAGAAATTCAAAATTTCATTAAAATTCAATTTCTCACTAAAATTTCAATTTTTCGCTAAAAATTCAATTTTTCACTAAAAATTCAATTATCCACTAAAAATTTAATTTTTCACTAAAAATTCAATTTCAGTTTTTCACTAAAATTTCAATTTTTCACTAAAATTTCAATTTTTCGCTAAAAATTCAATTTTTCGCTAAAAGTTCAATTTTTCAATAAAAATTCAATTTTTCACTAAAAATTCAAATTTTCACTAAAAATTCAAATTTTCACTAAAAATTCAAATTTTCACTAAAAATTCAAATTTTCACTAAAAATTCAAATTTTCACTAAAAATTCAAATTTTCACTAAAAATTCAATTTTTCACTAAAAATTCAATTTTTCACTAAAAATTCAATTTTTCACAAAAAATTCAATTTTTCACTAAAAATTCAATTTTTCACTAAAAATTCAATTTTTCACTAATAATTCAATTTTTCACTAAAAATTCAATTTTTCACTAAAAATTCAAGTTTTCACTATAAATTCAATTTTTCACTAAAAATTCAATTTTTCACTAAAAATTCAAATTTTCACTAAAAATCAATTTTCACTCAAAATTCTAATTTTTACAAAAAATTCAATTTTTCACTAAAAATTAAAATGTTCACTAAAAATTCAATTTTTCACTAAAAATTCAAATTTTCACTAAAAATTCAAATTTTCACTAAAATTTCAATTTACAGTCAAAATTCTAATTTTCACAAAAAATTCAATTTTTCACAAAAAATTCAATTTTTCACAAAAAATTAAAATTTTCACTAAAAATTCAATTCTTCTCTAAAAATTCAAATTTTTCATTAAAAATTCAATTTTTCACATAAAATTCACTTTTTCACTAAAATTTTCATTTTTTGCTAAAAATTAAAATTTTCACTATAAATTCAAATTTTCAATAAAAATTCAAATTTTCACTATAAGTTCAATATTTGAATAAAATTTAAGTTTTTCATTAAAATTTAAGTTTTTCATTAAAAATTAAATTTTTCACTAAAAATTAAATTTTTCACTAAAAATTAAATTTTTCACTAAAAATTAAATTTTTCACTAAAAATTAAAATTTTCACTAAAATTTCAATTTTTCGCCAAGAATTAAATTATTCACTAAAAATTCAATTTTTCACTAAAATTTCGATTTTTCACTAAAATTTAAATTTTTCACTAAAAACTCAATCCTTCTCCAAAAATTCAAATTTTTCACTAAAAATTCAATTTTTCTCCAAAAAATTTTAATTTTAACTAAATATTTAATATTTCACTAAAAATTTAAATTTTCAGGAAAAATTCGAAAATTTTAAAAATTTAAAAATTTTCACAAACAATGCAAATTTTCATTAAAACTAATTAATACCAAAATGAAAAAAGATTAAAAAAATTTAAAGAATTTTGTTATAATTGCATAAATGATGATCTGCACATAATCCTGAAAGTCCTTTTTTACATTTTTCACCGAGTATCATTGATTCTGGTCACTTGACAGATCGATTATCCAAAGTGTCGAGCTCAATTTGAGCCAAACATCGACAACAGTTGCTGTTGCTGTCGACTTTCTGTGGCATTGCAATGAAATTGAAGCCAGAAAATTGCGCTGACAACGTAGTGAGTTGACAGGGAAAAGCTGGAGACAAAGAGACAGCACCATCCACTTTAACCACAACCGCAACGAAAACAAATGAACCAGAGTATAAAAATGTCAAATAATAAATGAACCAACAAATATCTGAGGAATTAAAAGACGGAATTAAAAACGAAACGTTTATCCGCATTTGGCGCTATAATTCAAAACGTTGACATTGTCACCGCAGTGGAAATGAATATGAAAAACTGTCTCTCACTCTCTTAAAATTCGCTCTTGTTTTGATGCGAGTTGACAGTTGTGTTCTTCTGACTGTTGACAGAAACTATTATAAATTATGAGAGATTTTTTTGAAATTAATTTGACGCACATCATCTGTTGTGGTTGAGTGAAATTATTTTTAATTAACTTTGGGTATATTTAAGTGGGATAAGAAAGTAAATGTAAAAAAAGAGAATTTTCAAATCGACTGGATATTGTTGGAACTGATACTAATGCAATTTGCCAATGATTTCGTGGAATTGAACAAACGCAGACAGGATGCAAAAAATATTAAGAAGAAAATGAAAACATCAGTAGGAAAAGGATTAAAAAAAAATACTTTGCGTATAAAATGGTAAAAATATCCCATTAGAAAATAGTCTTATTAATCGAAAATTTCGTCAAATTCTCTACGATACCAAATTATCTTATTTAATATCAAATTGCATTCGTTTTATATAGCTTTACCGAATTTGATTGGGAATATTTATTTTCTACTGAAAAAAACTAATTCCAAAACATCGAATTGAATTTTAAAATTCGATTTCAAACCGAATTTGGAATATGCCCTATTGAGTTTTAATTAAGTTTGATTATTTATCACAATTCTTACATGTAGTTGGGTCCAGTAATGACTTGAAAAAACAGGGAATAATTTTGACAATGTTATTTCTCGATTTTATGTCCTCAAAAAACCACTTAAAAATTATTAGCTATGCAAATTCTCAACATATTTTTCAATGTAATTCAAGTATGCTCCTCATAACTGCAAACTCGGATTTACTTAAATTGTATTTTCAGTATTTTTATTGTTTCATTTTTATTATACTTTTGTCTCATATTTTTTGTAAGTGTTTTTTACTTTTTTTTTGTTTTTATATTTGTTTTACTTTTGTGTGTGTGTTTTTTATAATTATTATAAGTTGTTTGTGTTTTTGCTTTTTTGTTTTGTTTTTGATATTGTATTTTCGCGTGTTTGTTTTTTTTATTCATGTGTTTTTGATTTTGTTCTTTTTATTTTTTGCTTTTATTTCTTGTTTTTGATTTTGTTTTTGCTTTAACGTTTGTGTTTTAACTTTTAACATTTTTCTTGTATTTTTGCTTTTGCTTTTGTTTTTCTTTTTGTCTTTTTGTTTTTGTGTTTCTGTTTCTGCTTTTGTTTTGGTTTTTAGTTTTTATGTTTGATTTTTGTGTTTTTGCTTTAGTAATTATTTTTTGATTTACGGTTTTTTGTTTCATCTTCTTAGTGTTTGTGTTTTTGAATTTATGCATTTTTTTTGTTATGTTTTTGATATTGTATTTTCGCGTGTTTGTTTTTTTTTTTGTTATTCATGTGTTTTTGATTTTGTTCATTTTTTGTTTTTTGCTTTATTTTTTGTTTTTGAATTTGTTTTTGCTTTTACGTTTGTGTTTTTGCTTTTAACATTTTTCTTGTGTTTTTGCTTTTGTTTTTCTTTTTGTGTTTTTGCTTCTTATTTTTGAATTTGTTGTTGTTTTTGTTTTTCTGCTTTTGTTTTGGGTTTTAGATTTTGTGTTAAATTTTTGTGTTTTTGCTTTTGTAATAATTTTTTGTATTTACGGTTTTTTTGTTTCATCTTCTTAGTGTTTGTGTTTTTGTATTTTTGCATTTTTTTTGTTATGTTTTTGATATTGTATTTTCGCGTGTTTGTTTCTTTTTTATTCAAGTGTTTTCGATTTTGTTCTTTTTTTGTTTTTTTGCTTTATTTTTATACCCTACACTAAGAGTGAAAGGGTATATTCAGTTTGGTACGCCGTTTGTAACACCCAGAAGAAAGCATCTCCGGTATGGAAAAGTATATATATTCTTGATCAGCATGACCTCCTGAGTCGATTTAGCGATGTTCGTCTGTCCGTCTGTCTGTCCGTCTGTCTGTCCGTCTGTCTGTCCGTCTGTCTGTCTGTTGAAATCCCTAAGACTTTTAAAATTGAAGAGCTAGATAAATGAAACTTATAACTTAGATTACTAATATACCTACGCTGTATGTGCGAAAAAATTGGCGAGATCGGTCCATGGTGACCTATGATCCGACCACTTATGTTCAAATACCACATATAAAATGTACATATAAAGATCAATTTTTATGTATACGTGCTTAGGTAAACTTTGTTGGTCAAATATATATTGACATCATGCTCAAATACATGATAATAATGTTTTCCGGCGAAAAGACTTGTGGTTCACAAAAAAAAAATCGAAATTCGGTAAACCTACCCATTTGTAAATATGGGTATCAAATGAATGGAAATTCTTCAGCGATTGAATGTTTGTAGTTATTTTCAGGATTCGTATACCCTGGTGACCTATATATCACTTTGAATGGTAACCACACATATGTGTAGGGTATTTATAGTCGGCTTAGACCGACTACAATTTTGATAATCCTAACTATCATAATTACACCTACTTTAAAATTTCCCATGTGATCTAACCTTCCCAACTGGTTTGTTTCTGAATTCGTTTTTGCTTTTACGTTTGTATTTTTGCTTTGAACATTTTTCTTGTGTTTTTGCTTTTGTTTTTCTTTTTGTGTCTTTGCTTTTTATTTTTGAATTTGTTGTTGTTTTTGTGTTTCTACTTTTGTTTTGATTTTTAGTTTTTGTGTTTGATTTTTGTGTTTTTGCTTTTATAATTATTTTTTGTATTTACGGTGTTTTTGTTTCATATTCTTAGTGTTTTAGTATTTTTGCATTTTTTTTGTTATGTTTTTGATATTGTGTTTTCGCGTGTTTGCTTTTGTTTTTATTCATGTGTTTTTGATTTTATTCTTTTTTTGTTTTTGCTTTTACGTTTGTGTTTTTGCTTTTAAAATGTTTCTTGTATTTTTGATTTTGTTTTGCTTTTTGTGTTTTTGCTTCTTGTTTTTGAATTTGTTGTTGTTTTTGTATTTCTGCTATTGTTTTGGTTATTAGTTTTTGTGTCTGATTTTTTTTTTTGTGTTTTTGAGTTTGAATTTTTTTTTTGTATTTGTGTTTTTTGTTTCTTCTTCTTAGCTGGAGTTATGTCATTTTAAACGTTTAGGTTGTATGGAACATGCTACGCTCCTTTGTCCAAAATCCCCTCCCCCATATATATAACCTATGAAACCTTCAATTTGTTTCAGCGGTTTAGGCATGATGATGGAAAAAACACGACAGACGGACCATAGGTTTATATATTTAGATTATATAGAACCTTTTTAACATTTTTAGGATTTTAAAAATATTATCAATTTAAAAAATAATTTTATAAAATACAATTTTATTGCCAATTTGAAAAGAAAATTCGAGTAGAAAAAATCAAATTTTGCTACTTAGTTTAGATCTTATTTTGATCTGAACCCAATACATGTTTATACAAAAATGTTTATACAAAAGTGTCTTACTTTGTCCATTTCAAACAAAATAAACGACGAATATTTCAATGTTTTATATTGTAAACCATTTTTGAAATTTTCTACTGGGTAAAGGTAGTTGACAATGCATTCGGAAAATGTTATAACATTCGATGGGTGTAACAGAGTTGGGCGTCTGGGTAGATTCAAGCAATTGTCGTGATGTGGCCCTACAGCTGTGCAGCAAACAAGAGTAGTGACTAAGAAATGAAATAAAAGTGAATAGAAAATAAAAAGAATATAGAATGAAGTAGTAAATGAAGCAGGTTTTATGTTGCCCGTAAAAGCGACTCAAACACAAATATTAGGCGGCAGCAGTTAATGGCTCTGTAACACTTGACAGGAAGCAAATGATACGTAGTCAAATGAAAAAGGAGACGAAAGCGGATGTGAAGATATTTGCAAAAAATAAGGTAGTTAAACGAGGCAGTAGAATCAAAAAGAAAAACATTGAAATGTGCACTAATCGTTGGACAAAAATTCACGTTCACAATAAATATGGCACCAAAAAGACACTAAAATGTAGATCAATAGTTTAACAGAAATTTAAATGTGGATCAATATATAATTAAAAATTTGTTATCATAATATGTTTCAATATACTAAACATTTATACTAAAACATTGTTCAAAATATATATCAAGTGTTGGGTAAATGTAGATGAAATATGTCCCAACAAAAAGTGGTCCAAAATATAGATCAAAATGCCATTCGAAATATAGGATAAAATATTGATTTAAACGAAAATAAAGTTTAAACGGTATTTGAAATGTCACTCGAAATATAGAAATATAAGTTAACTGGAATATAGATCAAAAATATAACGAAATTTATGCAAAATGTTGACGAAACAAATGAAGATAAAATGTGGAACAAAATATCAATTAAAATGTCGATCGAAAAAGTCTTGGTCCGTCTGTCTGTCTGTTTGTTCCAGTATTACGTCTAAACCGCTGAACAGATATGACTAAAATTTAGCACCAGAATACTATGGAGTCCGGAGGGTGACATAGGCTATATATGGGCGGGATTGGACTACGAGGCGTCGCACCTTACCTAACCTTTCAATGCGTTATAACTTGCGACTTACACCATCTAGGAAGACAAAACTAAAAACTCAAATACAAAAAAAAAATTATAAAAACACAAAAACAAAAGCAAAAATCAAACACAAAAAAAAGCAGGAACTAAAGCAATCACACAAAAACAATAGGAAAATAAAAACAAAACAAAAGATGGTAATACAAAATAAAAGCAAATACAAGTAACAAAAGTAGAACCACAAAAACAAAAGTAAAAACACAAAATCAAACACATTAAAGCAAAAGCAAAAACAAAAAAGAACACAAAATCAAAAGCATAAACAAAAGCAAAGAAACAAAAACAAAAGCAAAAACAATAGAAAAACTCAAAAGCAAAACATAAACAAAAGAAAAAAACCCAAAAACAAAACACAAAAATCAAAGCAAAAACACAAAAGCAAAATACAAAAACTAAGGCAAAAACACAAAAACAAAAGCAATTTTTGCTTGAGTCGTACACAAAAGCAAAACCCAATGTAAAATGACAAAATTAAAAATAAAAGCAAAACAAAACAAAAAAAAAATAAAAACACAAAAAGCAAAAACCTCTTCACGAAATTTACTTAAAATTTGGAATATATAGTAGAACCCACCAAACAAACTCAATTAGACTATCGAAAATAAATAAATAAAATTTTAATAAAATCACTACATATCCTTGAATTCACAAAATCTTTGCACTGGTCGTGCACGGGTCCAGCTAGTCTAAATATAGAGCAACAAGTAATTCGAATTATTGATCGATAGTTAAGAGCAATTTATACAAAAATGTTTATGGAAGTGTTAATTTAAATGTCGATCGTAATGTTAATAGATCAATACCAATAAAATATAGAACAAGAGTGAATAGAAAAAAATTATACAAAAATATAGTGTAAAATAATTATCATAATTTTCCATAAAGTTTCAGTCAATATGTCAACCATAATCTTACCTACAAATTTATCATAATGTTGATTAATATAAAGGGTTTTTCAAATGGGACGCTACAAAAGAAGAGCGACAGGGACAGCAAACGACGCCATATTTCTTGCCGTTCTTTTGATATTTCTCTTCAGTAAGGTTCGCGATGGAAAGATATACGAATTCGAATTTCGGTAGTAAATTTTAATAATTTCGACTCGCTGTTGACTCGTAAATTTTTCTACCATAAAATGGCAAACCTTACTGAAGAGAAATGTCAAAAGAGCGGCAAGAAATATGTGGTCGTTTGCTGTCCCTGTCGTTCTACTTTTGTAGCGTCCCTGTTAAAAAACCCATGAAAAAACTTTTGTAGCGCTCTTATTGAAAAACCCTTTACGATCCAAACTAAAAGCTAAACAGTGTCAAGCATGTAGAAGAATATGTGGAACAAAGTGCAGATCAAACTCTATATCAATATATAGAACAAATTCTGATTACATATGAAGTCCATAATTTAGAATAAAACATAGTCAAATAAGGTATATCTAAATGTAAACCACTTAAGTAACACATTAACTGTATAATTTTGATGTTTAAGAGTTGCAGAAGAGCTTATCTAACTTATAAAAAAGCAAAAGCTGTACAAGCAACTATCAAACCTCTGTCAAACCCTTATACAAACATTTTGGCGTAATTAAACAGCTACTTATGAGTAATTACAACTAGATGTACAATAAAAATGAATAAACTTTATTACAGCAGGATAAGGTCTTTAAAAGCTATTTATTGACGCTATCTTTATAATAGTTGCAATTTTTACTAAAAGCGCTATACTACAGCTATCTGTAGGAAATGCCTTTTTGAGGGCTTTATCAAGCCTTTATATACAGCCATTTATTGACGCTATCTTTATAATAGTTGCAATTTTTACTAAAAGCGCTTTACTACAGCTATCTGTAGGAAATGCTTTTTTGAGAGCTTTATGAAGCCTTTTTATACAGTTATTTATTGACGCTATCTTTATAATAGTTGCAGTTTTTACAAAAAGTGCTATACTACAGCTTTCTGTAAGAAATGCCTTTGTCGGAGCTTTATCAAGCCTTTTTATACTGCCAATGGACAGTTTTTAATTGTCACAATGTAAATAAAACTGTAACCAACAGACTCCAATATAGACCATAATGTATATCAAAATGTAGATCAGAAATAAGAACAAACTGTAGACTGATAAATAGACCGGAATGTAGATCATAAAGTAGACCAGAATATATTAAAATGGAATACTTAATCCAAACTGATGACCAATACACCCATAAAGTCGAACCAATGGTAGACCTATATGTAGATCAGACAGTAGAACAGAATATATAATAATTGAAAACTAAATTTAAACTAAATTCAATCTTAAGACCAACAGAACCGAATGTACATTGAGAAGAATGTAGACCAAAATGTCGATCAGTAAATAGAACAAACTATAGACCAGTAGACCATAATGTAGACCTGCATGTAAACCAGAATATATAAAAATGAGGAACTAAATGTAGACCAAAATGTAGACCAAAATGTAGACCAAAATGTAGATCAAAATGTAGACCAAATTGAAAACGTATAGATCCGAATATATAAAATAAAGTAGACCGCAAAATGTACACAAGTATGTGGACCATAATGTAAATCAAAATGTTGTACACAATGTAAATCAAATTTTAGAACAGAACTTAGAGCCTAACGGACAACAGAATATAGAAGATGTAATAAAATGTAGACTAGAATGTAGACCAATAAATATATAAAAATGAGGAACTAAATGGAACAAACTGTAGACAAATAGAGCCGAATGTTGACCAGATTGTAGACCAGAATGTAAACTAATATGTATACTAAAATATGAACAAGTATACACTCAGAAAAAAACTTATAAAATCGCATTAAAATTAGTCAATAGAACAGTTATTGATTTAATAGTATACAAATAATAAATATTTTCATACAAACTCAAATAAATTTTATAGTATTTTGTATTATTTAATAGGATTCACCGATTGAGTTAATAGTTTATCGGACATATATCCTATTGACTAATTTTAACAGTAAAAACTATTAATTTTATAGTATGTTTTTTCTCAGTGTAGAACCACAACGTAAAGAAATATGTAGACCAGAATCTAAACTAAAATGTAGCCATATAATAATAATAGTTTGGCGCTACAGTCCTGTATAGAACTTCGGCCGAGCTCTCTCACCATTTTGAGCTGTGCATGTTATATTTGTACTCAAAGTGGTGGGACCTACAGTTTATTGCCGAATCCGAACGGCGGGTGAGAGCTTTTCATAGGCAATGTTTTTACTCTCGTAGGTTTGCCATTTACTGACGAGAGGTAGCGCGGTATAGAAAAATGTTTCTATGAAACGATGTTGTTGACCCCAGTCCAGGCTTGAACCGGGGACCTTTCGGCTCGCAGTCCAACGCACTAACCACTGAGCTACCGCGGCTACATGTATAGATCGTTATTTAAATCAAATGTGAATAAAGTGTCTGGACCAATATATAGATCAAAATTTATAAAAATATATATTAGAACAAAATGTGTACAAAAATATAGAATAAAATGCAAAATAATCAAAAGTTGTAGAACATAATATTTATTGAAGAAAATTCTTAAAAATTACTTTTGACATTTCCGTGAGTTACTTTATGGTTCATTTCACTGATGTTTACAGCATCCAACTTTACTTGCAACTATTAAGGCAGATTTTTCTTTGGAATTAGACTACTTTAAATGCACAACACGTATCACAATCAATGCGGAACGAAAACGGAAACGTAATGTGTGACCCAGTTCTTGTTATATGTATGTGACACGCAATCAGCGTATTTCGAGGTGACTCAATATTTTTGGACCTTATTTTAAATTGAAAAAATAAATCTACTATATATTTGTGAATTTTATTGGACAACTGTACGTGGCACCCTCCATAGAAGGTGAATTTTCAAGGTGGTGTATGTCGATAATTATTACAATGATACCTATATATAATACTTGGGTATAACACTTGGGTATACCAACCATTCGAAATTCTTTAAACTCACCACACCGAAATTCACCACACCGAAATTCACCACACCGAAATTCACCACACCAAAATTCATCACACCTAAACACACCACACCGAAACTCACCATACTTAAACTCACCACACTAGAATTCACCACTCTGAAACTCACCACACTAAAACTCACCCCACAAAAATTCTCCAAACCAAAACTCACCACACCAAAATACACCACACCTAAACTCACCTAAACCACCACACCGAAATTCACCACATTAAAACTTCTACTTGGAAAACACTACGGGGAAGATTTCTACGGGAAAAATTCTATTAAGAAATTCTTCGAATTCTACGGAGAAAATATACGGGGAAGCTTTCTACATAAATAAAATATTTATATTATTAAAAAAATTTAATTATTTGAAGTAGGTTTTATAATCTTGTATTTGTTTTTAATTTTTAATATTTTGAAGGTTTTACTAAATAATTAAATAAATAAGCAATAATATATTTCACAGAAATTAAAAGAATTTAATTCAATTACAAAAGTTTAGTTATAGCAAATTTAAATTTCATTTCAGTGACATATATTCATCCTATTAATATAATAAATCTGTTTGTTCGTTTGTACGTTTGTACGTTTGTACGTTTGTACGTTTGTACGTTTGTACGTTTGTCCGTTTGTACGTTTGTACGTTTGTTCCGCTTCTCCGTCTAAACGGCTGATCCGATTTCCTTGAAATTTTTACCACAGATGCGGTATGGTCTGGAAGGAATGATAGGCTATATATGGGCGGGATTGGACAAAGAGGCGTGGCACCTCCCATACAACCTAAACTTTCAATACGATATAACTCGGCACTTTCACCAGCTACGAACATGAAACAAAAAACTCAAATACACAAAAAAATTTAAAAACAAAAAAACAAAAGCACAAAACAAAACAAAATCAAAAATACAAAAGCAAAAGCAATCACGTTTGTTCCGCTTCTCCGTCTAAACGGCTGATCCGATTTTCTTGAAATTTTTACCACAGATGCGGTATGGTCTGGAAGGAATGATAGGCTATATATGGGCGGGATTGGACAAAGAGGCGTGGCACCTCCCATACAACCTAAATTTTCAATACGATATAACTCGGCACTTTCACCAGCTACGAACATGAAACAAAAAACTCAAATACACAAAAAAAATTAAAAACAAAAAACCAAAAGCACAACACAAAACAAAAGCAAAAATACAAAAACAAAAGCAATCACGTTTGTTCCGCTTCTCCGTCTAAACGGCTGATCCGATTGTCTTGAAATTTTTACCACAGATGCGGTATGGTCTGGAAGGAATGATAGGCTATATATGGGCGGGATTGGGCAAAGAGGCGTGGCACCTCCCATGCAACCTAAACTTTCAATACGATATAACTCGGCACTTTCACCAGCAACGAACATGAAACAAAAAACTCAAATACAAAAAAAAAATAAAAACAAAAAAGCAAAAGCACAACACAAAACAAAAGCAAAAATACAAAAACAAAACCAATCACATAAAACCACAATCCAAACTAAATGAAAAACAAAAAAAGGAAAGAAAAAGAAAAACAAACTCACCACACTAAAACTAACCAAACTAAAACTCACCACACTAAAATTCACCCTTAAATTAACCACACTAAAACCCACCACACTATAATTCACCACACTAAAACTCACCACACTAAAATTCACCACACTAAAACTCACCACACTAAAACTCACCACACTAAAACTCACCACTTAAAAACTCACCACACTAAAACTCACCACACTAAAACTCACCACACAAAAACTCACCACACTAAAACTCACCACACTAAAACTCACCACACTAAAACTCACCACACTTAAACTCACCACACTAAAACCCACCACACTAAAATTTCACCACACTAAAACTCACCACACAAAAATTCACCACACTAAAACTCACCACACTAAAATTTCTCCACATTAAAACTCATCACACTAAAACTCACCACACTAAAACTCACTATACCCAAAAGTCGCCACACTCAAACTCACCGCACTAAAATTCACAACACTAAAACTCACCATACCAAAACTCACCACACTAAAACTTACCACACTAAAACTCACCACACTTAAACTCACCACACTAAAACTCACCACACAAAAATTCAACACACTAAAATTGAACACACTAAAATTCACCACACTAAAATTTCACCACACTAAAACTCACCACACTAAAACTCACTACACTAAAATTTCACCACATTAAAATTCACCACTTTTAAACTCACCACATTAAAACTCACTACACTCAAATTTCGATACACTAAAACTTACCACACTAAAACTCACCGCACTAAAATTCACCACACTAAAACCCACCGCACTATAATTAACCACACTAAAACTCACCACCCTAAAAAATTACTACACTAAAACTCACCACAATAAAATTCATCACATTAAAATTCATCACACTAAAACTCACCACAATAAAATTCACCACACTAAAACCCACCACACTATAATTGACCACACTAAAACTCACCACACTTAAAAACACCACACTTAAACTCACCACACTCAAATTCACCACACTAAAACTCACCACACCAAAACTAACCACAATTAAACTCACCACTCCAAAATTCACCACATCTAAACTCACTACACCGAAACTTACTACATTAAAACCCACCACTCTAAAACTTCTACTGGGAAAAACTCTATGGGGAAGAATTCTACGGGATAGAATTCTACCGGGAACAATTCTACCGGGAGAGAATTGTTGAGAATTCTACGGGAAAGCGTTCTATGTGGATTTTACGGGAAGATTTCTACTGAGAATAATTCTGCGGAGAAGCGCAGTCTGAGAAAAAATTGTCTTTGAGAAAAGTTGTTTTGGCGGAGAATTATTTGGTTACCACATTTATAAAACGAATAAAAAAATTTCAACAGCTAAGCACGGGCCCCTCATATCAATAATAAAAAAATGTTTTTTATATTAATAAAATCGCTCCAAATCTTTGAATTCAGAAAATCTTGGCACGAGTCGTGCACGGGTCCAGCTAGTATATATTCTAAACTTAAGCTCGAATCACACAATTGAATAAACAGTCAACTTTTGAATCAATTTTCAAATAATTTTAATATCAATCGTGTGATTGCCCAATTTTTGTATGGAAAATTAGGCAATCACACGATTGATATTTAAGTAAATTGTTTTGAAAATTGATTCAAAAGTTGACGTTTATTCAATTGTGTGATTCGAGCTTTATTCAATTTTTATTCAATGTATTATTTTTTTAAAATTCATACTCTTATTTTAAAAATAGTTTTCTTTTTGTAGTTTCTCTTGTTTTTAAATCCATTTTCCGTTCGTGATTTTAAAATGTATTTGAATATTTTCTATTTTATTTTATAGCATAGTTGACAAAGTGTGAAATGCGTTTGTCGTCGGTAGTCGACAAAAATCAGTTGACAGCATTATTTCCGCTCCAGCCACTTGTGAAGTATTTCCGTTTTATAAAAGTTGCAACCAATATTGAAACTCATGATGACAACATTTTTGATTAACTTTGTGGTAAAAAAGACGCATAAACTTTTGTGGTTGCGCACATTGTTAGATGTTGGTTGGAATTTGATTCGTTTTCAGTTTCTTTGATATAATCTAAAAATTTTACTATCAAAATAAAGCATACAATGAAAGCAGCAGCTGCTTTTTTTTTGGAATTTTTAGTGAAACATTTTTTTTTAATTGAAAAATTTATTTTTAGTAAAAAATTGAATTTTAATTGAAAAATTAATTTTAAGAGAAAAAATTAATTTTTAGTGAAAAATTGAAATTTTAGTGAAAAATTGAAATTTTAGTGAAAAATTGAATTTTCAGTGAAAAATTGAATTTTGAGTGAAAAATTGAATTTATAGTGAAAAATTGAATTTTTAGTGATCGATTTTTTAATGAAAAATTGAATTTTTAGTGAACAATTGAATTTTTAGTGAAAAATTGAATTTTTAGTGAAAAATTGAATTTTTAGTGAAAATTTGAATTTTTAGTGAAAATTTTAATTTTTAGTGAAAATTTTAATTTTTAGTGAAAAATTGAATTTTCAGTGAAAAATTGAATTTGTAATGAAAAGCAGAATTTTTAGTAAAAAGTAAAATTTTTAGTGAAAATTCGAATTTTTAGTGAAAAATTGAATTTTCAGTGAAAAATTGAATTTTTATTCAAATCTAAATTTAACTTGCATCAATCAATTTTTGCTCTAATAAATTTCGAATTCATCAAAATTATAAGCACACCATATAAAACACCTAAAACAACATAGTAGCCGACCACAAATCAACACTGAATTGCAAACGCATTGCGTAAATAAATTAATTGAATTTAATTACAACACATTGCTGGCCTCAGACTGGCGTGAAACTCAACTGCAAACAATTCTGATTCGCACATATATTATTAAAAATGCATTCCACATAACTAAATGAATTTTTATACAAACGAAATGTATTTGAAAAACCAAACCAAAGTGGTAACGAGTAAAATTGAATTCAAAAGAAACAACAAAAAAAAATCAATCGTATAAATTGTTTGCACAAGCGGGCGGCTGTTTTATTTCAAGTGTTTGTTGACTGATGCCGCACACAGCGGCGCCACCACCACCACCACCACCACATAATCAAATTTCATTTATTGGTTCAGCTCTCTCGCGTTAATTGTACGCGGTTCGTTAATTTCGGTCAACACATCCTAACACTGAGCCACTTTCGGTTCTTTGGAGCCTTTACCCAATGGGCCGTGTGATGTGTTATAACCCAGTACGCAATAAGTAATCAATAATCTGTTCAATATCAATTCTAATCGTCTTCCTTAATTCTACCCGTCATAATTACTTTCAATCCGAATCGTTTTTAAATTTGAAATTGAATGAATTTTTATTGTTGATTTTGAATTTAGTTTCTCAATTTAATTTTTAAATGCAAAACAAAGGTTTTTCTATTGTATTCAATATGTTATATTTGTGTTGTACCTATTTTTTGCTTTCAAATCTGAATTTCAGTCGAAATATGATTTCGGAACACGCCTATAATTCTTGAAAATCGATTTTTGAAAATCCATTCAAGAAAACGATTCTATTAAAACCAGTCCCATCAAATCAAATATTTTATGAGAATCCGTAATATCCTCTCAACATATTCTGAATTTATCATTGTATGTTTGAAATTCAAAACTCGAATTGAATTCAAAGCAGAGAACTTGAATGGATTGAAATTGATGGAACTTTGTTTATTTTCTTTTGAAAAATCGAATTCTGAATTGAATTAAAATTTCTATTCGACTTAGATCGGAATTTTAAATATTCCCGCAAATCACTGTTTTTGGAAATATGAAAATTGACAATCGTAAAAATAATTGCAAAACATAATAATTGAAATCTAGTAGGTTTTTTAACACTGTTTTGTGTGCCAGTTGCAATAGACAGACAACTATTTTTCCCGAGACTCTTCTGCTCCATAAATGTTTGCAACAATTATTTCAAACGTAATTATTATTTAACATTTCATTTCTAAACTAATTATTCTCACAAAGAAAATCCTCCCGAACTTCATTTTGTCGTGTAAATTTTTACCCAGACAATTCTATACTGGACACTTCTTCCCCAAACAATTTCTTTCCGAAACAATTTTTAGCAATACAATTTTTACCCATAACATTTTACCCAATCACAACCCAAGTAGGTATTAACGACAGGCACAAGACTGACACAGGCTTGAGACAATGCTTCTCAGGCCTCTGTCAACACTGTTATCCAGCCTCGTGCCAAGGCTGTGTCATGACTGGAATGATAACTATGTTATAAGTCTGCAATTCAGGATTGTACCAAGGCTTGTGTCCAAGGCTGACATCAAGACTTGATCCCAAGGCTTGTATCAAGGCTTGTGCCTCACGCTCGAAACAAGACCTATGTCACAGACTAGCTACAATACTTGAAATATGCCACAAATACGACACAAAGAATTTTTTTTTTCATCAGATAAGTATTCTTTAACATGGAAACAATACAAAAATGTCACCATAGTAAACATTAATGTACTCAAGTCAAAGTCGGTACATACGCTTTACTAGACATGTGACGAAAAGTTGTCGAGACGGAATTATGATTTGTATCAATCTTGGTATACCGCGGCCTATGTAGAGTCTGAGAGTGAAAATTGTGCCAGGTTTGTGTCTAACAAAAATTATCAATAATTGTTTGGAATTTGGGAATGACAAATATACCCGCCCTGTGTCTAGCATGATATTTCAAGGCCTGTGAGTGACGATTGTCACAGGCTTGTGTCTAATCTAAACTAGCAAGGCTTGTTTGAAAGTGAGAATGACAAATGTGCCAAGCTTGTGCCTGGTCCGATATATCAAGCCTTGGTAGTCAACAACAACTGGTAACAAGACTGGCACTTTTGTTGTGGCCTGGAAATTCCTACCTGGGAAATATTCCTAGAGATTTATTTTCAGACAATACTTTCCAGAACTATCTTTACCCAGTCAGCTCTTTTCGACACGACAATTCTTCACCGAGACAATTTCGATAACTTACAGGCGGAATATCGTTAACAACATTTTGGGAATTTTGGTATTATTGAAGTTTTGGAAACCTCTTTATGAGTAGAATGTCACTGCAAATTAATATTTTTCTTATTTGGTCACAATTGTCTATAAACATGTGCTATTTCCCTATTGTCGTTTACCGAAATTCAGAATGCCACACCGTTTTTTTATAAAACCTCTTTAACTTAGCATCGTATGTACCCAGGTGGAATTTCCAGGCTGTAACAAAAGTGCCAGGCTTGTTACAGGCTTGACTACCCAGGCTTGGTATATCGGGCCAGACACAAGCCTGCACAATCGTCACTCACAGACTCCACACAGGCCTTAATATATCAAGCTAGACACAAGCCTGGGACAATCATCACTCCCAGGCTTTACACAGGCCTTGTTCGTTTAGGTTAGACACAAGCCTAGCACAATCGTCACTCACAGCCCCCACACAGGCCTTGATAAACCAAGCTAGACACATGACTGGCACATTTGTCATTCTCAGATTTCAAACAGGCCTTTTTAGTTTATGTTGGACACAAGCCTGGCACAATTTTCATTCTCGGACTCCACACAGGCCTCGGTATACCAATATTGACACAAGGATCACACAATGTTGAGCCACATATGAAAATTGTCAAATTATACAAACCGCCATATGCTGACGGAAATTCAAAATTCCGTCTCGACAACTTTTCGTCCCATGCCTAGTTATGCGTGTGTATCGACTTTGACTTGAGTAAATTAAAATTTACTATGGTGACATTTTTGTGTTCTTTCCATGTTAAAGAACACTTATCTGATGAAGAAAAATGTTTGTTGACGATTTTTTAAACGTCAAAAAATATATTCGAGAAATTCAACTCTTTGGAGTTGTCTGAACAATAAATCTGCAAATTAACGTAATTATTACTGTTAAATTGGTTGTTAACCTCGTACATATTTATTTAACTACAGACACAACTCTCAAGTGTAATGACATGAATAATGAATGCAATGCCCATGAAAAATTATGCCCAATAGCCTGAATCTTCAGGCATATTACAAGGATTTGTCGTAAGTCAGGGGGCACAAGCCTTGGTACAAGCCTTGGTACAAGCCTTGGTACAAGCCTGGGACACAAGCCTTGGTACAATCCTGAATTACAGGCTTGTAACATAGTTATCATTCCAGCCTTGACACAGTATTGGCACAGACCTAAAACACACTAGAAGGCACTAGACTGACACAAAATTTGTCAACGAGCCTGTATACAAGCCTGGAATACAGGCTTGTAACATAGTTATCATTCCAGTCTTGACACAGTCTTGGCACAGGCCTAAAACACAGTATTGGCACTAGACTGTCACAAAATTTGTCAACGAGCCTGTGTACAAGCCTGGAATACAGGCTTGTAACATAGTTATCATTCCAGTCTTCACACAGTCTTGGCGCGAGCTTGGATAACATCGTTGGCACAGGCCTGAGTAGCATTGGCACAAGCCAGTGGTAGGCTTGTGCCGGTCGTTAATTCCTACTTGGGTAGTACAATAGAATTATATTTTGAAATAAATTGTAACTATAATTTGCTTCAAATACTTCTGCATGTAATGGATATTTTGGAAATTGAGCTACACTCTTATTATTGACAATTATTCTTCCAATAATACTTCCAAAACTATGCGTACCCGAGATAACTCTTTTTTTTGAGACAACTATGAGAAAATTTTGTCCGGAGACAAATCTTCCCTGACCAGTAAAATTCTTCCCACACAATTTTTTCTCTATTTAATGTATATCCGACTCATTTCTTTACCGTATAATTCATACGTAAGACAATTAACCGCCAGATAATACACTAGGGAAGAATTAACCGTAACTCCTAAAAGAACTTATTAGAGTTTCTTTCCGGAAACGTCGATGGAGTATGTTGGAATATTTTTATTTAAGCTATTTCAAACAATAAATGTGTATTTATAGTTTTTATAGTCCAAAAATAATAGACTAGAACATTTCAAATATAAAATTTTAAATACAGTCAAAAAAAGCACACTCTAATTATACTACATTGAGGTATTGGATGCCCAAGGGACAACTGTATTGTGTACTATAGTAATTTTTTTTCTTCTAAAAATCATTATAGAGCACAACATTTTGGCTTAAGAAGAGGTCACAATTGGAAAAAATAATTTTAACTAATGATAATCGGAATTATATCACGATGTATTTTAGATTTCTTCTAGGTCCTTAACTAGTATTTGTTCAACTGCATCTAGTATTTGTTTAATCTACACTCAAAGAACGAATCAGTTGGTGCAACCGTCTTTTTTTTCCAACCGATTTAATTAGTTCTGTCAACATTCGACTGATTCAGTTGTTGCAACATCGCGTATCAGTTCACACAACTAATGAACACAATTGACACAACCAATTTGTTTAGTTGTGGTAGCCACTAATTTCACAGTTGAATCAAATAAATATTGGTTGCTACAACCTATTATAACTAACTATCTGTTAAGTCAACTAAATATTGGTTATGTCTCATTTTGAATTTAGTTGCCCTAACAATGGAAATAAAAAAATTGAAAATTGATAAAAACTTTGTTTCCCCAATCAATGTTGCAGTTGCTTCAACTAATAGTTGGTTACGCTTCATACTATTGTTTACCATAAATGAATTTCAGTTGAGGCTGACTACATTTGGTAGATGCAAATGAATATTCGCCAACTGAACGCCAAGCTAATTTATTTTTTTGTGTGTAGTATTTGTTTAAGTGTATGTACTGCTTAATGGTAGAGTTGCCAACTATAAATAGCTATTTTGGTATTTTTTATTTTACAACTTGTACGAGCAACTATTGTCAATTGCGTTGTCATATAAAAAAATATAAATAAATAAAATTAATTTTATTTTTGTTTTCTTTGCAGCTACAAAAAAATACAGCAGCTGCTCTATTAGATTGAATCACTTAGACTAATTAAGTACGTGTAAAACCCAATTTCGCGTCTGAGTCTTTTTGAAGGTGCAACCAAACCAGCAATATGGAATCTGTCAATGCCGCCGCCGCTGCTGCTAAACGTGTTCAAATCGAGAAAGCCCACAATTTTATGCGTCAATATCGTGATCCAGAGTCACGTGAGCTGAAGAAGTTGTCGGCGAACCAGTTCATGGATGTCTGGGCGCATTACGATAAAGATGGTAAGTGCTATAATAGGGTATACAATTTTATAATATTAAAACAAAGAACGCAACAATATATTGTCATCGAAAATTCACCAAATACATTTTTATGTAAAACTTAAATTTCGAGTTTGTTGATTAATATTATAAAAAATAATTGATGCATTTTAAAAATTATAATATCAATTGATAGTTTTACATTTTCTTACCATGTGGTAAAAAAAATTAAGATCATCGACTAAAAATTGACAGATATATAAAGATTTTTGTAAATGAATATTTCGCATTATATATAATTTTTTTCCATCGAAATTTTAAAATATTAAAATTCAAATTTTCCCATTAATTTTTCTATTTACAATTTTTAAGTGCATTGCACAATTTTTGCAATTTGCTATAACTAAAAATGCAAATTTCGAACGTTATGCTAATCATTACTTCTCTCAATTGCAGGCAACGGCTACATCGAAGGCACCGAGCTGGATGGTTTCTTGCGCGAATTCGTGTCAAGTGCTAATGCCACGGATATTAGCCCGGAAGTAAGTACGACGACTATTCCAAGTTTTCTTGTTTGCTCTGTATGTAGCAAAAAAAGCTCTATCCCCAAAGCAGAATTTTACAATGCAAACACCAGATACACTTCGGCAAATCCACTTCGTGCGCGCATATTTGAATCGACAAACAGCTTCATTGCATTTGCAAACAAATGCAGTGCTCTGGTGCTGATGTTATTCACAAGTGTGATTTCCATAACTACTTAGTATAGATATCAGTTTTGGTCGCTACCGTTGAAATATTTTTATTCATACAATATAAGATTTACATTTGAGCAAGTTTTTTCTATTGAATTAAAAAATAAAACTAGATGCTAGTGTGTACTTTTTTTTAAACATTCTTTATATGCATGGCATTCTCAAAGCATATTGATCAGCATTTAAATAACATCAATACTTGTTTATATATAGAATTATCAAAAATAATTTTTTAAATGAAATTTAGTGTAATAATTAGTCGAACGTTGTACGAGGAAAAAGCATTACTTTCTATCAAGGATTGAAACCGAAACCGATATCCGTTTAAAACCGTTTCATTTTTAAAACCGAAACCGTAACCGAAACCATTGTACGAAAATCAAAAATAAACCGATATCCAAAACCGATATAAACGGTTTCGGTTTTATACCGGTTTAAAACGGTTTTTAAAAAGTACCTATAAATAGAAACAGAAAAACATATTTTATTTTATATAGAAGATCTTAAGAAAAATGCCATTTAATAAAATTTTGAGTTCCCAAAATTTTTTCAAGGCTAAGGAATGTAAGCTTATTAAAAATAAGGTCTGTGAAGCACTTTTGTAGCGGTAAATAGCTTCAAAAGTGCTTCAAAAGTCGCTTCAATAAGATAAAATAGACAAAACAATGTTTTTTTCGCTTTCTTCGCTAGGCTACTTCGTACATCGATTGTGCATATGCACTGTGCTATGCACATTATTATTTTTGTTTTACTTTTATACATAGTTTTTTTGATAATAGTAAAATCATGAAGTTTACTTAAGTTAAGTTCTATGTGCATTATTTCATTCAACTTATAAAACAAAAATAAAAAAATAATATATGAACATTCTCACAGTGTACCTCATTTAGCTTATATATTGCTTTTTGTGTTGTTCTTTTTTTTCACAAATCCGCTGATTCGTTGGAAAGTGCAACAACAACAGAAATGCAAATAAAGCAGCATCCAAGCTTTTTATAGAATTTTTGGTGGGAAATTCTTTGTACCACAAAGAAAACTCGTTGTTGTTGCCAACTAGATAGCTGTACTAGATACATACATGCAGTGTGGTGCCATGCGACTGTCTGCTGTCATGCGTCTGTCCATTGCCATGCATCTGTTTGTTGCCATGCGATGATACCGGATAGCAACGAAGAGTTGTCGTTGTGAAAGTGTGTATAAACGAATCGTAATTCGTTATTGTTGTATTCTCTGCTTTCTGTTAGTGTTCGCTTCGTAGCGTTCGCTTTGTAGCGTTTGCGTTTGAGTTTGTGTTCGCAAAGAAAAACGTTACACTGCAAGATATTATTTGTGTTCTCTTTACATACGGTACGTGTAGCATACGGATTTTTTTTAATCGCTGACGAAAGCAGAAATATGCCTATACGAAATATTCCTTATATTTATTATGAATGTATAATATACATTGAACATATTATGTTCATTTTATTATGGCCTTGAGATTTTGAATTGTCTTCTCAACATCACTTGATTTATACAATTATTTTTTATTGTTTTTGTTTTACGACCTCTTTTGATTATTTTAAGATATTGTCTTAACGTGCTCAAGGTCCAGTCGGTACAAATTGGGTGTTTTGTACCAACCAATAAAACAACAAACAATTGGCAAAATGCATTGAGTGGCAGATCGTACAGCTGTTTCAGAGGCAGCCAAGCCCCTTCATCAGCGATCTTTCTCTGCAGATTCTACATTTCAAGTCGCCTAAGTTTTCCTTCTCCAATAAACACAATAAGAATTATGTGCATTGAAGAACAATTATTAGTTAATTATTGTTAAAATATAATTCAAATTTTTGTGTTATTGGTTTTTTATTTTTTAGTAAAATAATTTATATTTTGTTGAAGAAATTGAAAATATGGAAAATGAGTAACTAAAATACAATTAGTTTTCGTTTTCATAATTAATATGCAGTTTAAGATATTTGTCTTCGATCTTTTATTTAAAATTTAAAAAGTAAAATTTTGCAAGATTCTTGCATGTAAGAGCAATAAAGGTATTGCAAAACCAAGATCATATGTACCTATGCAAGAGCAAGAACCAGCGTGTAAGAACAAGATCAATAACAAGATTAACATTTCTTGCCTTGCTCTTGCAAATGATCATCACTAGTTTACATATATTGCAGTTCACAGAATTGTTGAAATTTAATTTCTTTGGCTTTTATAGCTGGAAATTGTACAAAATTCTTCTTCTTTGCAATTCAGATCATAATTATGTCAAAATGTTGCTTTCCATTTGTTTGTGGTCACGAAATTTAAATTAAAATTTTTTCTTGAAGTAATCAATTAAATAATTAATATAACACAATATTTTAACTAAAATAACAACAAACATTGTTTAAATTACGTTTCCCACTTTACTCCAATATCATAATTAGAACATAACTTAGCACCATATAAACAATGTTAAATTATTTGAAAAATATGGAAAAAAGAAAATGTATGCAAAAACCGCAATCAAAACTGAAACCGTAACATGAAACCGATATACCGAAACCGTTTCGTTATAAAAACTTAAAACCGAAACCGTAACCGAAACCGAAACGCGGTAAAAACCGAAACCGAAATCGGTACCCTTATTCGTTTAGGTTTCAATCCTTGCTTTCTATATAATCTATAACCGACATATTTACACAAAAATCATCAATTAACCGATTTTAAATACCGATATTAAAAAAAACGATATATTTCGTTTCTAAATATAAAGTCGAATTTCAAAACGAGAACTCGGAAACTAAAATCAAAATCGAACCCTATCACGCCAAAACACATTGGGAAAAAATCAATTTTTATGGCCAAAATTATAAAAAGATTTCCGATTATTATGTATCTTTTAGTTATTGTAGTAATGTATTTAAGGATGTGTTTCTTATATTTAAATGGAAAATAAAATAAAAATAAAAATGGTAAATTTAAAAACTTATATGAACGCGATTGCGGACAGAAAATATTATAGGATGGTAAGAATTACAATTCGGTATTAACTAAAATAAATCGCATAATATGTTTTACCCTATATTTTGGAGCCTCTTAGTCGGCCCGACTGGTATGAAAAAGTATATATTTTCTTGATCAACATCACTTTCCGAGTCGATTTAGATATGACCGTCTGTCTGTCCGCCTATACACGATAACTTTAAAACTGCTATTCCGAACGATGTAAAATTTATTTTCAATATATTTTAGTAGAATAGTAATTCGAAGTTCGAAAATGAGTCGATTTAGTCAACGTAATCTACTATATCCACTACGAAATATGGGTTTACTTTTTAGGAACACATATCTCGTTAAGTATTAAAGATAAAGTTATAAAATTTAAAATTAATTACAAGCACTAATTTTGGAAAATTAAAATTTGTGTATCATCATACTTTGTCGATTTTTTTCCATTTTTATACCCTACACCTATGAGGTACAGGGTCTATTAACATTGTGCATATATTGTAACGCCCCTTAGGAGGCGTGTCCGGTATGGAAAAGTATATATATTCTTGATCAGCATCACTACCCGAGTCCGTTTAGCCATGCCCGTCTGTCTGTCCGTCTTGCTGTCTTGCTGTCCGAATACAGAATAACTTGATAAATACTGATCAGAATGCGATGGAATTTCGTCTCAATATATTTTAGCCAAAAGTAGGAACTGAGTTTGAAAATGAGCCAAATCGGTCAACGGACACGCCCACCTCCCACACAAGTCACTTTTATATAACTCTTTCGGAACTAATAACTCGAAAACTATTCAAGGTATAGTTATAAAATTTAAAAAATATTATTAGAATTCACCTACAAATATATGGTCTAAAAATGGGCGTGATACGCCCACTTTTTTTTTTTTTTTTGTATACCTATCCAAAGAAACATTATTAAACCATATTTTCGGAGTAAGGGCGTCATTTTACATAATACAAAAATAACGACAATACTGAATTTTACTCGATTTATGAGCGTTTGGAGACACTGTGCGGCATTGTCTCTGGTCTGAATTGTCTCAAGTTTGAATTCACGGAAATGAATTTTATAAATAAAGAAATGTCAGAGATGCAGATGTATTATCAGGGGACGTATTCTCCGGGGAAGTACTGTCTCATGGCACAAATGTCGTAAAGAAGAATATTCGGGAATGTTGTCAGACATACAAAATATTTTGTAAACGAATTATTAAACACTTTAGAAAGTACTTGTTGAGTTTTACTTCAACAATAATGAAATTTAAACTTGACATTTTTTATCAATCTTAAAATTAATGACTAAAATAAATTTTCGAATAAATAAAGTTAACAAATTCATATTTCATACTTCAACTCCTATTCTTTTTCCTTTTAAAATACAGTTTTTTCTATTCAGAAGATTTTATTTAAACCTACGACTTGTACAAGTTGCATTCTAAAGTTTATATTATGCCAAAGCTCACCTAAGCTGCTTATTGTATTTGTAAAATATCTTGACAACATTTATGTCTTACAATAACCGTGATGATGCTGTCGACAACATCAGCAGTAGCAACAGCAACAACACTAAACCATTTACTATGCTGCGCATCAAACTGCAACGTTTTGTGCTTCCGTCCGTCTTGTCCTTCGTTGTTGCACGGCAAGTGAATCCTTTTTGCACATCTAACTTGCTGGAAAATTTCAACAAATTGTCTACTTATGATGAGGTGATGTTATTATGTTGCTGCTGTAGTGTTGCTGTAGATATTATGACTGCATCCTTAAAATCATTTTATAGTTTGCTGCTGCTTCAGCAGGACTCGCATTATACGCATTTTTATAGCTTTATTACGCTGGCAATTTTTCACTTATATTCACTTCAGATGTTTGCAAAATGTTGCATATTTATGGGCGTCATAAAATAAATTGCTTTAGTTATTAAAGTATTTTAATAAAACTTATTATTAAATATAAAATATAAAATATAAAATATAAAATATAAAATATAAAATATAAAATATAAAATATAAAATATAAAATATAAAATATAAAATATAAAATATAAAATATAAAATATAAAATATAAAATATAAAATATAAAATATAAAATATAAAATATAAAATATAAAATATAAAATATAAAATATAAAATATAAAATATAAAATATAAAATATAAAATATAAAATATAAAATATAAAATATAAAATATAAAATATAAAATATAAAATATAAAATATAAAATATAAAATATAAAATATAAAATATAAAATATAAAATATAAAATATAAAATATAAAATATAAAATATAAAATATAAAATATAAAATATAAAATATAAAATATAAAATATAAAATATAAAATATAAAATATAAAATATAAAATATAAAATATAAAATATAAAATATAAAATATAAAATATAAAATATAAAATATAAAATATAAAATATAAAATATAAAATATAAAATATAAAATATAAAATATAAAATATAAAATATAAAATATAAAATATAAAATATAAAATATAAAATATAAAATATAAAATATAAAATATAAAATATAAAATATAAAATATAAAATATAAAATATAAAATATAAAATATAAAATATAAAATATAAAATATAAAATATAAAATATAAAATATAAAATATAAAATATAAAATATAAAATATAAAATATAAAATATAAAATATAAAATATAAAATATAAAATATAAAATATAAAATATAAAATATAAAATATAAAATATAAAATATAAAATATAAAATATAAAATATAAAATATAAAATATAAAATATAAAATATAAAATATAAAATATAAAATATAAAATATAAAATATAAAATATAAAATATAAAATATAAAATATAAAATATAAAATATAAAATATAAAATATAAAATATAAAATATAAAATATAAAATATAAAATATAAAATATAAAATATAAAATATAAAATATAAAATATAAAATATAAAATATAAAATATAAAATATAAAATATAAAATATAAAATATAAAATATAAAATATAAAATATAAAATATAAAATATAAAATATAAAATATAAAATATAAAATATAAAATATAAAATATAAAATATAAAATATAAAATATAAAATATAAAATATAAAATATAAAATATAAAATATAAAATATAAAATATAAAATATAAAATATAAAATATAAAATATAAAATATAAAATATAAAATATAAAATATAAAATATAAAATATAAAATATAAAATATAAAATATAAAATATAAAATATAAAATATAAAATATAAAATATAAAATATAAAATATAAAATATAAAATATAAAATATAAAATATAAAATATAAAATATAAAATATAAAATATAAAATATAAAATATAAAATATAAAATATAAAATATAAAATATAAAATATAAAATATAAAATATAAAATATAAAATATAAAATATAAAATATAAAATATAAAATATAAAATATAAAATATAAAATATAAAATATAAAATATAAAATATAAAATATAAAATATAAAATATAAAATATAAAATATAAAATATAAAATATAAAATATAAAATATAAAATATAAAATATAAAATATAAAATATAAAATATAAAATATAAAATATAAAATATAAAATATAAAATATAAAATATAAAATATAAAATATAAAATATAAAATATAAAATATAAAATATAAAATATAAAATATAAAATATAAAATATAAAATATAAAATATAAAATATAAAATATAAAATATAAAATATAAAATATAAAATATAAAATATAAAATATAAAATATAAAATATAAAATATAAAATATAAAATATAAAATATAAAATATAAAATATAAAATATAAAATATAAAATATAAAATATAAAATATAAAATATAAAATATAAAATATAAAATATAAAATATAAAATATAAAATATAAAATATAAAATATAAAATATAAAATATAAAATATAAAATATAAAATATAAAATATAAAATATAAAATATAAAATATAAAATATAAAATATAAAATATAAAATATAAAATATAAAATATAAAATATAAAATATAAAATATAAAATATAAAATATAAAATATAAAATATAAAATATAAAATATAAAATATAAAATATAAAATATAAAATATAAAATATAAAATATAAAATATAAAATATAAAATATAAAATATAAAATATAAAATATAAAATATAAAATATAAAATATAAAATATAAAATATAAAATATAAAATATAAAATATAAAATATAAAATATAAAATATAAAATATAAAATATAAAATATAAAATATAAAATATAAAATATAAAATATAAAATATAAAATATAAAATATAAAATATAAAATATAAAATATAAAATATAAAATATAAAATATAAAATATAAAATATAAAATATAAAATATAAAATATAAAATATAAAATATAAAATATAAAATATAAAATATAAAATATAAAATATAAAATATAAAATATAAAATATAAAATATAAAATATAAAATATAAAATATAAAATATAAAATATAAAATATAAAATATAAAATATAAAATATAAAATATAAAATATAAAATATAAAATATAAAATATAAAATATAAAATATAAAATATAAAATATAAAATATAAAATATAAAATATAAAATATAAAATATAAAATATAAAATATAAAATATAAAATATAAAATATAAAATATAAAATATAAAATATAAAATATAAAATATAAAATATAAAATATAAAATATAAAATATAAAATATAAAATATAAAATATAAAATATAAAATATAAAATATAAAATATAAAATATAAAATATAAAATATAAAATATAAAATATAAAATATAAAATATAAAATATAAAATATAAAATATAAAATATATAATATAAAATATAAAATATAAAATATAAATATAAAAGTACTTGAAGCAGCATCTGGTGCAACTATACTTAAGTTTTCTATACGACATTTTGCATTTTTTAAGTCAAATTTAACAACCTAATTGCTGCACAAACACTGTGCAGGAACGTGTTACATATACTCTTGAGTTGTGCTTTAAGCAGCTACTCGTAAAGTTTTACAAATGCACGTAGCGCTTCAACTTACATATTACAAGTACACGTCACATATTGATGTATTTGCCTTTTGGCATTAAGGAAACTTTAAGAGGTTTACTGCAAATTTGTTTTTAATATTTTTTTTCTTCAAATATTGTTTTAGTGTTTTTTTTTAATTTTTTTTTTATTTTTTTTTTATATAGCAAGTGAAATGTATAACAGTTTTTCTTTATCAAAGTTTTTCGATTAACTGTTTTACTGTATAACAGTTTTACTGTATAGTAGTTTTACTGTATAACAGTTTTACTGTATAACAGTTTTTCTGTATAAAAGTTTTACTGTATAACAGTTTTACTGTATTACAGTTTTATTGTATAACAGTTTTACTTTATAACAGTTTTACTGTATAACAGTTTTACTATATAACAGTTTTACTGTATAACAGTTTAAGTGTATAACAGTTTAAGTGTATAACAGTCTGACTGTTCAACAGTTTTACTGTATAAGAGTTTTACTGTACAGCAGTTTTACTGTATAACAGTTTTTCTGTATAAAAATTTTACTGTATGAGAGTTTACTGTATAACAGTTTTACCGTATAATACTTTAACTGTATAACAGTTTAAAAGTTTGACAGTTTTACTGAATAATAGATTTACTCTATAACGGTTTTACAGTACAATAATTTTACTGTATGACAGTTTTACTGCATAATAGTTTTACTGTATAACAGTTTACTGTATTAAAATTTAATTGTATAATAGTTTTACGTTTGAAAACATTACAAGTAACAAAAAATTAAATAATGTAATTTAAAATAAAAAATTACAAAATGTAACTTACAAATAATTCGCACATATTTTTCGTCACGTCACACAACCCTTATTATTAGGACCACTATGGAACAACTTTTATGGTGCCGCATAAATTTATGAACGTCTGCTACTGATGCATGCACGACACTGAAGCGCATCACGTGCAGCTCCCAGCAAATGGCAGCCAACTTATAAATGAGCAAATGCAATTGAGCAGTAGCTGGAAGAGCTGTCGTGCTCAATCCACTTGAACTGCAGCCAAGAGCAACAATCCAGCACAATTTTACGTTGTTTCTACAACTTCTTTGGTTGCTTTTACAACTTTTGCTGCTGCTTCAACTATCTTTGCTGCTGCATCAACTATTTCATCCACTGTTTGAACTACTTCTCCAACAACTTTTATTATTACTATTGCTATAGAGCAAACTAAACACATGTTTTGCTAATTTATATTGTCAAAATTCGTCTTTTTTACTACTACATTTTTTTTACTTTATTTTATTTTACTTTTTCTGAAAGATTTTCATTTTCTGTTACTTTTGCCTTATCTGCTACTTTTGCCTTTACTGCATTTGCTTTTTCTACGACTTTAGTTTGTATTACTACATTTGCTTCGCCCACAATATCTGTTTCTTCTACTACATTTCTGTTTCTTTACATTGTTCTTACTACCATTTTTTCCGCAAACATTTCATCGCTATCTTGCCATGCGCTAAGTATAGCTGTCGCTTCGTAATGTTGACATTTTTCACCCAGCTGACAGTAAATGGGAGTAAAAAAAAAACTAAAACAAATTCCCAAATATAAAATGTTGCACTTTTGCTATGCACTTTTTAGGGGGGCACACTTAAATGTGACAGCACTTGAAATTCATGTTGACGGTGGCGCCATCAACTCGCCTGTCTGTCTCTACGTGGCTACGTGGCGAATAATATTTAAAACATACTAAGAATAAAATTGTGTATTATTTATGTTCTCTAGACAATTTACCTTTTTTTATTTATTTCTTGCATATTAAGATGTATTTTATCAAAATATTTCAAAATATTTCGTTAAGTGTTGTCGAAAAAATGTCCCAAATGGATGTATGGAATACAATTTACAAACATTTTACAATACGTACGAAAGGGTTTCTAATCGAATAATCATAAATTTAAATTTCCATTTATTCCTCTCTATTGATAGCACATCTGAATGTACATAAAAATGTCACGCTGTACACAAACATACATCGAACTGCACATTAAATTGTACATCAAACTATACATCAAAATGTACATCAAACTGTACATCAAAAGATATATCAAAATGTACATCAAACTGTACATCAAAAGATATATAAAACTATACCTCAAAATGTATATCAAACTGTATTTCAAAATGTACACTAAACTGTACATTAAACTATTCATTAAACTGTACATTAAACTTTTCATCAAATTGTACATTAAACCGTACATTAAATTTTATATCAAACTGTATATCAAATTGTACATCAACCTATTTATCAAACTGTACATTAAACTATACATCAAACTGTACATCGAAATGTACATCAACATTTACATAAACATGTGCATTAAACTTTTCATCCAATTATAGATTAAGACATATTCAAACTGTATATTAAATTGTACATCAAACTTTAGATCAAGAGGTATATCAAACTGTACATCAAAATGTACATCAAACCTTACATCAAAATGCACATCAAACAGTACATCAAACTTTTTATCAAAATACACATAAAATGTACATCAAACTGTAAATTAACCTGTACATCAAATTATACATCTGACTGTACATTGTACATACATCAAATTCAATATAAAATTGTATATCAAATTGTACATCAACCTATATATAAAACTGTACAATAAACTGTACATCGAACTGTACATCAAACTGTACATCAAAATGTACATCAAAGTTTTTATAAACATTTACATTAAACTTTTCACCAATTTATAGATTAAAACGTATATCAAATTCGATATCATACTGTATATCAAATAGTACATTAAACTGTACATCAAATTTACATCAAAATGTACATTAAACTGTACATCAAAATATACATCAAAATTTATATAAACATTTACATTAAACTTTTCAACAAATTATAGAGTTAAGCGAACATCAAATTCTATATTAAACTGTATATCAAATTGTACATTAAACTGTACATCAAAATGTACATCAAATTCGATATCAAACTGAATATCAATTTTTACAATAAATTGTACATCAAAATGGATATCAAACTCTACATCAAAATGTACATCAAACCGTACATTATAATGTATATCAAACTGCACATCAAAATGTACATAAAATGTACATCAAATTCTACATTAAACTGTACATCAAAATGTACATAAAACTTTACATGCAAATGTACATAAATCTGCTTATCAAGCTTTACATCAAACTGTACATCAAACTCTACAGCTGTATATACAAACAGAGAAACCGATTACACGACAAGATTCAGCAACCTTTAAGGGTTAAAATGTGAAAATATGGACAAGTTGGCAACTCTGGAAGTTCCTTTTTTGATCCGTTTTTCAAGGTGATATGTCATAATTTTGATAAATGAGTCACGTTTATGCGGTTTTCACGATAATTCACGAACGTGATTTTTCACAGAGAAACCGATTACACGACAAGATTCAGCAACCTTTAAGGGTTAAGATGTAAAAATATGGACAATTTGGCAACTCTGGAAGTTCCTATTTTGATCCGTTTTTCTAGGTTATATGTCATAATTTTGATAAATGAGTCACGTTTATGCGGTTTTCACGATATCTAACTATTTCTCAAATTGTACATTAAACCAAACATTAAATTCGATTATCAAACTCGATGTCAAATTGTACATTAACCTATACATCAAACTGTACATCAAGCTGTACATTAAACTATGCATCAATGAGTACATCAATAAATATCTCTCTTTCTACATAACTCACTTTGTAGCCGTTAGTCTGCCATTCAATGCTCGTTCGCCATGTTTCAACCAGTCGACAACCAAATCCATGGAGACACATTAATCTCATGCTTCGCTTTACCACTAGATTGTGATTTAAATTTCAATTGTTTTTCTTTCAACTGCTGTGGCTACAGCATATTTTCGAACATATTCTGACAAAATTTATATCCATTAAATATGCCGCAAAAGGCAGCTTCAGTAAATCAGCGCGCTTTAGCTCTGGAAGATTTATTTTTCACTAACACCAAAAATTAAAATTGTTATGGGTGATGCTAGGGAGAATTTATTATTAAATGCAGAACAATGCATTTGAAGAGTGCGGCTGCATTTTTCTTTCCTTTCTTTTTAAATTGAAATTCGTACAAGTTGCATAAATTGCAACATAATACCAAAGAGTTTTCGGCAAAAATTTATTATGAACAGAAATTGAAATGGGAATAAAATATGAGATTGTGGTACTTGAGATGAATGGAATTTTTGGTTTTTTCCACTAATTGTGGTAGTTGTTTTTCAAACATTTGTCGTTTCGAAAAATCTTATATAAAATAAGTATTTATTTATATTATGATTATTTTGCATTTATTTATATTAGATATTTTTGTTAGCAGCTTAATTTAAAATGTTCATTGAACTGAAATTTGTTTGCAGTGTAAATACTTTAAACATTGTCAACAATTTACTTTTCATTTAATTGCAAAAGCTTTTAATATAAATCCATTAAATGTGCACACCGCCTAAAAGTAGGCAACAAAAGAATATAATCAAAGATTGTGAAGCATATGCTGCAGGCCAACAACAGACGTAGGCAGTACGTTAAAATGAAATCATTTTTGGTAGGTATTGTTGCTGCTGCTGTTGTTGCTGCTGGCATTGTCAGCAAACAACCAAAAACCATTGAAAGTTAAATCTTTTCATTGTGCCTAAAATGCTGCCAGCTGCCTAATCGATTACTTTGCGAAAATTCCAAAAGTGCTGGTTGAGCGCAATGAGAAGGAAATTCAAAGCGAAATGAAAAATCAGCAAATTGGGGCATACCAAATGTTTGAGAAAAAAATAAAATATAAAAAAATAAAAATAAAAGAAATGCGAAAATATAAAAAAAATGCAGATAAATACTTAAAATATTAAAATATAATTAAAATTGTAAAAAGTGTTAAAAATGCTAAAAATTATAAAAAATAACATTTTAATTAATTTTTATATTAGAAAAAATGACAAAATATCAACAAAAAAGAAGTATTGGGAGTTGAAAAGAACTGTGTGAAAATGTAAAAAATTGTAAAAATTATTTGAAAGTTGAATTAAAAAATCAGCGGCATTAGAACCACTCGAAGGGCTCGCAAAGCCCTTTGTTGCCAGAAACAGACAATTAAAAAAATACACAGAAAGACAGAAATTCAATGCGACACAGACACAAAACATATATACAAAGCCACATAAAACGCAGGACACTGCAGAAGAGAAATTTCAAAGCCAAGTATTTCACAAAAGAGTAAAAAAAAAAACAGCTGCCTACTTTTGAATGAATGAACATTTTGCTGTTAAAGCTATTAAATAAAAAAAGAGGACTGTAAATTCTTTGCACAATTAAATTTCAGAAGACATATTTTCTTATTCGCCAAATATAAAATATTTCTTCATGTTTTATTCCACATTTCTACACCAGATTACAACGTATGCTTTGTCATTTTATTTATTTTTAGGCTGTCACCGACACAATGCTGGGTGAATTGAAATCCTGCTTCATGGAGGCCTACGACGATAATCAGGATGGCAAAATTGACATCAGAGAGGTAAGGATTAAGCAAATTTGTCTTATTGTTGCTGCAATATAGCTGCATTTATTTAAATTAAATTGGCACACAGTGAAAATCACATGAAATTTTCAGAAAAAATTATTTTAAAGCATGTTTAACAAAAAATATACTTAATATGGAACTACTGAGAAAGAGTACTATAAAAGACAACTAAATACTAAAATAATAAAATAATAAAAAAGAGAACGAAAAAGTATACTTGAAAAGAGTACAAAAAAAAATACAAAAAAGAGTACAGAAAGTGCACAAAAATGAGTAAAAAATAGCACAGAAAATAATAAAAAGAAAAAAAAATAAGTACAAAATAATATACACAAAATAATAAAAAGAATATAAAAAGAATACTTAAAAGAATTCTAAAAAGAGTACTGGAGAAGACAACAAATAAAAGTACTTTTTTTAACCAACGCTCTGGGGATGCCCCCTATAAGAAAGGATTATAGGTTAAAGGGAGGAGGAAAAATGGAGTAGTGTCGGTGGATGTTTGCTTTAAATTTCCCAATATTAAAAATGTCGGGAAAAACAGACGCAGGGAGATTGTTCCACAAACGTATTGTGCGACTGAAGAACGAATTATCTCTGTAATGCGTGGTTCTGTTGAGAACCGAGTGAACTACGAAGGGGTGGGCTTGGTTCGATGCCCGAGTAGAACGAGAGAATACACGACCTGGTGGAATCAGGCCATGTATTTCCCTCGAACACTTACAATTGTAATACCTATAAAAGAGGCTTACACACCCTACGGTCCTTCGGAGCTCAATAGAACCAATAGAGTATGAAATATTTTCATCCCCTATTAAATATATTGCACGTTGTTGGATGCGATCCAGGAACTCCAAGGAAGATTTTGAAGCCCCTGCCCATATGTGCGAATTGTATTCCATCTTAGGCCGAATATAGGTGGTGTAGACAGTGCGCAAGTCAGCAGGAGTGAAGTAGGTGTTACATCGTTTTAGATAACCGAGGCACTTGGCCGCTTCTTTCGACACATCAAATATGTGATCATTCCAACGGAGGTCACATTGAATTGATATACCCAGAACGTCAAGAGCAGCTGACTGCGCAATATCCACAGAGTCCATATTGAGGGGAGGGAGGGGTGAATCCATTCTTTTATGAGATAACAGACAACATTGGGTCATTGCTAGCATTAAAGTCAACTCTATTTGCAAGACCCCACTCGGAGATTGTTTTAAGGTCTTTTACTCTCAATCTCCAAAGAGTTTGGACGCTTGTTGAACGAATATGAGTGACAAATGTTACTGTCATCTGCAAAGGAATGGATTGGGTTCTGGGTCGATGACAGAAGGTCATTGATAAAAACCAGATATAGGGACGGGGATAGGACAGAACCCTGCGGGACTCCAGAATTGATGGAATGTTGTTCTGAGAAAACACCGTCCATCGCAACTCGTATTGAACGACCCTGGAGAAAACTCGATATCCATCGAGTAAAAGAATTACCGACACCATATGCAATAAGTTTTGATACCAGGGCTTCATGCCACACTCGATCAAAAGCCTTGGAAATATCAAGAGCAACCACCTTACTCTCCCCGTAAAGATGAATACAATTATTCCACTTTTCGGAGAGGAATAGAATTCAATTTGAATATGAACAATGTGGGTCCATTGCCACGCCCACCTGTCATATAAATGAAATGGTAAAATGACTATAACTTTTGATTGGAATGAGATATTTTGTTTATAATTGGTATTTAGATACATAATATCTTTTCATTATAAAATGGCAAACCTTAATGAAGAGAAATGTCAAAAGAACGGCAAGAAATATGGCGTCGTTTGCTGTCCCTGTCGCTCTACTTGTGTAGCGTCCCTGTAGAAAAAACCATTTACTTGTTTTAATTTTTTCACTAGGGTGTATAATTTTTTGTTTGTTCTCTAGGTTCTCATAAATTATTAATAAAATGACATATTTTTCACCTTTCTGCAACGAACTTTAATTTCCGATTTTCGGCGAGCAAGACTAAGCTTCTGTCCCATAGTGAAGTGTATGAAAAAGTCACTTAAAATTAAAACTAAAAATTATTTAAAAATTGTATGAAATAATATTACTAAAAATGAGTACTAAAGAAAAGAGCTCTAAAAAGCTTACAAAGATATCGCTACTGAGAATGACTACTGGAAAAATGATTGAATAAAATAACGTAAAATAATACTAAAAATAAGTACTTCAAATGAGTACTAAAAATAAGTACTTCAAATGAGTACTAAAAATAAGTACTTCAAATGAGTACTAAAATTAAGTACTTCAAATGAGTACTAAAAATAAGTGCTTCAAGTGAGTACTAAAAATAAGTACTTCAAATGAGTACTAAAAATAAGTACTAAAAATGAGTACATCAAATGAGTACTAAACATTAGTACTGAAAATGTGTACTTAAATTTAGTACCAAAATTGAATAGAATATTTTAGGAAGTGTATAGCAGGTTGTAAATTATTGTGGAATTTTTATGGCAGATTCACGCCAGGGAAACAGGCAGAAAACATACAGCTTTTAATATGAACTCAATCTTTGTCTGATTGAAATGTGTCGAAAAAATGTTTCAAAACTACATCGACCCTGCCAACAATTTTGTCTGGGATCCCAACTCAAAATTGATGGCATTTTTAGGAATTATTTCCGGCATATTTTCGACACAGATAACGGAAAGTTTGTGAGAAGCGTATGGCTGAATTGAGATTCTGAACTTTAAAGACAGATTTCTGCCATATATTGTGAAACAGCAAAGAAAATGAGAGCTTTCGAAACAAACTCCGCTCTTGGCTGGATAAAATCATTCGATAAAAGGTTTCTAAACTGCTCTGAGCCTGTAAATTTTTTAAGCTGCTATACACTCTCCGATTAATCTATGCGTTGCCGAAAATATGACCCAAATATTTCAGAAAAATTGCAGAAAATTTGCCTGGGGACCACAAACAAAATGTTAGGCAGACTCAAAACAGTTTAGACACAGTTTTTCAGATGATTTTAAGAAGATAATCTCAAAAACTGCATATTTACTGCCCGAACGCAAAAATAGTGCCTGGAATCTGCCTTTAACATACCATAAATTGAATTACTTGCTGTACACTTCCAAAAATCTTCCAGTTTAGACACAGTTTTTCAGATGATTTTCAGAAGATAATCTCAAAAACTGCATATTTACTGCCCGAACGCAAAAAAGTGCCTGGAATCTGCCTATAACATACCATAAAATTGAATTACTTGCTGTACACTTCCAAAAATCTACCATTTTTCTGTGTGTGTATGCCGAAAATACGACTGATATATTACTGAAAAGTACATACATTTTCTTTCGGTTAGTTTTTTTTTTATATAAAAAGTAGCAGCATTCCTACAGCTGATTTTATGCACGCAATTGAAATGTTCAAAAATGCATATGATCCAAGCCAAATTTCTGGAATGGTTTTAGAATTATATTCGAGATAAAGTAACTTGTAGCAATTTGAGGCAAATGAATATGGCAGACAATCGAAAGTTTTTGATTAAACTATGTTTTTGTCTACCTAAAACATGCCAAAAATCTGTTGATTTTCTGCTTTTTCAACTGGTTTATTCGCATTTTTTCGCCTATTATGTCTGGGGATGTTTTTTTTTATTCACAAAGTAAAATGAAATTACGGAATCTCAAAAGTCTTAAATGTAAAACAAAGGAAAATATTAAAAATCCAATAAAGGCTTATTTAGCAAATGAAGTAGTATTCAGCAGAGACTTAATTATTATCTGAAACATGCTGTTGACACAATGCTCATATGTTGTAGTCCCTAAAACAAGTAGTGTCTAATCTAATAACCATTCATGATTCTCCCCTTGCACCGAAATACAAGTGAATATAGTGTTTACAAAAATGTGTTGCCTACCACAAGGCGTTTGAAAATACTAAACATGCTCCACATTTTTCACTGCATAGTTTTATGCGCAAAGCTACTTGAAGCGCATTTCAAGGCAGTTTTACCAAAGCCGCGTGGAAAAAAATACACAAAATTTTACGCAAAGTTAGCGCATTTCGCGTGTCTTACTTATCGTGTGCTGAGAATTCGAAAATACGCGCTCTTTTATTTCAACTGCTACAACTAAGAGTACTACCTCAAAGTATTTACCAAACGATTTAAGTTTTACGTCTTGAGCGACTGCTGCTTAAAGGATAAAGATTAGAGTGTCTATCAGCGTATCTGAGGGGGAAAAAATGGTTGCATACTTTGAGTTACCCAGTGTGCAATGTAGGTGGATTAATAAGTAAAGCGTACTTTTAGGTATTGATATAAAGAAGTTTCAGTTTTTCAAAGTTTGTTGAATTTTATAAAAATAACTAATTACTTTTTTGAGAAAAGTATATACCAAATTAAAAATGCCTATTTGTAAAATAATATTTTTGAATTTAATTTATTTTATACTAGCAATTGGAAAAATTTATAATATTTAAAAATGACCCAAAAGTATGCAACATATTTTTTTTTTTTTTTTTTTTTTTGGAATATCTACTAAGATCTACAGCACTCAGACAGACTATATCCATTGTACTATTCCCTACAATTTTGTGGTTAATATCACCACGAGCGCCCATGCCCAAGCCGGGATTCGATCCCGAGACCTTCAGAATGCAAGTCCAGCGCGCTACCTCTGGACTGCTGAGGCCGGCTAAAATGCAACATATTAGTCAACACTCGATAATCATACTTTGTTATGTAGCAAATTAAACAAATTAATAAATGAAGCATACTTTTAGGTATGAATTGCTCTTAAGCGTGTTTAGTTTTTCAAAGTAAAGGGTTTTTCAATAAGAGCGCTACAAAAGGAGTTTTCAACAGGGACGCTACACAAGTAGATTGACAGGGACAGCAAACGACACCATATGTCTTGCCGTTCTTTTGACATTTCTCTTCAGTTAGGTTTGCCATTTCATGATGGAAAGATATACGAGCCAACAACGGGTTGAAATTATTAAAATTTACTACCGAAATTCGAATTCGTATATCTTTCCATCATGAAAGGGCAAACCTTACTGAAGAGAAATGTCAAAAGAGCGGTAAGAAATATGGCGTCGTTTGCTGTTCCTGTCACTCTACTCTTGTAGCGTCCCTGTTGAAAAATCCTTTATGATGAATTTTATAAAAATTACTAATTATTTTTTTGAGAAAATTATTTACTAAATTAGAATTGCCTATTAATAGGGTATAAAATAGTATTTTTTATTTAAATTTTGGAAAAAATTGATAATATTAAAAAAAATACACAAAAATATGCAACATATTAGTCAATATTCAATAATCATACTTTGCAATGTAGCAAATAAAAGGTTTTATTAAATAAAGCATACTTTGAGACATGCACTGCTATTAAACTTTTTTAATTCTCCATAGTATAATGAATTTAATAAAAATAAAGAATTAGTTTTTGGACAAATTATTACCTAATTTAAATTGCCTATACTTTTGGTGTAAAATAGGATTTTTAAATTTTTAATATTTCAAACTACCAAATAGCTATAATATTAACGAAAATTACCCAAAAATATGCAATGTATGAGTCAAAATTTCAATGAAACACTTGCAAAAAAACAAACTAAGCAGACTAGTAAATGAAGCATACTTTTAGGTTCTTGTAAGCTCTTTGAAATTTAGAGAAATAACTAATTACTTTAAAATAAATTACTGACAATAAATAAAATTATTGTCTACATTAAAAGTGCCTATTACTATATTCTAAAATAGTATTTTTATTATTTTTATTTTTAACACAATTTTTTGCGTTCGACAATAACGAAAAACCACGCTTTTGAGGATTCTTTTGGTTGGTAAGCGTTGATTATAATGTCAGACTTTTTTAATTTTATTATTTAATTTCTATGCCCAATGACGACGTTTACGATATTTTTTAATAAAACAGATTTGAAATTGATGAGATATGCTAATTGATAATGTAAAGCCCAAGAAGGGTGCACATCTGGGAATTCAAACAAAATTGCTCAAAAATGGGCCTTTTTTTCAGGCAAGAATGAGTCCCTTTTGTTTCTTATCTCAGGACCTGTTAAAGAAATTTCGAATATTGAAATTCTAAATTTAAAATATTGAAATTTGTGTTCTGTTATGCATGTTTTGGATAAAATAAAAATAAGTCTGACATTATAATCCACGCTTACCAACCAATAGAATCCTCAAAAGCATGGTTTTTCGTTATTGTCGAATATCCTTGGAACTGGACGTGTAGGGAAAAAACTAAAAACGGCATTATTTTTAGAATGTTCAAATCCATACGAATATGTAACTTTTATTTTTGGTATCGAACATTTTTATCAAATGTGCGCACAGTGTAACCCAAAATGTGCGCACAGTGTAACCCAAAAGTATGCAATGCTTAAATGAACATTTAAAAATATACTCTGCCATGTAGTAAAATAGACGGAATAATAAATGAAGCATACTTTTAGCCATGTGCTTATATTAATCTTTAATTAGTTTTTAAAAGTTTGACGAATTTAATAAAAATAACTAATAAGTGTTTCAGATTATTACTGATTAAATTAAAATTGCCTATTATTAGGCTGTAAAATATTATTTTTAAATTTCATATTTTATACACTACCAATTGAAAAAACACTATTATATCGTCATTAGCTTGCCAAAGGGGTGAATTTTTGACATTTGTGTTTTTTTTTACATTTTTGAATGTAGTTTATCCTCAAGTATGCTGTGCCAAAATCGCGTGTCATTTTGTTCGATATTTCTAGCCACAAAAGACAAAACCAAAAGGGCGAATTTGAAAAATTGAAAATCTTGTTATGCCAAAAGGGCGAATCTTTGCGTTTTTTCGTCATAACTTTTTATAGGTTTAAGACAAAATAATGGTGTAAAGGCTTTTATTATTTGTTTTCAAAGCACCTATCGATCTGCATCATTAATTAAGAATATTTTGCCAAACATTAATTTGCCATTTGTTATTTGCAGTATTTTTTTTTTGGCAAAATATTTGTAATTAATAATGCAGCTCGATTGGTGCTTTCAAATCAAACAATAATTGTCTTTACATCACTATTTTATGTAGTACCATTAAAGAGCTATAGCAAAAATACGAAAAGATTCGCCCTTTTGGCATGACAAGATTTTCAATTTTACCAATTTCTTCGTTTTGTTTTGCTATAATTTTTTATTGGTGCTAGATAAAATAGTGGTGTTAAGGTATTTATTGTTTATTTTTAAAGCAGCTTTCGATTGGCATTATTATTTTAAAATATTTTGCTAAACATTTTTTCCTGCAAATAACAAATGGCAAATTAATGTTTGACAAAATATTTTTAATTAATAACGCCAATAGATAGGTGCTTTAAAATTAAACAATTAATGACTTTACATTACTATTTTATCTTGCGCTAATAAAAGGTTATAACATAAAAAACAAAAATATTTGCGTTTTGATCAGAATATAGTCTTACAAAATCTGTATTTATAATTCAGTATGTTGTCCAAATCTATAGATATTTTACATACGTTATAATAATTGACAAATAAACCAAAATAACAGAAAAAATTCAAAAAAATATAAATTTTGCTAATTTTTAAAGCACTTCAAACATTAAAATTTGATTTCCCAACATTTTTAAAAATGCACATTCGCCCCTTTGGCATGACAGTGACGATATAATATTTTAAAAATTTGTACCCAAAAGTATGCAATAAATTAGTCAATATTCAACTATAGAATTTGCCATTATAGTAAATTAGACTGATAAAAAAGTGAAGCATATTTTCAGGTATTTGTTGTTATGAAGCATTTATTATTTATAAAAAGTTGAAGGAATTTAATAAACACAACAAATTACTGTTTCAGCTGATTATTGACTAAATAAAAATTTGCCTATTTTTAGGTTCGTAATAATAATTTTAAATTTTACAAACAAAATATTGGCAAAGCAATGTTAAATAAAAAATACGCAAAAGTATGCAATGAATAACTCATTATTTAGCGATATTCATTACATACAATTAACTGCATATTTTCATATAATGTTGCATATTTTACGGAAATTACAATGAAATATTTGTTTTTTGTTTTCGTTTCATTTTTCAAATATTTGTTGATTTAAGCGCAAAATAATTACATATATTTTGTATTGCATATATTTAGGTAATTTTGTTTTGTTTTATGTTTTATAATTAAATGCATAATTTAGAGGCACAAATAAGTTGTGTAAAATTATAGAAAACAATAGACTAAAAGCAGATTTTGAATAGGTATTCGAAAAATGCTAAATTTAATTATATGTATTATGTATATTTCATTTGAAATTGTTGCATATTTATGAGGGTATTTTGTAAATGAGTTTTATTTAAAGTTTCGAAAATAGTACGGAAAGCGCTTCTAAGTTAAATATTGTTTTGGTATTAAATACATTTTATGAGTTTGGTTGAAAATGTTATTAATTTAGTGGGTTTAGATTGAACGTATTTTTGGTTTACGTCAACAAATGCATAATTATTTCATTTTATATTAATATTTATTAATAATTTGTTGTTTATTAATACAAATTTACAATTCTAAATTTAGAAAAAATTTAAAATAGTACGCAAAATATTATATATTAATTTTTATTACTGCATACTTTTAGATGCATATTTAGTTATATAAAAAAAACTATTGCCTAACTTTAGGCAACTGTGAATTTACATTAAAATAACAAAATCATATAAATGCAAATGCATTGCAACCCTAGGTATAAATTGCAAACTTTAAAATTCATTTTAGAAATTTTCAAACCCAAAAGAATGCAACACATTATGCAACATGCCACTTGAGACCGCATAAACTTTGTGCACAAATTGTTGAGAACAGCAATGACGATGACAACAACAACAATAATATTGTGTGCAACGACAACAACTATCGAAAACACGCAACTTTGTAGTTTTGTCTGAAATTTGCACATAACTCATAAACAATGACAATGATGATTATTGACAATGTGCGCCCATAAAAAAGAAGAAGAAGCTAAAATAGCGACAACAACACTAAAACTACAACAACAAAAATATATAGTCAACGACAAACATAGCGCCTAAAAGCATGCAATACATTGTACCTCAAAAAGAGTCCAAAAACGTAACAAAGACGCGATGTGGCAGCTGACAACTGACAACATGTTGTGTGTGTTTTCGTTTTTTTTTTTTTGATGTTGCAACAACATGTTGTTGTGAATTTAGTTGTTGAAAAGTTGGCGATTGTAAATTTTGTGGTTGTTGTTTTTGATTCAAGTTTTACCACTTAATAAGCCAAGTTATATGAATGACATCTACCGTATGGGAAAATCTTTTTTGTACTAATTTCTACATGTATAATTTGCTTGTAGACAATTGAAAAATCGTCGTGGCTCCGAACAAAGTAATTATGTGTTTTTTTCCGATTTTTTTTTTATTAGATAATCCTCATTAACATTATTTTAATATCTCTATTGGTCTAGAAGTTAGAAAATTAGCTGTGTGAAAATCTACTTGAAATTGAAATGCAAAAATAGTTATGTTCTTGTTTCACAATTTGTTTTCTTCAATTTTAGTGAAATTTACTTTATGCCCTTAAATATATATGAGTTTGTTTTTTAAATTTCACAAAATTATGAAACTTAAAAAAACGAAACATTTTTTTATTGATATTTTTGGTATCTACTATGCTACGTAGCGTCGCACATCGGAAATTACTTAATCGATTTTAAAAATTTAAAAAGTGTTGTACAGAGAGAACATGAGAGAATTTAATTTTTAAAATTGGAGTTTTTATCTCTTATGGTTATTGAGATACAAATCACTAAATTTGGGATTTTTTTCATGAAAAATCGTTCATAAATTGTAAAAAATCAAAAAGTTATCCGATTTTTAAAATTACTTTGTTCGTGAAAAGCTTACATTGAGATCTCATGAAAATGGGCTTACATGAGAAAATATCTTGAATATTTTTAAAGATATAGACTGGAACATGATTTTTTTTTTTAATTTTTGAAGACTTTAAATATTTATACATAGATTGTACATTTTATCATGAAATCAAAATATTTGTATGGAACTTTTATACAAAATTTACATATGAATCATAAACTGAAAACCGTTTTTAAATATCTTAAGTGGTTTAGTAAATATAAAATTGTAAATCAAGTTTTTTTTTATTTTCCATTTTTTTATTTTTTTTTTTTGGAAAATTGAACTTTTACACAATTCTCCGTAAGTATTTTTATTCTTCTGTAACATGTACTTTTGTTATAGTTTTTTGATAGATATCATTACTGAGAATCTGTTAAATAATAAAACTTATCCAAAATATATTGAACTATTCTGGCAACACTGTTCAAAGTTCGTGTTTTTAATTTTGTTTTTTACTTTGACCCCCTGCAGAAAAGTTCTCTCAAGTTCTCTCTGTACAACACTTTTTAAATTTTTGGAATCGGTTTGTGTGGTTCCGGAAATACTGTTGCGGGCTCCAGGGGTCTTTTTGTACTTGCCTTTATTAATGAAACCGTCAGTGACAATATTCCCTCGAAGTCCACAATTCTTTCCTAACATTTATTATTAAATAAAAACGCAAGGATATTTTAGACTTGCTTTATACTTTTATTAATTATTTTTAAGTATTTTTACAAGCTTGAGTTTAAACTGAAAACACGTCTGCACTCTAAGGCAGTTAAAATCATAATGCTTAAAATCTAAACTTAACCTCTACTCATCACCTCGGTATCGTGCGACTCACGAACCCCTTGCTTATACTTATTTCTTAAAACACAACTCATAAATGCAAGCAAGCATATTCTTAAATCTACGTACTACTAAAAACCTCATGAACCCCACATCAGATATTTACTAATATTGTGAAATCATTAACTGAGAAAATTCCAATGTGCTAAATTCTTAATTGGTTCCCATGCTGGCGTTAGTCTTGACTTAAATTACAACCAATGCTTTTTTTGTTGCTTTTAAACAGACGGCACACTTGCTAGCGTGTGCCTTGGATCAAATTGCAACCAGTGCATTTTTCGTTGCTTTCAAGCGGACTTAATTTTATATCCTGAAAGTATGCACTCATAAACATTATGTACTTGTTCCAGTTACGTCGTAGACGTTATGTTAAGTTAACATGCATCTGTTATTGTGCTTTTAGATTTGAAATTTATGTGCATACTGGTTATGTGCAGGCTTTCTGAAATACAACAACAAAAAAAAACGTTTCTGATTCACAACATTCTTCCCCCCTTATTTTAAGAAAAAATTATTATTAAAAAGAATAATAGTTTTTTCTTTTACATCATTAATATTTCAATATATTTCTTAATTTATTTAACTTACAATAATATTTAAAATCAATAATTATTTTTCATATTATTATAATTTATTTTACTTATTTTCATTTTAGGAATCTTATTAATGCTTATTTTCGTTACTTAATTACTTAATTAATGGTCGCAGTTTTAGTGATATTTATATACTTTATGTAACGTTAAAAAAAAATGTATAACATTACAAGTCACTGAACGTTGCAATTGACAAAGCAGTAGTTGATCAAGTTACCGCTTTGCAATCGCTGCGTTCCGTGTTGCTCTGTTGTTTTTCTTGTTTATTCATCTAAGTCATTAAATGCTTTAATTTGTGCAACGATTTGTTTTGTTTTGTTTAATTTTTTTTTTTTTTTTTTTTTTTTGATATTTATTGAAAATAAGTCATTTAATTTTTGTTGAGTTATTTTAATTATTGTTTATATTTATAGTTTTCATATTTTTAATGTTTCTTCAAGTTTTTCTTTACTTATTTCTAGTCTATTTAATTATACATAAAAAATGTAGTTGTGTCTTCTATTAATTTTAAAACATAAACTGCTGTGATCGCTAGTTCTGTTACTCTCTGTTTACGTGTATAGGTTGGCTGGCTGCATTTTATTTGTTTCTGTCATTGATCGAAAAACATTGTTGTCATCATTTATTCTCATCTTTCGTCTTTATTTTCTAAGCTTTGTTAAATTTGATGTCTTCTATGTTGCGTTGTTTTTTCAGTCAAATTGAATCGTATTTTGTTGAGAGCAGATACTAAAATTGGTAGTTTTGTAATTTTATATTTCTGGATATTAATACGAATTTGTCTTCTTTAAATGTTTTAAGAGTTCTTGTAGCGAAATTGTCATCTTCGGAAATCATCTTTAATTATACGTACATGTTGTTGTTTGATGTTGTTCTTTTATATTTCACTTGTTGTACATTATTTGAATATTTGAAGTTCTTAGTGTTTTTAATTTTCGTCTTCTCTTTTAAGAAATTATGTTCTTTTGTTGAAGAAATTGTCAGCATAATGTGTGAAATGTTGTTGATTTAGTACAATTATGATAACTTTGTTGATGTGTCAAATTTCTTTTTCCATAAGGTTAGCATTGACAGCTGAATAAGTGTATATGGAATAGCTCCTTCAACTTATTTACAAAATATTAGCTTGTTCCTTGAGTGATAAAATTGTTATCTTTTAATTATATGTACGTAAAGATGTAAAATGTTGTTGCTTCTTTATGGTAGAATAGTCGCAATTTTGCTGATTTGTCGAAATTCCACATTCATGTTTATATTGAGCTCCTTTCTTTTAATTAAACATGTTATTGATGTACAATTGTTGTTGTCCGCGCCATGACTCTCACATGTTTCTTTATCATTCGTCTCTTGTACTTCATTACATAATATTACCATTTCAGACCTTTACCCAACAAAATCAAACGATCTTCTTTGACAATTAATATTTAAACTTAGTGTCTTCTGCGTCGAATTTTATTGTTTGGTGGATTGCTAGTTCTTCTTCGTGCATGTTTTATTTCTTTGTCGCGGTTGAAATGCATTTCCAGAGCCAGGATTATTTTTAAAAATACTTATTACTTTGTAATGTTTACTATAACTTTATAAATAATTTATATTTAACATCATTTTTACTTTCAGTATTCATAATCTTTGTTTATATTACCTTACATCATAGTATTAAAATTTTATATTTTAATTGTATATTTATATCGAACATTTTACTGTAAATCTTTAATTGTAAAATCTTTAATTTTTTTTTCTTAATATATAGACATTATTTTCTTTATAATTTCATTAGCACATGAATCAATGCTAATTCTATTCAAAAATACTTAGCTATTTATTCATGCAATAATTTGTGAATTTAATCATTATTGACAATTTTCAATAATGGTAAGCGCGCGCGATTTATGCATAACTACTTTTGTACATTCAATAGGTACATATATATTTTCATTACCGTGTAATGATCACATTTTAAACGTTTGTTAATTTTGTTAGATTGTGTATTGTATTTTTCTTCTTATAATTCAATTATTGTTCAAATTTTTACCCTGCATTTCATTTTCGGTACATTAGTGCAGTGTTCCTAGATGCATTTTATCGCTTATAACATTAGCTCCTCACTTCTATATGTGCTACACTTTAGTGTGTGCTACGCTAACACCTATCTGTACTTCAAGTGCAATGATCTTTCTGTCGTTTGTTTCCATAAACAATGCTCTTGACCATGAAAGTGAAGCACTGACCTACCCCAATTATAGTGACAGTGAATAATATTTGTTCGTTCAATTGTGTATTACTTAAGAATTATATGCTTTTAATAAGTTATTATGGAATTTTTTCCCTTTTCCCTTGATACAGATCACTGTTGTCACAGGACTTATTATCGAAAGGACTTCATAGGGACCTACCCAGATTGGTGAAAATTTGTTTTTCCTATTCTGGTTTTTTAATAAAACTTTATCTCCTTCCTTAAAAACTACCGTATTTAATGTATTATCGTAACTTCGTTTAGATCTTTCCTTAGCTTTTTCTTGATTTTGTCTGACTATCTCATGTGTACGCTGTATTTGGTATTTTAATACCTTATTGTAATCTTCACTGTTATAAATTGGTGAACATTTTCGTTTTAGGTTGGTTGGCATGTCAAATTCAAATCCGTATAAAGTACGACAAGGCGTTTGCCCTGTTGACATATGCACTGTGTTATTGTGCACATGCATTGCCGAATTCAACCATTGGTCCCAGTTGGACCCATCCTCTTTTGCAAAACATCTCAAATACTCCGCTAAAGGTCTGTGACTTCGTTCTAACGAGCCATTCGCCTGCGGGTGATAAGGTGTTATATGCATTTTTTTAATGTTTAATAACTTGCACGTGTCTGAAAATAATTTTGACACAAAATTTGAACCATTATCTGTAATTAAAATTTTGGGAATATTATAACGCGTGATAATTTCCTCGTAAAAAGCTTTGGCTACTGTGCTTGCTTCCGCGTCTGGGATAGCTACGCAGCACATGTATTTTGAAAAATCGTCTTGAAATGTTAAAATATATTTATTTCCTGACACTGTTTCAGGTAAAATTCCTACCAAGTCCATATAAACCTTATCGAATGGACGTGTTGGCGTATCTGTCAAAACCATTGGCATTTTTGTTAACTTTGAACTTTTGTTCATTTGGCATTTAGGACAGTTTCTAACATATTCTTTTATTTGTTTCTGCATTCCCCTCCATTTAAATTGTTTCTTAATCCTAAAGTATGTTTTAAGTGTGCCTTGATGGCCTCCTAGTGCTGAATCATGAAAATCTTTCATCACGGTTTTAATTTCATCTGGATCAGTTAATATTTGAGCTGAATTCGTTTCATTATTTGTATCTATTATTGTTTCATCTACGACTGGTGTACTGATTTGTGGTTTTATTTTTGTGATTTGCTGATCTAAAATATTTTGTGTAGTTTTGGATCGTGTTTGTACGGCTGTAATATCTGGTTCTATATATGGAATTCTGCTTAAAGCATCCGCATTTAAATTCTTTTTGCCTGGTTTGTACATTATTTCAAAATCATATTCCGATAATTTGTGTCGGAAACGAGCAAGGCGGGATGTCTGATCTTTTAAATTTGCAATACCTTTTAGAGGCTGATGATCTGTAAAAATTTTGAATGGTCGCCCTAATAGGTATGCTCTAAAATTCTTTGTTGCCCAAACAATTGCTAAAAATTCCTTTTCAATGGTAGAATATCGTTTTTCTGCCCCATTTAAAGTTCTACTTGCAAACGCGATCGGTCGGTCGCTTCCTACTTCACCTTGAGATAGGACTGCACCTACTGCTTCGTTACTTGCGTCTGTTGTTAGTAAAAAAGTTTTTGTAAAATCTGGATATGCTAATATTGGAGGTGAAATTATTGATTCTTTCAATTTAATAAATGAATTTTGACAATCTTCCGTCCATTTAAATTTAACGTCCTTTTTAAGTAAATTATTAATTGGTAAAGCTAACCTTGCCATATTGCTTATGAACTTTCTGTAATAATTAATTAATCCCAAGAATGCTTGTACTTCTTTTCTGTTTCTTGGTACTGGAATATTTTTTACGCATTCGACCTTAGCGGGGTCTGGCAACGCACCAAGTTCTGAACATTTATGCCCTAAATATACAACTTCACGACGTAAAAACTGACATTTTTCGGTATTTAATTTTAAATTATGGTCTCTTAGTTTCTGTAATACTTTACTTAATCTGTGTTCATGTTCGCTTATATTTTTCCCATACACAACTATATCATCAAGATATACAAAACAATCGATACCCTGTAACCCTGTTAAGATGTGATTCATTATTCTCTGGAAAGTTGCTGGTGCCCCTGTTAAACCGAAAGGCATCCTATTGAATTCAAAATGTCCAAGTCCTGTACTGAAGGCAGTTTTTTCTTTATCACCTTCTTCTACTAAGACCTGATGATAGCCACTTGCTAAATCTAAAGTTGAAAAATACCGACTGTGACCTAATTGATCTAATATTTCATCTATTCGCGGGATAGGAAATACCTGTTTTATGGTTACGTCATTTAATTTACGGAAATCTATGACAAGTCTCCATTTTTTGTTACCGTCTTTGTCGCTCCTCTTCGGTACCAATAGTAATGGTGAATTCCAGGGTGATATGCTTGGCGATATAATGCCAGCATCTAACATTTTGTTAACCTGTCTATTAATTTCCTCTCTATGTGTATGTGGAAGTTTGTATTGCTTTTGGTTAATTGGTGGTTGATTCCATTGTGTTGTTATGTCGTGTTTGAGTATCGGCGTGTATGACAGTTCGTCACCTTCTAAGTGAAAAACATCGTGATAAGAAATACAAAGATTTTGTAATGATGTGATTTCCTCCTTATTTAAAGATTCATCAATGTTAATTTTTTCTAATAATCTATTAATCCTATTTTTTATATTCACTGAATTTATAGTATTTATTGTAGAATTGTTTGTATCTGATTCCCTATACTGATTAAAATTTGAAAATTTCGGTTTAAAATTGTTGTCTATTATAATGTCCTTTTCTGTAGCATTTAATACTGAGACATAAACTTTATTTTTGTTAACATTCGATAAGCTTTCTCCCAAATATACTCCAGGATAAATTTCTTGTTTATGTATTAATACAATTGGAATTTTTGTTTTTAGTGTAATTTCTACTATTTTTGCGGTTCTCGGCATGATTTTTATTTCATGATTGTAATAAATATTTTCTATGTCGGCTCGCGTTTTCATTGGTAATCGGATAGTGTGATTCTTTCCTTTATCGTAGAATGTTATGGTCTTATTAATTGCGTTTATTACGGATCTGTTCCATATGTTATCCCGTCCTATTATTCCGTCTGCTGGTATTCCTTGTTCAAGAGATACTACATGCATTATTAAATGTAACCACTTTATATTACTGTGTTGTATATTGGTCGTGCCTAACGTCCTTACGCATCCACCAAAAGCCCCATTAAAATCTTTCTTACTATTTTTGTCAAATCCCGGTAGTTGTGTCAATGCACCTTCTTTTATTATGCTTGCATCTGCTCCTGAGTCTACTAGTAATATGAGTTTTCCATTTTTAGCTGCCTCGCAAGGTACTTCAATGAACACATCACTTACATTAGACAATTTGAAGCAGTCCCCCTTTCTATTGTATATTTTGTTAATTCTCTTTTTATTTAATCCACTCAACTGTTGTCTGATTTTTTTATCATAACATGTTATAAAATTTTCAAACTTTTTCAACATTCCTGTAAACATATTGTTCACCTTTTGACCTATTTGCATTTCTTCCAATACACATCTTTGCCGATTAGTTTCATCTGCTACTAATTTAATCATTTTTGCCCCTATTGCTATTATCATATATATAAAGAAATGTATTAATGCGAAAATTACCATTGTCACTCCCTCACAATCAAACCACGGTGGATCAATATGTGTATCAACGGTCACTTCAGACGTCTGATTTGCAATATTTTCCTCCACCGGTTTTCTCTTATTTTTAGGAGTTTGAGTAGTTAATGTGATCACAGACCCTTCAGCCTTATGATTTACTATTTCTACCCTTTTTGACCTAATTTTGCTATTTTTAATGGGTCCCCAGCTTACTGGCCTTGGCTGGGCCCCTGGTAGTTTCCCTTGTTTTGATCATTATTCTCCCTTGCCAGATAATCCCTCTTGGCGTAGCAATCAGCTTCTACATGACCAAGTCTACGACACCAATCACATTTTAAATTATTTCTAGGGGTATTCCCATTCCTATTGTTATTATTTCTATTATTATTATTATTGGTACGGTACGTAGTGTTATGTCCTGCTTGCAAATTGTTGTTTAAAAATTCCCTATTAACGACTGGATGGTTTTGTGTACGTCCAAACCCTTCCTTATTTTGAGCTTCTAATCTAATGGAAGCACACCTCCAACTAGATTCGTGCCCATATTTTTCACACTCTATACAAAACGGTGTGTTTTTCCGCGTAATACATTCGTCTCGTGTATGTCCTTTTTTCTGGCAAAAAGAGCATGTTGGTCGTATTTTTGATCCTTCTGTTTTATTTTGTGTTGATATTTTGTGATTTAGTGGGGTAGCTTGAAAATGATTTTTTTGAATACTATTCGTTGGACTGGTTACAGATCGTTGTTCGAAACTGTACACTTCCTCGGGGAACCTCGGACCCCCTTGAATTGTTATCTGGGCCTTTAATGCTTCATCTAATAAATCATTCAAGTTTTCTGCTTTGCTACTTAATAATAGAACCTTTATTGTCGGATCTTTTACACCTACCTTGAATGCTGTCAGAACTGAGTTTACTAGTTCCGTATTAAAAACATCTGTAGGTAGATTTTTATTTTTGTACCTTGAATCTGCTATTTCATTAGCGTTTGCCCATAATCTTTCTAATCTCCTTGCAAATGTTCTCAGACTTTCACCATCCGTCTGATATGCTTTTCTAATACTATCCTGAACCGAATCTAACGTAGTCATTTTTAAATATGTATTTCTTAGAACGTCAAATAACTCCTCTAAATCATTGAACTTTCTTGTGCGGACTAGATCATAAGCGTCACCAAGAAGATGCAGTTTGACACAGCTAATGAATTCTTCTTTGTTTTCTTTTGTAATTTTTAGACTTGCTAACGCACAAGCGTCCATGAATCTATAAAGTTCAGTTTTAACGGATGGTGATTCCGATCCCATAAAAAATGGAACCACACTTCCTACGTATTTCGACACAGTATCTAACGACATTTCTAATGTTGTTTCCGGTGCTGTTATTTTATCAAATTTTCCTTCAATCTGTAATGCCTCCTTATGATATAATGATGTTTCGTGGGCTAGCTTAACTTCTGATTCTAAAAATCTGATTTTCGAATCTAATTCCCTTACTTTATTATTTGCTTCTTCTAATGTTTCAAATTCTAGTCTGGGCTGTTGGCTCAGTGCTCGTTCAATTGATTCGTCCGAAATATCTTTATTTTTTAGCAAAGTTCTTAATTTTTCGTTTTCTTCCTCTATTCCACTAGCCTGATCTAACAACTCCTGCCGTTCTTCTACAATATCGTTTAATTTTTTATTTAATGCAGTAAATTCCCCTTTCCACTCTTCTAACTCTTTTATTTTATGAGCACTTTTATGTTCCAAGAAGTATACTAATTGTTCAAAAACTACGTCAACTCTTTCGACTTCTGAGTATACCCGTGTGGAACTGACTTTATTTTTTATTAATTCTAAAGTTTCTTTATTGTTAACTTCCGTACTAATTTGATTCCACAATTTCTCAGTAAATCTGCCAAGTTGTCCTAATATATTTCTATATGCTACTTCCAATTCCTCAAAGTTCGCCATATAATCATTAAAATTTTCAATTAAAATTTATAAATTTGTTTAATTTCATTCTTTCTATAATTTAATTTTACATTTATGTACTGCTTTCACTCAAACTCACTAAAATTTATTCAATATTTAATTATACCTTCCTTTCCACTTCTGTGTTTCTTCATTTATTTTTTTGTTAATGCTCCTTAAAATTCGTCCTTCAGTCCTTTTTGTAGATTCTTGAAAAACCGGCTGCGCCAAAATGTTGCGGGCTCCAGGGGTCTTTTTGTACTTGCCTTTATTAATGAAACCGTCAGTGACAATATTCCCTCGAAGTCCACAATTCTTTCCTAACATTTATTATTAAATAAAAACGCAAGGATATTTTAGACTTGCTTTATACTTTTATTAATTATTTTTAAGTATTTTTACAAGCTTGAGTTTAAACTGAAAACACGTCTGCACTCTAAGGCAGTTAAAATCATAATGCTTAAAATCTAAACTTAACCTCTACTCATCACCTCGGTATCGTGCGACTCACGAACCCCTTGCTTATACTTATTTCTTAAAACACAACTCATAAATGCAAGCAAGCATATTCTTAAATCTACGTACTACTAAAAACCTCATGAACCCCACATCAGATATTTACTAATATTGTGAAATCATTAACTGAGAAAATTCCAATGTGCTAAATTCTTAATTGGTTCCCATGCTGGCGTTAGTCTTGACTTAAATTACAACCAATGCTTTTTTTGTTGCTTTTAAACAGACGGCACACTTGCTAGCGTGTGCCTTGGATCAAATTGCAACCAGTGCATTTTTCGTTGCTTTCAAGCGGACTTAATTTTATATCCTGAAAGTATGCACTCATAAACATTATGTACTTGTTCCAGTTACGTCGTAGACGTTATGTTAAGTTAACATGCATCTGTTATTGTGCTTTTAGATTTGAAATTTATGTGCATACTGGTTATGTGCAGGCTTTCTGAAATACAACAACAAAAAAAAACGTTTCTGATTCACAACAATACTGAATTTCACCCGATTTAAGAGCGTTTGGGCACACTGTGCGTCGGTAGCTCAAGGTTAGAGCGTTGGCCTGCGAGCCGAAAGTTCCCCGGTTCAAGCCTGGACTGGAGCTAACAAATCTTTTCATAGAAAACATTTGTCTATACCGCGCTACCTCTCGGTAGTAAATGGCAAACCTACGAGTGTAAAACATTTTCAATGAAAAGCTCTCACCCGCCATTCAGATTCGACAATAAACTGTAGGTCCCACCACTTTGAGAATAAATACACGCTGCAAAAAAAGGGCTCTCCCAAACATAATTTTGCAGGCATTAACATATAAGTTTGGAATTTTATGTAAACATAATATATAATTGACTGATAAATCATTTGTAAACAGGGTTGTATTGAGACTTGAACTGTGTTGTAATGAGCTCTGACTTACATTATAATGTCCCGGAAATATTTGAATGTTGCCCCTTAAAATGGAGTATGTTCTAATGGAAACATAATAATTACTACATCCAAACAAAATAAATATTTGAACCGAAACATAAATATGTTCAAAATAAAACATGATTTTGAACGATCTGAATATAAATATGTTTCCAGTGAAACATATCAGTTGTTTCAGTTCAAAGAGTAGTATGTTTGCATAGAAACATATTTAAGCATTTTTGGAAAGAAATCCTGAAAATAAAATAAAAATAAAATGTTGTTTTTTTTTATTTATTTTTATTAAAAATCTTTAAACATGCACAGTGGGAATTTATAATAATTGAATTCATATACTAATTTTTAAATGAATAAATAAATAACTGCAAGTACAAGTGAAAGCATCAATGAATGCACAATTGCACCAGCATACCAGACGACCAAACGATCCAGGCTCGCTTTATATTTGGAACAGTTACAGTTGATCTCAGTACAGCACATAACGTAGGAAGGGAATTTGCGGAGGCTTTTGTAAAAAACATGCCAAATTCTGTTTCAAAATCGAAACACAGATTTTTATTTGTGGTTTTTTCACTTAAGTTTCAGAAATTATATACTGCACTATATTATACTCTGTTACTATTTGTACAATTTATATATTTATTTAATTTACCAATAACAAAATTATTACCGACGCGAAAACGTTTTCTCAACGAACAACAAAAGACACGTACGCAGAAAATGCCGTGTTAACTCGGTGACCGTAGGTAGAAAATTCTGCTCAACGAGTGCCAACTTCGTATACAAGAAGAATGTTGCAAGAATTCACTTATTTAAATCCAATTTCTTTTTTGTTTGTTTGTAAACATCAATATGTTCAAACGATGGCGTCGGTAGAAAATGCTGCACAACGTTGCCAACTTCGTCAGTCGATAAATTATCGAATTAAGACGAGCGTTGCGAACAGACGTTGTATTTAGATTTGATTAGCATTTTCTGTGTTTCGAAACATAGTTTTAACCAAGTAAATTGCCAAGAAATAGTTTATTCAAATGCAATTAAAATTTTATTTTGGTATTGTAACATATTTAAGGTAAATTTGACAGATTCTGCTGGACAATATAATAATGTTTATACGTGAACAAAAATAAATTCATTTTCGATTATAATTTAATTACACTTCATTCCTAATACATGTATGGTAATTTCGTATTACTTTTTAATTACATTCAAACAAATCTTTTCTGTCCGTGTATAACACGCACAGCTCAAAATGGTGAGAGAGCTCGGCCTAAGTTCTTATAGGACTGTAGTGCCAAACTATTATTATTTATAAATATAGATTCTAAAATTTGGATAGATGTTTTTGATAAAAGAGAGAAATATTATTTTTTATATAAAATTTGTTTATCAATGACAAATTTTCAATCTTTACTTTTTCAATTTACATCATTCTTTATTCAGCTAATATTTTTTTCAAAATTACCTCGGTCAATGTTTTAATGGTTTTTGTTATAATTGTCGAGGTGTTTTTTGTTTTAATATGGATATTATTTTATTTAATTTTTTCACATTATTGATTACAAACAGAACAAAAATTTAGACAAAGTAATGAAATAATATTTTATAATTTTCAGTTTACAAGTTACAGCACGTTTGATTTTAATAAAAAAAAATTATATCGAAAAATAATTGCGCAATTATTAATAAATAAATGCATATAGAGAAGAAAAGACGCGATCTATAATTACAGCATGATTTTTTCTATTTAAATCATACGCGCTGTAACACTAAATTTCACGAAAATCTAAATTAGTTATCGAAATTAGTTATGTGTCTTATAAAGTGTATTTTTAGTTAAAGATCTGTTAGAAATTTAATTTTAATTAAAAAATGAATATTTTTGAGTATAAAGAAGTAAATAAAGATAAAGATTTTTGTCATGTGATTGAAAGATTAAAAATGATAAAAGCACTATGTATAAGAAAATGTATTGGATAGAGAATTTGGAAAGAGTTATAATTGCAAAAAAAAAATTGTCTATCAATAACATAATTTTTGTAATAATGTCTACCAATGAATGTCTATTGAGACCGAGTTTTATGGAACAAACTCATTTGTTTTATATTCTGATGACCGTAAGTTCAACTGGTGTCTAGTTATCATACGTGTATTCAAAATTTCATAATTTTAGCGTATGTTTAAAAGAAAAAACTCTGCAAGTCTTTAAGCAAGACACGTTTAACTTAAAATGAAATAGTCGTCTTTAAAAATGAGCTAGAGTCTTCCATTTAGATTGCTCTAAAATATTTTAAATGGAAACGTAAAAACTTTAGTTTCAAATTCAGTCAAACTCACACACCCTATTTTTGTTCTGGCAACACTGTTCTGAAAACAGTGCTTTCAGCGAAGCGTTGATGCGAAATAGCTCAAGAGAGAGAGAGAGAAAACTTGAGATATATAGCGCTTGCTTTAGTGCAACGTAATAATGTTGCTGCAACATTTCAATGATTGCATGTTGCACGGTGGTTTTGAAGCAGACATTGGAGGAAACTTCTACGAATACAGTAGGCGAGAGTGAAGGTTCTTCTTTTGTAATTGTTGTTACTAGATGTTGTTGCTGTTGTCAACCTTCTACTCACTGCTGTGGTTGTTGTTTAGCCAAAAGAATGTCAACATTTGTGCTCTTGTACTTTGTTTCTCAGTTGTTGACTTTACTTTTGTATTTGCTGGGTTTTTGTTTTTTTACTATTTTTCTACTTTTTTTTGTATATCTTGTTCTTCTTTGCACATTATACAAGGACATGCCTGTCCACCACATTGAGGTAGAATGCGACAACATGCTGTAATTAATGCGAGTGCACGTTGTGGATTTTGTTTTCTTCTAGTTTCTTCGCTTATTCTGTTTGAGGTCAGCTAAACATGTGCTTTGTGAAAAGAAGAAATTTCAATATACATTTTTTTACACAACAAATATTTACTACTTTAATAAAAATTCTTTTTTTACACTAAAAATTCCATTTTTCACTAAAAAAATTAAAATTTTCACTAAAAAGTCAAATTTTCGCTAAAAATTCAATTTTTCACTAAAAATTCAATTTTTCACTAAAAATTCAATTTTTCACTAAAAATTCAATTTTTCACTAAAAATTCAATTTTTCACTAAAAATTCAATTTTTCACTAAAAATTCAATTTTTCACTAAAAATTCAATTTTTCACTAAAAATTCAATTTTTCACTAAAAATTCAATTTTTCACTAAAAATTCAATTTTTCACTAAAAATTCAATTTTTCACTAAAAATTCAATTTTTCACTAAAAATTCAATTTTTCACTAAAAATTCAATTTTTCTCTAAAAATTCAATTTTTCACTAAAAATTCAATTTTTCACTAAAAATTCAATTTTTCAATAAAAATTCAATTTTTCACAGAAAATTCAATTTTTCACAGAAAATTCAATTTTTAACTAAAAGTTAAATTTTAAACTAAAATTACAAAATCAAAATTAAATATAATTCGCAAAATTTAAAATTTTATTCAAAATTCAATATATTATTAAAAATTCAATATTTTATTCAAAAATTTAATTTTTCACTCAAAATTCAATTTTTCACTAAAAATTCAATTTTCACTCAAAATTAAATTTTTCACTCAAAATTAAATTTTTTACTCAAAATTCAATTTTTCACTCAAAATAACATTTTTCACTCAAATTCAATATTTCACTCAAAATGAAATATTTCATTTAAAATTTATTCAAAATTCAATTTTTACTCAAAATTTTAGTTTTCACTTTTTTTTACTCAAAATTCAATTTTTTACTTTCAATTTTTTTACTCAAAATTCAATTTTTCACTTCAAATAAATTATTTCACTCAAAATTAAATATTTCATTCAAAATTCTATTTTTCACTCAAATTTTCACCCAAAATTCAATTTTTCACTAAAAATTCAATTTTTCACTAAAAATTCAATTTTTCACTAAAAAGTCAAATTTTCGCTAAAAATTCAATTTTTCACTCAAATTAAATTTTTCACTCAAATTAAATTTTTCACTCAAAACTAATTTTTCACTCAAAATTAAATTTTTCACTCAAAATTAAATTTTCACACAAAATTAATTTTTTCACTCAAAATTCAATTTTTCACTAAAAATTCAATTTTTCACTCAAAATTAAATTTTCACACAAAATTAATTTTTTCACTCAAAATTAAATTTTTCACTAAAAATTAAATATTTCACTAAAAAATTCAATTTTCACTCAAAATTAAATTTTTCACTCAAAATTTATTTTTTTATCCAAATTCAATCTTTCACTCAATATTTAATTTTATACTAAAGATTTAATTTCTCACTCAAAATTCAATTTTTCACTAAAAATTCAATTTTTCACTAAAAATTAAATTTTTTACTAAAAATTAAAATTTTCACTAAACATTAAATTTTTCACTAAAAATTAAATTTTTCACTAAAAATCCAATTTTTCACTACAAATCCAATTTTTCACTTAAAAATCACTTTATCACTAAAAATCCAATTTTTCACTAAAAATGCCATTTTTCATTAAAAATTCAATTTTATTTTGGTAATCTGAACACTTTGAGTTAATATCTGTAAATAATACATTCGAAGTACTGCTTAAATTTATGGATTCGGACAATTATCAATAATCCATCTGCATTTAGACGGCTCGCTCGACACCTCACTTAAACCATCCACCCAACGCCTTTTGTTCTCCTCCTGAAATCCATCCGATGCACACATTGTATACTGATCCTGTTTAAACATAACCTCATTAGCATCATTCCACGTTATAGTCCAAGTACTATTGGGCGCAACTATATTCTCTGCTACCCATGAGGAAATTCTATTCGCCGGCTCATTGTCTCTAAACAAATAGCCATGATATTTGTGCAAATATAGCCTATGATTTAAATTCAAATCACCCGTGAGCTCATCATAGTCGGCCGAGGTCTTGAAGACAAACTCACAATTCGTATCGGACTTCTTGTCATAATGCAGAATGGCATATTTACGTTGTGCATCTTTGGTATCATAAGAATTGAGATAATCACTATGCATTACATTTTTCAAACAATTCTTTTCTGAAACATATATTTTCTCCACAATGCCGGGTAATATTTTCAAGATCCTCTCCATGCGATTTACTGTTTTAGTGCTTAGTTTGATAATATATTCCGAGGTTTTATAGTTACGCAAATAGTAGCCGATTTTTAGCCAAAATGCGCTATCCATATCTTCATGTGCCTGCACCAGTCCGAAGAGATATAGTTGCGCCTCGACCATAACCTCATATAAAACCTCGCTAGTTTCATTTTGCGCCACATCAAAACCTATGCGATGCACAGCATCTGCAAGTTTTTCCATTGTTTTATAACCATAGATCTGTGCTATTGCCGTCTCATAGACTTTACGCACTGTTATCGCATCATAGCGCTGAATATTTTCAATAAGTTCTTGAAAATATTTCAAACTTGTGGCACGTCGTGTATTCAGCGTATGTGCCAGACGTCTGCCGTATTCTGCAATTATCAAATCACGCACCTGTTGATAGAGCTCATCGATTTCCGCCAGCTGTTCTGTGTATTTCTCCTGTTTATTAAGTCGTCTCAGATGATCCTCTATATTGGCATTTGTATCGAGATTTTGTAATTTACACCAGAATTCGTGCATATCCCAGGAGAGTAATGTCTCGGCGGCTACTAGTTTTTCTTGTTGCTCCATTTCCAGCGGTGCCTTTAGCAGATGATCATAGATTATTTTATGTATTCTTACCACGACATCCATATTGGGTGCACCGATTTTATTTAGTGTCGTTTGATTCCAAATTTCCTGTAACATTTGAAGTTTTTCCGCTGTGCCCACTGTGCTGGCCATGGCATTTTTTATAATGTTGTTATTTAAATCAGCATTGTCTGCCGAATTATTTATTGCCGCTGCTGTTACAGTTGAAACTATGTAGAATGCCAATAAAATGATCCAACGAATACTGCTCGATCGAGACATGTTTTAAGATTAAACGCGAGTCTACTCTGTATTGCTTATTTATAGCATTCAGCTGATAAGTGAGATTTATACTTTACACAGAAATTTCTTTTATATATTTACTGAAATCATTTTTATAATCTTTTATTCCGATCAGCATAAACACTCTTTGCTATATCACTATTTAATATAAATGTAGCGTCGTTGGTTCAGTTGACTGGTACGTCGGAATATAACCTGAGAGGTCACGAATTCGAATCCCCGCGACTAGAACGTCATAATAATATATAAAATTTATATACTCTGAAAGTATTTTTTTTTTTTGAAGTACAACTATTTCATCCACCTTAATATTTCCACTTAGTTGTAGGGTATACCATAATTGGGACCGACCGATTGAAGTTCCTGCCGTCTATGTGATTTAATTTTTTAAACGTTTTAATATTAAAAGAACTCTAAAATTAGCATTATATATTGCTTATCAACTTTGTGATTATTTATTTTATATATATTTCTGAGTATTCAATACAAAACAAATTAATTATAAAATGATTGACACTATAATGACAACATAAAATGCTAACAGAAGAGATTGAGATTGAATCCATTATAGTTATCAGTTCATATTTTCCCAATGACGAATATAAGAATTCAAAGATTAAAATGATTCTTTGAAATGAAAGCATCAAGTGATTAGTATGATTAGTGATTAGAAGATAATAATAAAAAAAACAAATCTACGAATTTAATAACGATATAGTACATTTATATATAGCATTTAATAAAAAAAATATATTAAATTGTATATTCTAATCTCTGTCGATTATAGACATAAGAACTTGATGCTTTAAACGGTAAAATTTAACAAATGAATTTTATTACGAAGAATTCTTTTATAAAGTTTCATTAGAATAACATTTTGTATTTTAAACCGAATAGTAATAAAAATAATAATGTTTAACTATAACATATAACTTTATGCATGTGATAAACATATCGTCACTGTCATGCCAAAGCAGAGAATGTGCAAAAATATTGGGAAATCCAATTTTAAAGTTTGAAGTGCTTTAAAAATTAGTAAAAATTATTTTTATTCAATTTTTTTTGTTATTTTGGTTTATGCATCAATTATCATCACGTATATAAAATATCTTTCAATTTGTACTACTTACTGAATTATAAATATGGAGGCTAATCTTTTCTTTTTTTTCCTATAATTTGTTATTGGTGCAAGATAAAATAGTGATGTAAAGAAATTAATTGTTTGATTTGAAAGCATCTATTGAATGGCATCATTATTTAAAAATTATTGTTTTAAACATTTTCCTTGCAAATGATATAACTTCAAAAAAAATATGTTGATGATGATCAATAGGTGCTTTAAAAACAAACAATTAATGCAATTACACCACTTAAACCAATAAAAATTATGGCAAAAAACGAAAAGATTCGCCCTTTTGGCATACAAGATTTTCAAATTCGCCAATTTGTTTAGTCTTTTGTGGCCAGAAATATCCAACAAAATTACACACTATTTTGGCAGGAATACTTGAGGAAAAACTACATTCGAAAAATGTAAAAAAACGCAAATATTAAAAATTACACATTCGACCCTTTCGCGTGATAGTGACGATATATAAAAACCATATTTTGCTTGGTATTTTAATTACAAAAATTATTTCATTTGAAAATAATGAGCATAAATTTTATTTGTTATTTGTCTTATTTGTTGTTTTTAGTAAAATAATTATTGACACTTTAGGACAATAATTAAATGATGTACTATTTAATTATTGTCCTCAATAATTATTTTACAAAAAAAAGTAAACCAATGTTCGAAGAAAGTTGAGAATAATTTTGTTCAGACTATGCCACATACAGAATACATATTGTTGTATCAACAATTATGAATTAACTCTCAACAGCTAAGTAGGTTTATATAATCAAAATATAAAGGTTTATAAAATTATTTAGAGCCTCCAATCACCAACTTTTTACTCGATGAAATTACGTTCAATACAAATTTTGTCTGGTGAAACCAAAGCGAAACAAAAATTTTATTTATATTGTTATAAATAAAATGAAATTCTGGTAAAAAATGCTATTTTTTAATAGTTTATATGTAAAAAAAAAAATGCATTTTAAATTTAATCCAGTTTTGACGGAAACTGTGTTGATAGGTCATATTTTGAAAACGAGAACCGATATAAAAAATTGTTAGTTGGCTTGGACTATGTACTACATAACTATAAATCACTTTTTTATTTATTATTAGATCCAAAATGCTAAAAAAATGGTCCAAAAATAGCCTAAAAAAATAATAAAGGGTTTTTCTATAAGAGCGCTACAAACGTTTTTTTCCAGGGCTTTTCAACAGGGACGCTACAAAAGTAGAGCGACAGTGACAGTAAACGATGCCATATTTCTGCCGCTCTGTTGACATTTCTCTTCAGTAAGGTTTGCCATTTCATGGTGGAAAGTATAGGAGCCAACAACGAGTCGAAATTATTAAAATTTACTACCGAAATTCGAATTCGTATATCTTTACATCATGAAATGGCAACGTAACACAATATTTTTTAAAATAAATTTTTGTTGACAACGAAAAAAATGATTTTTAGACCCATTTTGGTGGACATGAACCACTTGAAAGGATACCATTCGATTTCCCACGACGTCTGCTACTGCTTTCTGCAATAATTATAAAATATTTCACCTTCCACCCACTTTTGCCATCTCATTTTCGACAAACTCACATATTAAGCAAGCGGACAGACAATTTTTTTAAACCGAAGATACAATAACGTTTTTCCAAATACAATAGTTTTTGACAGCTAATACAACACCCAGAAAAAATTCCCTCAAATCCCATTAAAATTGGTCAATGAGACAATTATTGAGTTAATAGTATACAAAAAATAATTATTTTCATATAAACTGAATGGAAATGTCATGGTATTTTGTGGTAATTAATGGTATTTTCCGATTAAAATAATAATTTATCCTGTTGACTATTTTTAATAGTAAAAAACTATTATTTATATAGTATCTTTTTGTGAGTGAATAATAAAATGCTTCAGGGTTGGCATCACAGTAATAGTACTATAATATTCTAACTATTAAAAATACGGTTTGCAAATTTAATTATATAATGCGTCTTTTTAAATATAACAGCCAGGCTTATAAGTTTACACAAGAAGACTACATTATATAACTAATTGTTGAAATACTATAAACTTAACAGTATTTCATATTATTCAAAATATTGTTTTGACGACCTTAATATTCAGTGAGTATTAATATTATTAGTATTCAATTAATTGTATTGATTTTTTCGAATACTATTAAATTGAATTACAAATTTATTGGAAAACTCCTAATTAAACCATTAAATTAATAGTTGCAAATACCATTAATTACTCTAGAAGCCATTTTATTCTGAGCATTACTCCCATTAATTTTTAAATAGCAACTCTCTATTTCAGCATCAACACAGCTGCATTCTTTATCCATTAACTCTAATTTAGCTACAAATGAATTAATATCACACATATATACAACAATTCTTTGACATTTTCTTAATCCAGTAAACTTCTTTTGTGTCATTTGTCGTAGCTCGCACAACTATTGCCGATGGAGGAGAACTTTCTGCTGCTCTTCCGCTTTGATAATCCGCTGGAATCAAGTGTGGAATTCATGAAGGTGAGTGTCGTATAAAGTACAATATAAGTCGGTCAACAAACTCCACCTGCGCTCGAGCAGAGTCACATTCTGCATCCCGTGTTACGCTATATTCTATGCTTAATACATATATTTTTGCACAAATCTCTTAAGATATTCGCGAGTTTTATTTTATACTTTTGTTAGTTCTTGTGCACTTTCAAATGACTTTGTACATTGAATTTTTCACTTTAAATTAAAAATTTCTCTAAAAAATCATTTTTCACTAAAAATTCAATTTTTCACTAAAAATTCAATTTTTCACTAAAAATTCAATTTTTCACTAAAAATTCTATTTTTCACTAAAAATTAAAATTTTCACTAAAAATTCAATTTTTCACTAAAAAATTAAAATTTTATCTAAAAAAATTAAATTTTCACTAAAAATTCATTTTTCACTAAAACTTCAATTTTTCACTAAAAATTCAAATTTTCACTAAAAATTCAAATTTTCACTAAAAATTCAAATTTTCACTAAAAATTCAAATTTTCACTAAAAATTCAATTTTTCACTAAAAATTCAATTTTTCACTAAAAATTCAATTTTTCACTAAAAATTCAATTTTTCACTAAAAATTCAAATTTTCACTAAAAATTCAAATTTTCACTAAAAATTAAATTTTTCACTAAAAATTAAATTTTTCATTAAAATTCAATTTTTCACTAAAAATTCAATTTTTCACTAAAAATTCAATTTTTCACAAGAAATTCAATTTTCCATTAAAAATTCAATTTTCTATTAAAAATTCAATTTTTCACTAAAAATTCAATTTTTCACTAAAAATTCAATTTTTCACTAAAAATTAAATTTTTCACTAAAAATTCAATTTTTCACTCAAAATTCAATTTATCACTAAAAATATACACTGTAAATTTAAATTTTCACTAAAAATTAAAATTTTCACTAAAAATACAAATTTTCACTAAAAATTCCATTTATCACTAAAAATTTAAATTTACACTATAAATTTAAAATTTCACTAAAAAATTCAAATTCTCACTAAAAATTCAATTCTTCACTACAAATTCAATTTTCACTACAAATTCAATTTTCAATAAAAAAATTCAATTTTGCAATAAAAAATTCAATTTTCACTTGAAATTAAATTTATCATTAAAAATTTAATTTTTTCCCAAAAACTTTTTTTTCCTTTTACTATATTTCAAATTTTCATTTAATTAAAAACATCATTGGCACTTTAAAACACAGATTTGGCGTGAATACGACACCGATAACAGCGGCTACATTGAGGCCGACGAACTGAAGAATTTCCTACGCGATTTGCTCAAAGAAGCTAAGAAAATAAATGATGTATCTGAGGATAAATTAATTGAATACACAGACACGATGGTAAGTAAGATTAAATAAAGAGAGAGAGAGAGTAATTAAGAAATTACAAAAAAATGTTGCATACTTTTAGACTTGCTTGAAATGATTTGCACATTACGTTATACATAAAGAATTTCAATTTATTTAATTAATTGTTTAATATTCATGCATTTTTTAAATAATAAACTCATTTTAATTAAAATTTAAGTGAAATTGTAATTTAAAGCAGCGCATAACACAAATTTAAGACATGCCTAAAAGTATACAACACATTCTGATGCACTAACTGCAGTGATGTTGCAATCAATTTGCATAATCAGGCATTTATTAAACTGTGTGTGTGTGAATGTGTCTGTAATTATAATATATATTTTTTTGAGTGTGTGTGTGTGCGGCTGCCTTTGTAATTGTGTCTTACGTATTCATTAGCGCTCGAGCGCAAACACAGTCCGTATGAGTATGTCCATGATTTATACATATTACGACTTAAATTCCTTTTGTCATGGCTTACAATGCATGTCAACACTATGGCTTAGTGGCTAAATTAATTTTATGACTTCGTGTCAGTTGACTACACTATGAATTATGCATTTATTTGATATTTCACTTCACACACGGTGGCTTTATTCAAATTAAAATTGTTTTAAATATACATAATATTTGAGAGGTACATTTTAAAACCTTTTAAATGTTGATTTAACCATGCTGCTATATTTAATAATGCATTTAATTAATTAAATTTAATTAGCGAAAACTTTTTGCCAAAAGTTTGTTTAGCAGTAACTTGGCTAATAGCGGTATTTATAAATAATAAATGTAATTTTCGTTACAGCGAAACTTTTGTTAATCTCCAACAACTTTGGTAGAATTTTGAAGGTGTTCTTTTTAAAAATATTTATAAAAAAGGTGTATTTTTGGGTATAAATTTATAATTTAAAAAAGTTAATATACACCGTGCGCACATTTATTTATTTTACACTTAATTATGAAGTATATGAATTAAATGAAAAATGCGACATTGAAATTGATTGATATCCTATCTGAAAAATAAAAGTACAATAATGGTGCTTTGTTGTATACCGAAAAATAAATACTCAAAGAGGTTTTTTATATGCAAAAAATTCCCTCTTTCTTACTTACATCCCGGTAACCATGATATATATTTTTAAAATTGACGAGAATATTTTATGTGTGGACATTTCTACATATTATATACCTAAAATAATTTAAGTGTGACCTTACATAAAACGCCTACTTTGCAAAAGTATGTATAAAACTAAACAAAACAAAAATAATTCCCCGAGAACGCTTTCCCGTGGAATTCTTCCCGGTAGAATTCTTCCCCGTAGAATTTTTTCCAGTAAAAGTTTTAGTGTGGTGAGTTTAGTCTGATGAATTTAGTGTGGTGAGTTTTAGTATGGTGAGTTTTAGTGTGGTGAGTTTTTAGTGTGGTGAGTTTTGGTGTGGTGAGTTTTGGTGTGGTGAGTTTTAGTGTGGTGAGTTTTAGTGTGGTGAGTTTTATTGTGGTGAGTTTAGGTGTGGTAAATTTAGGTGTGGTGAGTTTTGGTGTGGTGAGATTAAGTAAAATGAGTAACATCGAATTTTAAAGTTTAGTTGAAAGTTGCTGAGATATAGCGTACTGAATTTTTGGGTTCTATGGGAGGTACCACTCCCCTTTTCCCAAAGTGGTTTATTTATGGTTTAGAATACTCAATGCACTTTATATCATAGTAATGCAAATTTTTAGAAAAATTCATTTAGCGGTTATGCTAGGAATCTGAAACATACACCAAAAAAATAAAAATGGGCATAAAAGTGGGTTTGGTCAACGAAAACTATATAGTGACCTTCTCCTGGGTCTGTAGGATATATATTCCGAATTTTAAGAAAAACCTTGCACAGGTGTACGTTTGCATAGAGCACAAACAATCAAACGGAAAATGAGTTTTATATATCGTCGTTGTAGAACGAAAAGTCACCGAATACATTTTCAAAATGCCAAATATTCATTTACAAAAATCTTTATAAATCTGCTAATTTTTAAGCGATGATCTCAATTTTTTTATCACATGATAAGAAAATGTAAATCTATTAATTGATTTTTCAACTTTAAAAATGCATCATTTACTTTTTATAATATCAATGAACAAACTCGAAATTTAAGTTTTTCATAAAAATGTATTTGGTGACTCTTCGTTCTACAACGACGATATATAGATAGATAATATCATGCATTTTTTTATATTTACTAAGAAGGACAGTAATCCGACAGTTTTTTATACATTGTACTGTGAATCTAATGCCTACATTTTGCAGTTAAAAATATCAAGAACGCCTACAGTTAACATTTAAAATGTTTCAGTGGTCACCAAGGTTAATAAATTCTGAAATTAACTAATCCTTTTTTTAATCCTAGAACAATTTTGTTTAATTTTGTACAATATGTATAAATTCTACATATTTTATTTTTTGCTAAGGATTTAAATAAAAAATTGAACTCGTTGCTAAAAGTTTTTCGTAGATTTGAGTGTTTTATCAGAAGTACATATACAAATGTGGGCTAAAAACTCATTGACTGATTATGTCCATTTTCAACACCACAAAGCGTAGATAGATATGCAATCTAAGTTTTAAAATTCATTGATCTAGCTATTTTGTTTACCTCTAATCATAACTGAAAAAGTCTGCAAACAGAAGGACTCAATATGTGTTGAGTTCTTTTAAATACCAGACACGCCTCCTTTGTAACAAACGTATATCCTTTCACTTTTATTCCTGTAAAAGTACGTTCGATGCCATTATGTATGGAACTCGATTTCATTTGCATGGCCACCACGGGCACGCTTGCAGAAGTCCAGACGCTGAACCCAATTTTCGACGGTTTTCAAGCATAAATCGGCCGATACCGCTGCAATTTCACGTTCGATATTCGTACGAAGTTCATCAATCGTCGCTTGCTTGTTGGCATAGACCATAGACTTGACGTAGCCCCACAGAAAATAGTCTAACGGCGTCCAATCGCACGACCGAGGCGGCCAATCGACTGGACCATTTCGTGAGATAACACGTTCTCCAAACTTGCTTTCCAATAAATTGATTGTGGCATTCGCTGTGTGGCTTGTGGCGCCGTCCTGTTGGGTCAAAAATATTCGGTTATCATTGAACGGTAGCGATTCCCATTCACAGTAACGTGCCGGTCTTCATCATCACGGAAGAAGTACGGTCCAATGACGCCGCCGGCCCATAAACCGCACCAAACCGTTATTTTTTCGGGATGCAATGATGACTCATGGAGTACGTGTGGATTGCTGTCTGACCAATTATGGATATTTTGTTTATTGACGAAGCCATTTAGCCAGAAATGAGCCTCATCGCTGAAGATGATTTTTCGATGAAACTCCGAATCATTTTCAAGTTGTTGCTCAGCCCAATTCACGAACATACGACGCTTCAGTTCTTCCGTCAATTTGATTTTGTAAGGATGTAGGCCAAGATCTTTTCGCAAAATTCGCCACAAGGACGTCACAGAGATGCCCAACGCTTGAGAACGACGTGTGAGAGACACATTTGGGCTTTCTTCAACTGAAGCCTCAGCGGTAGCAATATTCTCGACACTATGGGCACTTCTTTGTCTCACTGGCATGGGAACATTTTGTACTGTGCCTGTGGATTCAAATTTTTCCACTAGACGCTCAATTGTTGATCTGCTAGGACGATTATGACGACCATAATTGGACATAGCGCTCTTAACGTTGAGGCCACTGACTCCGAATTTCGGTAGTAAATTTTAATAATTTCGACTCGTTGTTGGCTCGTATATCTTTCAATCATGAAATGGCAAATCTTACTGAAGAGAAATGTCAAAAGAGCGGCAAGAAATATGGCGTCGTTTGCTGTTCCTGTCGCTCTACTTTTGTAGCGTCCCATTTGAAAAACCCTGTATATTTTATTTACGTCCAAAAGCAAATGTAGCTGTTTTTACTACATATATTGATGTAGTTTTTTTAAGGTATAATTTAACTGCCTTTCTAAGCAAAATTTGACTAAATTTGTATGTAATATAACTACATTTTATATGTATGTATATGTCTACTTATTTCAATAAGTAGACAAATTACTACATCTGCTTTTATTTTTACTACATTCTGTATTCTCCATTTTGACCCATCAAAAGTTTGTTATATATAATTGTATATATAATAAATATATTTTTCTGCAGATAAAGATGAAAGTAAAACCACATAAAATGCGTGTTAATTACACGCTATCAGCAAATAACACAGTATAAGAAAAAAAAATTATCCGTGATCTAAGTATGATTTTCCGATGGACGTCAAGATTCTAATCACTACCTCTTACTCAGTTTTTTCAGGTTGCCTCAAGTTTTTGAGTTATTACGTAAAACAAATATATGGCAATTCATATGATTTTCTATGTTGGTCTATAAAATTTTCAGATTTTTGTTTTCGATCATATTTCTCCTGCATTTCATTAAGAATACTTCAGCTAATATTCTTAAATATACCACATAAAATATGGAATGATCTAACCAAAGTTATGATCTGTCAAACGCAAAAAATATGTATTTTAAGGTGTAAGGACTACGTCGAAGAAAATTGTCCGTTAAGTATCTTCCCGTTAAGTATCTGTGCTATTGCAAGATTCAAATTAAAAAAATTTGATCATAGTAGCTCTGAATTAAATGGCAGAAAATAATTTGTGTCAGTTATAGTCAATACAAAATTTATTTAACGCGAAAATGGCAAACGAAGTGGAAGTGCGAGAAAATATAATTAAAATTTTTCAAAAACAACATAGTTGGTCTTTAAAAAAATTGCCAAGGAGGTAGGGGCTAACCCTAAAATCATTTCTCGCGTTATCAACCGCTTTAAGGAAGACCTGAGTATTGATCGGAAGAAAGGTTCTGGTAAAAAAAAGGCCCACATGATAGTGAAAAGTCGAAGAAGTTTGTGAATATTTTAAAGAAAAATCCAAGCATATCCGGAAGGAAATTGGCGAGAAAGGCGGATTGCTCAGAATCTTTCGTGCGCAGGACTAAGAAAGAAGCTGGGCTGAAGACGTACAAGGTCCAAAAAGTTCCGGATAGAAATGCCGTCAAGAATGAACCGCAAAACAACGAGCTAAAAATCTGAACCAAGATTTTTTTAAAAAATTCGATTGCTGCATAATAAACGACGAAACTTATGTTTTAGCGAACTTTTCTCAGCTACCTTTGCAGGAATTTTATACAGCCGATTCTCGAGGAAATGTCGCTGAAAAATTCAAATTAAAAAAAAATGACAAAATTTCCAAAGAAATTCCTTGTTTGGCAGGCAATTTGCAGTTGTGGAAAAAGGAGCAGCTCATTCGTGACATCGGGTACAATTAATAGCGAAATATATGTGAAGGAACGCTTGCAAAAGAGATTGCTTCCATTTTTACGCCAACATGAAGTGTCCACATTTTTTTGGCCTGACCTCGCTTCATGTCACTACAGCAAAACGGTCTTAGAGTGGATCCAACAAAATGCAGTGATTTTGGTGCCTAGAGAAGCCAATCCACCAAACTGTCCAGAACTCAGGCCGATTGAGAGATACTGGGATTTAGTAAAAAGGGAGATGAAGACAACAAAAAAAATGGCCAAAGACCTTCAAGACTTTAAAAGAAAGTGGTCTTCAGCAGCTGTGAGGGTGTCGGACACTACCATTACAACATTAATGGAACGGGTTCCGGAAAAATTAAAACTTTTTATTAAAAAATATTAATTTCTGGTTTTTTATATTTTTTTTTAAAGCTAAACATAATTTGCAAAATAAAATATTTTATTCTATAAAAATTCGATTACTAGATTTCTAGATTTTTTCATTTTTGTAGCGGACAATTTTATTCGCCGCAGTCCTTACCTATTATTTGTTTCATAAAATCTATGATTTTTATAATTAAATAAAAGTATATATCTTATATCAGACTTGATCTATAATTCTATACTTCCACTTACTTTGTTTTTGCAAATTACTTTTTAAGACCTCAGCATAAAGTGAAATTCACAAATTCGATTGAAAAAATGTACCTAAATGTACTAAATATATCAATTTTTTATTTCTATATGGAAAACTAATCGTTGCCCAGACAAAATTTTTGGACTAGTCAGGGCAGCTTAGAAACATTTTATCGCCAGATTTCAAATAGACAAAGTAGGAGTTTGTAACACAAGTTGTCTGTTTTCTGCCAGATCCCAAAATATGTGGTGAATCTGTCATTAAAATTCCACACATTTTTACAACCTACTATAAATTTCCCAAAATATTCCATATATCTGTGTGTTTGCCGGAAATATGCCCGAAATATTCCAGAAAAGGCCAAAAATTTTGTCTCGGGAAGTTAAGAATAAAGCTTAATGCGAGTAAAAACTATAAACAAACAGGAAAGTTATAAACGATAGAATGGGAGTACCTTAATCCAAATTTTTCATTTTCTCCACACTTCTCTAATGTATTAAAAATACCAGTATCTTTGAACCCAAAAGAGATATAGCTATAAAAATGAATCCACGCATGGATTAAACTTATAGTTATCATTACTGAACAAAATTTTTCATATTTGATCCCTATTAGAAATATGTTTTGATAGATTGATTAAAAAAATATTGTACCTAAAATGAGGAAAAAAATACTCTACACAGATTCACTATATCATTAAATATTTTCATATATTTTTATTTTCTATTTAGAAATACGTTTTAGAAAGTATGGTTTTTACTAGACTAAAAGATTTTATTTTATTAAATGTCGAAACTTTTGTTAAATATATGAATAATATATAAGAGGTATTCCATTGAAAACTCTAAGTTTTTCAGTAAAACACAATTTATGACGCAGTTCAGCACACAATTTCATTCAATAACAGACTCACTAGTACTTAATATAGGCATTACATATCAGTGTCAGACGGAATACAAAAAAAAATTATGTTTCTCTTTTAGCAAAAAGCCTTCAACTCCCGCAAAGCAAAAAGAAAATACTGCCAAAAACCTATCTAATTTATGAGCATTTTGTGCTGGACAGCATTTTTTTATTTAGTTTTTTTTTTAGCACTCAAAGTCACTGTCAAAGTTTCTTTCACAAATATAATAATATTTGGCAACAATTTTGTTTTATGTTGAGGTTGTATAGACCATAACATACACTTCACTCGAGGCTCATTAAATGTTGTGTCTACAATGTAAAGCAATATTTTCTTTATTAAGTTTTGATTTTTTTTGTATTATATTTTTTTCAGATTGTTCATTTTTTATTTTCCGATTTTTAATTTTTTTTCTCTTGTATTAATCATATTGTGTTGTGTTTTATACCATTTTTCATTCGTTTACTTTTTCATTTCTGTTGGTTCTGCAGAATATTATAAAATCTTTGCTCCTCTTTATTTCATGTTGCTTTTCATAATTCAACTTATTCTTCTTTTATGCGCAAACTTTTCTAATTGAAGGAAATGCCTGCAATTTCCGGCGTGAAGTAACGACTGCCATTTTCGCGTGCCGCCCAAAATCGTGTTGAAGCAGAATATTTAAAGAAACAAAAATCAGAATTTACAGTTTTATGTCTGTTTCTTTATTTTTATGACAGTTTCAAAGATTAAGTTTTCAGAAATTTAACAGTTTTCTGATTAATGCGTTTGATGTGCGACATTGTAGGGCAGCACTGAAAAGTTTTTGAGCTGAATACTTTTGTTGTTGACATGAAGTGATTAACAAGATAACATTGTGATTTTAAATAGAGGTGATAGAATTTATTTAATAAAGAAAATTTTAAAAAAACTATGCACAGCAACTTTGAAATTTCAATCTAGAAGATTTTAATTGATGGAAAATTAGTCACATGAGGAATTTTGACGTAGGCTCATTTCAATAGTAGGTGTAATGATAACATCAAGCATTATAATCAGTCTGGTTTCTTCAAACATATCGTCACTGTTATACCAAAGGGGCGAATGTGCATTTTTAAAAATGTTGGGAAATCAAATTTTAAAGTTTGAAGTGCTTTAAAAATTAGAAAAATTTAGTTTTATTTCAATTTTTTCTATTATTTTAGTTTTTTCATGAATTATTATAACGTATATAAAATATCTTTGAATGTGGACAATTTACTGAATTATAAATACGAATTTTGTGAGGCTATATCCTGACCAAAACGCAAATATTTTTGTTTTTTATGCTATAACTTTTTATTAGCTCAAAATAAAATAGTGATGTTAAGGAATTTATTGTTTGTTTTTAAAGCACTTATCGATCTGCATCATTACTTAAAATATTTTCTTGCAAATAACAAAAATTCGAAAAAATGAAAATCTTGTCATGCCAAAGGGGTGAATCTTTCCTTTTTCGCCATAACTATTTATTGGTACGAGATAAAATAGTAGTGTGAAGGCATTTATTGTTTGTTTTTAACGCACCTATCGAACTGCATCATTATTTAAAAATATTTTGCCAAACATTTTTTCCTGCAAATAACAAATAGCAAATTAATGTTTGACAAAATATTTTTAATTAATGATGCAGATCGATAGGTGCTTTAAAAACAAATAATAAATGCCTTCACACTACTATTTTATCTCGTACCAATAAATAGTTATGGCGAAAAAGGAAAGATTCGCCCTTTTGGCATGACAAGATTTTCAATTTTTCAAATTCGCCCTTTTGGTTTTGACTTTTGTGGCTAGATATATCCAACAAAACGACACGCGATTTTAGCACAGTATACTTGAGGAAAAACTACATTCGAAAATGTAAAAAACGCAAATGTCAAAAATTGCACATTCGCCCCTTTGGCATGATAGCGACGATATGTGATAATGTGTGCAAAAAATGCGATTATCGGTTGAAAATGGTCGAGAAGTTCCCTGGGATAACAATTTCTGAAATACAATTTCAAACTTGTTATCATAAATGAATTTCCATTTCTTTGAGTATACATTTCAGGTGTATGAAACTTTGATTTTCTTATTACATCACAGTATATTTTATACAGGATGTTTCGTCGATTTTAAAACTTTAAGAGTGCATTCTATGACTCACAAAAATAAGAAAATATTAAATAAAAAAATATCGCATTTTGCGCCCAGTTTGAGATACAGGGTGTTTAAGAAATGCATATTACAGACATAACCTAGTCAAAAAAAATTGGTTATAAAGTATAATTTGTTGATAAATTAATATCAATTTTTAACTCATATTTTAAAAAATTAAATTATCTTTCCAATAGTATATCACATCTTTGAATTCCATGATTTCCTACTTTTTAAAATGTACGCACAGTTGAAATTTACAAAAATCAAAATCCAAATTCTGAGTTTGTCATAGATTTTCTCAAAATTTCGTTACGTATTACCCCATTTTTTAAAATTTATAATTATAAACCAATTCATTCCCAGTATTTTCTTACTAATTAGTGCTTTGTGACCAAAATTTACAATAGTTGGTGGTTCGATAGTCGTAATGAGTTGTTCACACCTATACTCAATAGCCGTTCTCCTAGGTATACAAGTAATTTAATTTCTCAGATGCATTGATCTAGTTCTACTGCATTTCCTGTAATCGTAGTACAAATATAAATAAATACTAACAGACAGGCATTATTAAATTGACTCAGGAAGTGACGCTCAAGAATTACAGACTTTGTTACCTTTTGGATGTTGCAAACGGACAACTAAATTGAATATACCCTTTAACTTTTGGTGTAGAGTACAAAAATATACAAAAGAAAAAAGTAAAAATTTCTCAATATATTTCGCATATAGCGTAAACTTTAGAGATTTGTACAAATGTTGTTCTGCTCTGCAAAAAGAGCACTTCTGCATTGTACACTATTTAGTGCATGCTTCACTGACATTCTACAATATTATTATAAAGTATCTTTAGCGATTAAGTGTACTACTGCATTTGTTTCATATAGTGTTAATTTTAATTTTTTAGAGACATTCAATGACTTGATAAACAAAACAAAATGACACTACTGACACCGCCAAAAATGCAACGAGTACAGTGAGTGCAGTGAATTAACACAACGAGTAACATACAACAATTCCTTCATAGTTATTTTTGTCTTCGGCACTAAAATGGGAGAACGAACATTGAAAATAACAAAAAATCTGTCGCTTGACTTTCGACGACATTCATGTTGTTGTTTGTTTGTATTTATGTATTTATAATAATAGTTTGGCACTACAGTCCTATAAGAACTTAGGCTGAGGTCTCTCACCATTTTGAGCTGTGCGTGTTATATTTGTACTCAAAGTGGTGGGACCTACAGTTTATTGCCGAATCCGAACGGCGGGTGAGAGCTTTTCATAGGCAATGTTTTTTATTCTCGTAGGTTTGCCATTTACTGCCGAGAGGTAGCGCGGTATAGAAAAATGTTTCTAGCCCCAGTTGTTAGCCCCAGTCCAGGCTTGAACCGGGGACCTTTCGGCTCACAGTCCAACGCACTAACTACTGAGCTACCGCGGCTACAATTTATGTATTTATATAAATTATAAAAAATAGTTTAAATTATTTCATTTGATTTGCAGGCATACTTTACGCGACAATATATGTCTTGAAATACAATTAATGTCTCGAATTGGATTTATTATACATTTGTGCAAATGTCTAGTGTATTTTTGTATTTCATTGATCGGAAAAAAAGTATTTCAAAAAATAAAAAACATTTTAACAAAAATTATAAAATTATGAAGAAAAAATTTTGTTCGATAAAAAATAATATATAAAATATTTTATGATTTTCTTATACTTATTGATTTTATCATTATATTTTAATATCAATGAACATTTCATAGAGTAAGAAATATATTAAAAAATAAATATAATGCACTTAGTGCTCAGTGTGAAGTGCAGTGCATTTCAGTGTACTAAATTTTTAGTGCACACTATTTTAGAAAGTGCACCTCTAATGTTATTTGAAATTTGTTTTGACACTACTTGAGCTTGTATGTTAAGTGCAAGATATGCACTTAGTACTCAGTGCCGTGCATTTCAGTGTACTCCATTTTTAGTGCACACCATTTTAGACAGTGTACTGCACCGCTATCTTATTTGAGATTTGTTTTGACACTAATTGTACTTTTTTGTTAAGTGCACGACATTAATTTGATTTGCAGACATACTTTACGCGACAGTACATGTCTTGAAATACAATTAATGTCTCGAATTATATTTATTAAACATTTGTGCAAATGTCTAGTGTATAATGGGTATACGAAATACAGTACTTTACACTAGTTAAAAAAAAATGTGTTTTGTATTATTCGCCAAATAACTCGATCCTTACGATTTTCTTCATGATTTTGTCTGCTTTCACACTTTCGTTAATCATTATTCGAGTAAATTCAATATTTGGGGTATAAATGGTACATGCTTTCTATTTGGACACTTACATATTTTTATGATCAAGCAAAACCAAGTATGTTAGTTTAGCAGCTTTCAACTTTGTTCGAAAATAGCTTAATATAACTCCTAATTCCTAAGTTATGGAAGGCAAAAGTTTTAACTTTTGCTATTGGAGTGATAAAATATATTAAAATTTAAAACATAATTTAGATACTCGAAAAACATTCATATATAAGCATTTAAAAGATCCAAAAATAATGAGTTATTTATTTGTTCCCTGTAGAATTTCCTAATAACGCATCAAACTAAAAAAAGAAAAATATAAAAATAGTCACTATTATTGCCTAATTTAAGACACACATAAAAATTCTTAAATATTTCAAATTAATTCTAAAGCATTAAAAATAATTACGCACTTAATAGATTAAAATTATTTACCACATATTTTTTTATGCTCTATGGCATTTCACACAATTGTGGGGGCTACATTTTACCAACGCCTACACTTGAGGTATTTCTCCCAGGGTAACAATAAAACTAAGTAGTTTGCTTTAAGGCGTTCCAAAGAATTTCACACAAAAATTATGTTTTATTATTCATATTAAAATGGTTTCATTGTTGTGGGTACTTTTTATGCTTTATGATTTCTCTTTTATATATTTTCTTTTATTTTATTTTATTTTACTGCACCATTCTTGTGAGGTTTACAAGTGTTTTAAATATTTCAATGTTTAAATATTCAAAAGGTCTACTAATGTGAATTTTATAAATTATGTTAAAAAAGGTATTAAATTTTCAACAAAATTAAATTTTTTCAGAAATATCTATTGTAATTCCTAAATATTTAATTTATGTGCATTAGACTGATAATGGTTTTGTTAGAAACAATTTAAAGAATTTTATGGAAAAGGAGAAAATCGATGTGTAGAATTTTAAGCGAAATCGAAGTATAGAAAATGAGCCTGCCGCGATCTCAAAGCTCACGTTTTGAAAATTTCAGAATAGAATTAAAATGAAAGATGTGATATACCATTGGAAAGGTTATTTAATTTTTTAAAATACGCGTTAGAAATTAATTTTCATTTATCAACAGATTATATTTTAAAACCAATTTTCTTGGCTAGGTTATGTCAGTAATATGCGTTTTTTAAACACCCTGTATCTCAAACTGGGTGTAAATTATATATTTTTTAAAATAATATTTTCTTATTTGTTTGAGTTTTAGAATGACCCCCTGAATTGTTGACATCAAAAAATCAAACACCGTGTATAAAACTTAAAAATAAAAATTTTACTTAAATTTTCTGTTTTAGCAAAAAAAAAAATAGAAAAAATCTTTTAAAAAATATCAAAGTTTATATCAAAAAATAAAGTACTCCAACCTGCAAAACATGCGACTGTTAATGACTCATCAATCATGCTCACTGCAACGGTCACACGTTTGCAAAATGCCAACAATAACAACACCCATTATCAACAAAGCGTGACACATGTGTCACGCCAGTGCTCAGTCACGTGCGCAACGCCTTGCAAAATGTGTCAAGAATTCTGGCGGAAAAACTACCTCAACGTGACGAGTGTAAATTTCGCAAAACAAATAAAAGGCTAGTGTGCGAATTTAAGGTCATAGAATGGGCCCCTGTTTCAGATCACTCAGAAAAAACATACCATAAAATTAATAGTTTTTACTATTAAAATTAGTCAATATGATATTTGTCCGATAAACTGTTAACTCAATCGGTGAATCCTATTAAATACAACAAAATACTATAAAATTTATTTGAGTTTGTATGAAAATATTTTTTAGTTGTATACTATAAAAATAATAACTGTCCTATTGACAAATTTTAGTGGGATTTTATGATTTTTTTTTTTAGTGATGTTAAAAAGCAGTCTGAGTGCAAATAAGGTTTGATATGAATAGTATGAACTGGCACTAATAGTTTGAACTGGTAAAACTATTAAATAAAGGGTTTTTCAATATTTTTTGCCGCTCTTTTGACATTTCTCTTCAGTAAGGTTTGCCATTTCATGATGGAAAGATATACGAGCCAACAACGAGTCGAAATTATTAAAATTTACTACCGAAATTCGAATTCGTACACCCAGAAAAAAATTCCCTCAAATACCATTAAAATTGGTCAATAGGAGAATTATTGATTTAATAGTATACAAAAAATAAATCTTTTCATATAAAATCAATTTTCTAGTATTTAATGGTATTTTCCGATTAAAATAATAATTTATCCTATAGACTATTTTTAATAGTAAAAAATTATTATTTATATAGTATTTTTTTCTGGGTGTATATCTTTTCATCATGGAATGGCAAACCTTTCTGAAGAGAAATGTCAAAAGAGCGGCAAGAAATATTGCGTCGTTTGTTGTCCCTTTTGTAGCGTTCCTGTTAAAAAACCCTTTACATAAATGATTGAATTGTAAATGGAATGAATTGAAAGCAAAAATAAATTAAAGAATAGACAGTTGAAAGGAATTCCTATTTAATGATCAATGATTTATTTACTATTAAAATTAGTCAATGCGATTTTTCCTATTAATATTATAATGTAAAAACTATTAATTTTATAGTGGCGTATCACTATTGTTTTCAATAATTTAAACTATTAAAAATTATACTGATTAATCTATTAATACCATTTTCCGAATAAATTGAAATACATATATTCAAAAATACTATAAAATAAATAGTATTTTTTTTTTATTAAAATTAGTCAATAGGATAAATTATTATTTAAATAGGTAATTACCATTAAATACTACAAAATACTATTAAATTGCTTATATGAAAATATTTATTTTTTGTATACTATTGAATTAATAACTGTCCTATTGACCAATTTTAAGATGATTTTTTCTGAGTCAATATATATATTTTTAAATATATAATACAAATTTGTAATATGGCATTTACAAATTCTTTCTTTTTATAAATAATCTCAATATTGAATATTTTATAATCTAAATACATTTTTTCTCTCTATGTGAAAATTTTTTAAAGCAACATTGAAAAAGTATTTATTTTATTTATGCACTTTAAAAAAAATAAACTATTAAAACAATAGTAAATTTACTATTTCATTAATAACATATCCTGTTGAATTAATGTTGACCACCTTTTTAGCTAAATAATAAGCTATGCAAAAACTATAATATAAAAATTATTGAGTTAAAAGAGCAAACTAATATTTCACGTCTTTTATAATCAATAGTCGTACTATTGTTACACTCAAAAAATATCCAATTCAAATTGGTCAATAGTACAGTTATTGATTTAATAGTATACAAAAAATAAATATTACCTTATAAACAGAAAAACAATTTAATAGTATTTTGTAGTATTTAATAGTATTTTACCTATTAAAATAATAGTTTATCCTATTGACTAATTTTAATAGCAAAAAAAACTATTGAGTTTATAGTATTATTTTCTGAGTGTATGAGTGTGTTTAGTTTTGTAAGTTTAAGTCTTGAATTTCGTATTCTCGACAATTCAATGCATAGAAAATTAACTTTTTGTCATTACCTCTACTATCGCCATATAGTAGAAAAATGATACACATACACACTGAAATTGTTATGTATTATGTGCTTAATATGACACAACATCAATCGTCTCGCTGAAGCACAAAGAAAAATAAAAAAGCCTTGCATATTTGCAGGCGCCACGCACCTGTTTTCATCTTTATTATGATGATGATGTTGCAGGTGTGCGCTTATTTTATAATAAAAAATATTTTACATAGTTTATTTTCACATATCAAACAGTTTATTAACTTGACATTTTTTTTGCTGCTCTTCTCATTTCAGCTACAAGTCTTCGATGCCAATAAGGATGGACGTTTGCAACTCTCCGAGATGGCCAAGTATTTCTTTTTTTATAAATTTCCATAAATTAAACATTGTTTGTCATATAATAAAAATAATATATTTTTTAAACATTTTTTTAAACAAATGTATTTGTGCATGATATATTTTTATTTTTTTAATTTATAGTAAGTTATTTATTTTAATAAATACTATACAGAATAATTTAGTGATCAAATACTTTTAAATATAAAAAACATTTATTGATTAAAATCTTTCTTTATTAATTATTTTTGAAATAAACTGATTGAAATAATTAAGATATTAAAAAGCTAAATAAAAGATAATATATTTTATATTGTTGAATAGTTTTTTATACACCATTTAAATTTGAGTTAAATATTATTAAATTATAAAATGTGAAAAAGCAAAATTAAATAAATATTTAGGGTGTGTGCGAGTTTGACTAAACTAAATTGTAAGAGTTTTCATTCGATCGCCATTCGGTAACCGGTAATTGTTAAAGTCCACAATAAATCGATTATCATATGTTTGTTTGCTGTCTTCCAATTTAGTTCAATTTAGTTTGCTCGAAAATTTGCTAAATTAAAAAGTAAACGCTGCATTACCGACAAAATTTAGTTTAGTCAGCAATTTAGTCGAACTCCCACACACCCTTAATATAATTTCATAGTAGAAAAAAAAATAATAAACATACTTTTTAAATATTTTAACATAAATATTAATATTTTGTTAAATATCGGCTAATTGTTGATCAATTATTTCAACTTTACAATCATTCAAAAGCATAAATTACATTTCAGAATTAATTTAATTATATTTTAAATATTTAGCAATCAAAAAAAAAATATTCTTGATGAATTTTAACATTTTACTTGCCTATGATTCATGAATGAAAAACTTTCATTTATTTAAAAGTTATAGATTATGTTTTCAACAGGGACGCTACAAAAGTAGAGCGACAGGTAAAGCAAACGACGCCATATTTCTTGCCGCTCTTTTGACATTTCTCTTCAGTAAGATTCGCCATTTCAAGATGGAAAGATATACGAATTCGAATTTCGGTAGTATTCGAATTTCGGTCGGCTCGTATATCTTTCCATCATGAAATTGCAAACCTTGACAAAAACTTTTGTAGCGCTCTTATTGAAAAACCCTTTATAGAATAAAGACAAAAGAATATAAAACAAAATCATAATATTAGATATTATGAATAAAAAATTAAATATAAAAAATGTATCACAATTTAAATAACATAAAAATATCACAGAAAGGTATCACACATATATTTTATACAAACATATCAAACAAAGATATCACATAAATATATAACAAATTTATATCACAAAAATTAATAAAAAATAACGTTGACTAAATACAAACAAAATTAAAATAAATAAAACATATATCATGACATATCAATGATAAATATCAAAAATATATTTTACAAAAAATTATCACACATATATGTTTATCAGAAAATTTATTTCTAAAATATATCACAATAATTTTTCACAAAAATATAATAGTAATATATCGCAAAAAATATCACAAAAGAAATATCACAAAGATATATCACAAATTTAACATACAAATATATCACACAAATATATCACAAATATATGTTATACAGATTATCAAATAGAGATATCACACATTAGAATTATTCAAATATATCACATACATATATTTTATAAATATATAACTAATTTTTATCATGGAAATTAAAAATAATAGGGTAGACGAAAATCAAACGACATTAAAATAAAAATATATATCATAATATCTAATATAAGAAATATAAAAAATATATCACACAAATATGTATAAGAGGAAATTTATTACAAAAATATATCACAAAAATTTGTCACAAAAATATAATTGAAATATATCTCAAAAAATATCACAAAAGAAATATCACAAAGATATATCACAAATTTAAATTCAAATATATCACACAACTATATATCATAAAAACATCAGAAATATCAATATAAATCATTCAAAAAAAAATTATACTAGAATAAAATATCACAATAACATATCAACAATATATATCACAAGTATAAATTACAAAAATATATCATTCAAAATTGTCACATAAATATATCACAAAAATATATCACGTAATTAAATAAAAATATATTTCAAAAAAATATCACAAGAACATAACAAAAAAAATATATATCAGATATATATCTACATCATAAAAATATATCACACAAAAATAACACACAAATATATCACATAAATGTATCAAAAAAATATACCACATAAATATTAAATAAATATATAAGAATATTAACACAAATTAAGTATTCTAAAAATATATTACAAAAATATTACACATCAATATATCACAAAAAAAGTACAGCAATATATTCTAAAAAAAATATAACCAAAGAAATATCAAAAAGACACTCACATAAAATATATAAATGTAATACACACATGAATATATCACACATATTTCGCAAAAGAAAATTCACAAAAATACATTACAAATATTACAAATATTAAACAAAAGAGATAGTTACAAAATATACATTTCATAAAATATAAGGTCATTTTACACAAATATAATACAAAATATATCACTCAAATATTTCACATATTACAAAATTATATCACAAATATATATCACATATATATTACAAAAATATATCACAACAAAATATCACCAAAATGTATCACATATGACAAAATATTTCACAAAAAGTTTTCATTAGATAATTATATCACTAAAAATGTATAACAAAATTATACCACAATAATATATCACAAAAATATATCACAATAATATATCTATCACATATGACAAAATATTTCACAAAATTATATCACTCATATTTATCAAAAAAATATACCACAAAAGTATATCACAAAAATATATCACAACAATTTATATCACATATGACAAAATATTTCACCAATTTTTTCATTACAAAATTATATCTAAAATTTATCACAAAAATATACCACAAAAATATATCATAAAAATATATCACAAAAATATATCACAAAAATATATCACAACAATATATCACATATGACAAAATATTTTACCAAATTTTTCATTACAAAATTATATCTAAAATTTATCACAAAAATATATCACAAAAATATACCACAAAAATAATCACAAAAATATATCATAAAAATATATCATAAAAATATATCACAATAATGTATCACATATGACAAAATATTTCACAGAAATGTTTATTACAAAATTATATCATTAAAATTTATCAGAAAAATATACCACAAAAATATATCACATTAATATATTAAAAAAATATTTCAAATTTTGATTTATCACAAAAATATACTAAAAAAGTAATTTTCCTAAATTTCCCACAACAATATATCACAAACTTTGTTCACAAAAATATGAGAAAATTATAAAAAATATCACAAACTAATTTTATTTTCTAAACAAGTAATCAAATAATTTTGAATGAAATATAAATTTTTCATTTATCGTTTATAGGTTAAAATGAACCACGTTAAATACATTTTTTGGAAAATTAGTTAGGCATCTTAATAAATTATTTTCTTTTTTATAATTAAACCATTTTTATTAATATTTTATTCTATAAATAATTGTTTTTAATAATTAAGACTCTTACAAAATACTGAATTTAATTTTTTTATAGATTGCTGCCGGTTAAAGAAAATTTCCTCTGTCGTCAGGTGTTTAAGGTGAGTACAAACACAATATTTAAACAATATAAAATCATAAAATAGAACTATTAAGTATTATCAATTTCATTTGTTCACAATTTCAATTAAAAAAATTATTAAAACTAAAGCTTTAAATGCACAAAAATTAAAGAAATGTAGATAAAACTAAACAAAAAACTTCAAAAAATATTTGTATAATTTCTAAATAATATAAATTTGAAATTATTAACCTTAACATTTACTCTTAACATTAAAAACAAACGAAATGCATTTTTATGAAATACTTTGCAACTAATGCTTGCTTAAATTTTTATTTACGAATATTTTAATTTTTAGAATGCATATTCTAGGATTTTAGAATTATTTCAAATAGCGAAATTTTAAATAATAAATATAAAAAATTATTAAACATATAACAGAGAACGTTATTTGTGTTTTACAATAATATGGCAACGCTGTTGGAGATAAAAATGCAGAAAGTAAAATTTTAACATAATATTAATATTAATTTCATATACAATTCACAAAAATTTATCACACAAATTACAACACGAAAAATTTCATGAAATATGTCTCAAAAATATAACAGACAAATATATCACAGATATAAAACACAAACATAAACATAAACAATAAAACATATCACATACATGTATGTTGTACATGTCATGAATAAAATAATATAAAAAAAAAAATATTTTAAAATAAATTAGTTTGGCAACACATTTGCTAACATCGAAGTCAATTAAATAATTAACGCTTTCGCGTTAACCACAATAGTTTTTATTTTCTATTGCAACAAGCACTTTATTTAACGGCGTAAAAACCATTACAATAAAAATAAATAAATGAAAAAAAAGAATTCCAAAAATAAAAATACATCCAAAACTAAGAGCAAAAGATGCTGCTGCCAGGTAATAAAATGCGCCGAACTGGAAATGAAACCGCAACGGAAACGGAAACACATAAAAATGCCAAACACCTGCATGCTGCGAACGCGCTTGACTCCATTGGGGTTGTATTGGATCTGTGTTTATTGCGGCTCTGTGTTTATGTGTGTGTCAAGGCAATCGTTATAAAACCAAATCAATTTGTCTGTCGATTTTTTGTCTATTTTTTTGCGGTTCTAGTACTATTACGTGTTGATCGTAAAATGAAAAATTCATTTCATTAATGTAGACGTCGGTGTCACAATGATGTTGACAATGTTGCTTTGATGATTAAGCAAAATCAAAATGAGCGCAGGTGAAACGTGCTAAGTGGCAGATTTTATGAGAAAACGTAAAATCTGAAGAAAAAATATAAAATAATCAAACAAAAAAGTCACAAAAAATATCATAAAAAAAATCACAATAAGATTTTTTTTCCATATAAAACGTAAAATAAATTCTAAATGAATTGCCACAAAATATATCACGTAGTATCACAAATAATGTTAGTCGAAAAGCACAAAAATATATAAAAAAATATATCACACATATATATCACAAAAATATATCACAAAAATATATTACAGAAATACCATAAAAAAATATAACAAAAATATATCACAAAAAATATCACCACGAAAATATATCAAAAAATATCATAAAAATATTTCACAAAAATTTAGTACAAAACTTTCATTAAATCTATCACTCAAAAATATCACAAATATAAATTACAAAAATATATCACATAAATTTATCACAAATATATATCAAATAATATATTTCAAAAATATAATACAAATATATATCATAAAAATATTACACAAATATATATCACAAAAATATATCACAAATATATATCACAAAAATATATCACAGAAATATACCAAAAAATTATATCACAGTAATATATTAAAAACATGTATTACAAAAATATACTACACTAATATATCACAAAAATTTATCCCAAAAATAGTCTACAAAATATATCACAACAATATATTACAAAAATATATCATAAATATATATAAAAAAAATCCCAATGATATATCACACAAATATATCACAGAATTATATCACAGTAATATATTAAAAACATGTATTACAAAAATATACTACAATAATATATCACAAAAATTTATCACAAAAATATATCGCATTAATATATCACAAAAATCAATCAAATCAATATCAAACAATATCACAAAATATCATAAAAACGTATCACAATATATAACAAAAAGTAATCACAAAACATATCACAAAAATATATCACAAATATGTAAAATTTGTCACAAGAAAAATACGAAATAAGATACAAAAAAAATAATAACATCAAAAGAAAATAAAAAGGAAAATAATACACAAAGTGATTGAAAAAGTTATAAAAAAATGGTGAATTAAAAATAAACTCACAAAAATGTCACAGCAAATGATCACAAAAATATTTTACAAGCCATTATTATACGCTGACTTCTTCTGTACTGTGTCAGTTGAAAGATATCCTCCGCATGGTGCTTTATTTATTGTGGAGTTTTTCAATTTTTCATTTAACTTCATGTCAAATTAAACCATTACACTTTATTGCTCGGCATCTGCCTTTCGGTTATTCGTGGGTAGAACCACCTACAACCTACACACACTACAAATTTTATTCGCCACTCAACGTATTAAGCAATAAAGCAGCCACTTAACCCTTGCGCAATGCCAGCTCAAAAACAGCACCGCAACAACTAACTCGAGAGCAACCACAATAACTGCAACAACAATAAAGATACAACAAAAACAACAATAAGAATAACAGCAACAATAAGAACAACAACTACAATAGTCGAAACAACAATAAAAACAGCTACAACGTCAAACACAAAAGTTACAAAGTACTATTTATAAAATTAATGTGTCCCTCGATGCCTCGTTGTTGTGTGCCCTCTACTGACGGCATTATGTACTGCTAAATAAGTTTTCAGTTTTTGTACAAAAACGCCCACTGAATCGAATTTAATTAGGTGGCTTCGCTGGGGAATTTTATTGGTAATTCGATTTTGGTTGGTGTATTCTTTAAAGAACATTCAAACAAATTTTAAACCAATACAAATTTAAATTTAAATTAAATGTTATAAAAATATGTTATTGATTTTTTGAATATGTGAACACTATATCATACTATATAAAAATCACAAATATATATTGATCACAAAAATATGTAACAAACAAAAATGTATAACCATATTAAACCTAGAAAATCAATTACAAAAATATATCAAATATATAAATATACTAGTATATCACAAATATATATCAAAACAATATATCACAAAAATATGTCACAACAATATATCACAAAAATATATCCCAAATATATATCACAACAATATAATGTTGTGATACAACAATATATCACAACAATACATCAACAGTATATCACAAATATCTATCACAAAAATATATCACAACAATATATCACAAAAATATATCACAAATATATATCGCAATAATATAATGTGATAAAACAATATATTGTTGTGAAAACATATATCACAAATATATAACACAAATATATATCACAAAAATATATCACAACAATATATCACAAAAATTTATCAGAAATATATATCACAACAATATAATGTTGTGATACAACAGTATATCACAAATATTTATCACAAAAATATATCACAAATATATATCACCATAATATAATGATGTGATAAAACAATATATTGTTGTGAAACCATATATAACAAATATATATCACAAAAATATATCACAACAATATATCACAAAAATATATCAGAAATATACATCACAACAATATAATGATATAGATATCACAAAATATATTGTAGAAAATAGGTTACTTAAAAACATCGATGACACAATTTTCTTTATCGACATTAGTATTTTCAGTATTTTGTAAATGCTATAGTCGACATGTTAGCAAAACTGAAAAATACTTTATTGATTATTTTCTAAAACTATGGTTACACCTTTGTCAACATCTTTGTCTAAAAATTTGTCTGCAATTTTGTTTGCATCTTTGTCTACATCTTTGTTTACACCACTGTCTACAACTTTGTTTACATTTTCGTCTACACATTTGTGTACATCTTTGTCTACATCTTTGTGTATAGTTTTGTCTATATCTTTGTCTACATCTTTATTTACATCTTTGTCCACATCTTTGTGTATAGCTATGTCTACATCTTTCTCTACTTCTTTGTCTACATCTTTGTCCACATCTTTTTGTATAGCTATGTCTACATCTTTCTCTACTTCTTTGTCTACATCTTTGTCTACATCTTTCTACACATCTTTTTCCACATCTTTGTGTACAGAATTGTTTAAATCTTTGTTTACATATTTTTGTCTTCACCTTTTGTCTTCGTGATGTCAATACTGTGGACGCGACACGTCTAAAAAAATGTCGATTTAATTTATAGTTGATTCGAATATTTTACGTTCACCAGACACAATTTTTGGCAGGCTCAAAGATTTTTAGCAGTCAATGTCGGAGTTTGTATTAAGAGCTGCACATGTTGACACATAAGTGTCGAAAACTAACAATTCTCGAACTTAATTGTCGACGCGTTCAAAATGATTCTGTGTAGATGGTGTAAAATCGAGTTTACCTAATGTCAACATAGATGTATAATGAATTATAAAAAAGTCGAAATATAATTTTACTTTAAATTAAATGTCAAATAATTTCGCAAAGTGTAAAAAAAAAAAATTCGCATATCATGCTGTAAAACGTAGTTCTTACTAGTTTTTCCAAACTTTTTGAATTATTTATTATAGTGGTCGAAATATCCGTATTTTCGACACTCTTCATGCGTAAAGTAGATTATGTCGACACGTCGATAATATTAATATTTTTGAAGCGTTAATTATATCGCCTAGATAATACCGACGTATTGATAAATCCTTATTCTCAGAGATTCTTATTCGATAAGTAAATAATGTTGACACATCAAAAATATCGACACATCGGTAATGTCGAGTCGTCAGTAGTGTTGAATTTACGTCGATTTACGTCGACAATGTAGAAGAATTATCTACCTTAAAATTTAACTTTCGAAGCATTTAATTCGATAAGTAGATTATGTCGACACGGCGATAGTATCGACGCGTCTATAAATTCGACGCCTATATTACGTTGATAACAACCAATTTATCAAATTCTCGAAACTCTTAATTCGATAAGTAAATAATGTCGACACTTCAACAAAGTCGATAATTTCTATGTATAATAGTAGTGTCTACCTTAAAATCTAACTGTGTTCGTCAAAATTAAGCATAATTCTTATAAAGACCCTCACAGTAGGGTAGCGTATCGAAAAAAAACCACTGTGTAGCTGTGGCAACATCGTAAAACTTCAATGGTCGGATATTAAAAATAATTGCGCTGTTGACGACCTCGCGTATAACCATAACAATGAACAATGCCTTTGCAAATAACGCAAAAATAAAAAAATAAACCACCACAGGCAGTAGCTGTTGCATGAAATGGTGTAAAATCTGCACAATTTAGCCGCTGGGCATTGGTGGGTTAAAGGTACAAACACGACAGAACAAAAAATGCGATGAATGTGTAGAATATAACTCTATTTATTAGATAAACAAATGAAGTGTAAAAAAATGTTGGATTATACATCATGTTGTACGATGTGTGAGAACTAATTAATGTTGCTCATAGGACATGCGACACGACACGTTTTGAGTTGCGTCTAGCTGTTTTACATGTAATTTAATTTATTTTATGCGGACTTATATTCATTATTATAGTTGTAAAATTTGTAAATTTACAAAATAATGCAAAAAGCATTATTAAAAATTAATAGTAGACAAATTAGAAGATGTATTTCTGGATAATGCGATATTTTTCAACAGGTTGCATGCAACATTTTAATTTAGTCAAAATTATGTTTTATGTACTAGTTTTCAATAAAATTTTATACTTCATAATACTAATATGGTTTTTATTCCAAATTAAAATAAATAATAGTTTTTATTAAAAAATTCAGATGAAAAGTAATAATTTTGATGAATTTTTATTCGTCAATTTGGATGAATTTTAATGAAAAATATGAATGTTGATGAAAAATATTAAGTTTATGAATAATAATAATTTTGATGAAAATTAATAATTGGGATGAAAAATATTAATTGTGATGAAAAATATTAATTTTGATGAAAAATATTAACTTTGATGCAAAATATGAATGTTGATGAAAAATATAATTTAATTTTGATGAAAAATATAATTTTGATGAAAAATATAATTTTGATGAAAAATATAACTTTGATGAAAAATATTATTTTTGATGAAAAACATTAATATTGATGAAAAATAAGAATTTTGATGGAAAATAACTTTTTTGATGAATAACAAAATTTTAATGAAATATATAAATTTTGATGAAAAATGTCATTTTTGATGAAAAATATGAATTTTAATGAAAAAATAATAATTTTGATGAAAAATATTAAGTTTATGAATAATAATAATTTTGATGAAAATTAATAATTGTGATGAAAAATATTAATTTTGATGAAAAATAATAATGTTGATGAAAAATATTTATTGATGAATAATATTAATTTTGATGAAAAATAATAATGTTAATGAGAAATATTATGTTGATGAATAATAATAATTTTGATGAAAAAAAAAAATATTAAAAATAGATATTGATGAAACATATGAATTTTGATGAAAATTATTAATCTTTATGAAAAATATTAACTGTGATTAATGTTGATGGAAAATAATAATGTTGATGAATAATATTTTTTCAATGAAAAATAACAATTTTGATGAAACACATTAAACTATTTAAAATATATTGATGAAATTTTCATGAAATTTTGATGAAAAATATTAATTTCGATGAAAAAAAATAATTTCTATGAAAAAAATGAATTTTGATTAAAAATATGAATTTTTATGAAACATATGAATTTTGATGAAAAATATTAATTTTAATATTTTTGATAATTTTTGATAAATTTGCTGCAATGCTTTAAATTTAAATAATTCTGTTTAACTATGGCATTGAAATGCACCGCAATACAATCGATATTTCGTAAATGGAAAATAATTTTCAATTACAACTAGGAGCAAACAGCACCTACAAAATCACGTAGATATCACACATCATCCAACACACATTCGTATTATAAATTCAGACATTGAATGGCAGCCAACCGCGACATGTTCTGCCATCCATCAATAGTGTCAGCAAACGACAGAGAAATTTGGTTGCAGGAGAAAACAACACTAAAAGAAAAAGAAAAATTTTTGAATAAATGATAAAAATCAATTTTTCAATTTAAACATTTTATTAAATTAATAAAGATTTTATAAATTTTGCTTTTAACACATAGTTAAAAAACTAAAATCCTAATACGTTTGCATTTAAATTAAATTAAACACGTTTCTAGTCAAATTGACTACTTCTCTAATAACAATCGAAACAATGAGAAACACAATGTAATTGCATTTGTACTACACATGTGTATAGCATCTGTTAACATGTCCTACCGCCCACATGTTACGTCCAACCACAAAAGTATTCCAAAAAAAAAAGGAAAAATAAAAAAATATCGATATTATATTCGCCTGAAAGTATGTGACATTTACCAGAGTGGGTCATGCATGACATGTTGCCAAGCAGAGCTACTCAGTTGACATGAATGCAATTGCATTGTTGAAATATATGTAAATAGAAGAAAGACAGACGTTAGAAGCAGCAACAAAAACTAGCAACCACGATAACAATTCCAACATCTACTAAAAGATAAAAATATCCAAAAAAAAAATACAACATCTGCAAAAAGTGCAAAAACTACAAAAATCACAATAATAAATGTAGCAGAGTTTGGCAACAACAGCAGCCATCATGTCAGCATCTGCAACAGTAGAAGCAACAGCAACATCATCAATAAAACTAGCAACAACATCCCCCAACACCAGCAACATAAAATAAAACACAACTGCAATGCATGTCTGACACCGTGCAAATAATAAAAAGAATTTCAATTTCATTGAGAATGATTGCAAAACTTAGTGGAAAGATTGAAAATCACACAGTGCCAACTTGTATGTCTGTCCGTTTAGTTCTGTGTGTTATGCATGGCTTTGCAAATGTATATGTGCTGGTAAATCACTACATACATCAAGTTATCAGCATATTACGTCACGAATCAATTTTGCATATCAGAATAAATGCAAATATTTATTTAAATCACTCATACGTCAAGGAGCTTCAAATAATTTTAATAAAACATTATTTCAATTGTATTCTTATTTTAATTTTCAAGTTTTAAAGTGAGATTTATTCTTTGTATTATGCTTCAATTTGAATATTTATTTATTTTATCAAATTAAATTAAAAAGTCTTAAAAATTACATTTTTTAAAAACTACTTAAAAAATTTTGCAAAGGTTATATTATTTATTTAATAAATCATAGATTCAATAGACATAAAAAACATATAAAACAGTACTTGTGTCGCAGTCGAATTGCATTTAAAGAGAAAATTTTTATTTATGTACATCACTCATATGTCAAGAAGCTTCAAATGAGCTTCAAATTTGATTTCAAAATTCCTAGTTTTTATCCTCAAATATAGCAAATAGGATTTATTCCTTATATTGTGTTTGATTTTGAATATTTAATATTTTTCCATATTGAATTAAAACATCTTAAAAACGACACGTTTTTAAACTCGCTTAAAAGCGCCCTCTATTGGTAACAATACTTATTTAAAATGCCGCAAAAGTTATAATATTTATTTTAAAATCATGGCATTCAGTAATACTTCCAAAAAAAACCAAAAGGTTCCTATGTCGTTGCCGAATAGGATTTTAAAAGATAACTTTTTATAATATCACTCATACGTCAAGTAGCTTCAAATGATTTGCTTTAAAAATGTTTAATTTATTTTTCGAATTTATAACTTCAAGTTAAAAATGATGTTTATTTTCTATATTATGCTTAAATTTGAATATTTAATATTTTTTCAAATATAATTAAAATATCTTCAAAATGACACATTTTAAAAACTAGCATAAAAGGGTCCTCTATTGCAAAAATTGTATATTTAAAATGTCACAAAATGCTACTGTGTTTTAATCCAAAATTTACTACATTCAGTAAGCTACGAAAAAACACAAAAAGGCTCTTCTGTCGCAATCGAATACAATTTTAAAAGCAATTTTTATGAATATCACTCATACGTCACGATGGTTTCTAATAATTTTCTTTAATTGTTTGTACTATTTCTTTAAATTACACTTGCTCTTAAAGAGTTGGAAACTAAAAAAATTTTAATAATATATAAACTTAAATTTTATAAATTTTTTACTGACAAAAATGTCTATTTAAACATAATAAAATGTACTTCCCAATAATACTACATTTGTGTTTCAATTAAAAATTCACTGTAAAACATCAAGGAACACGAAAATATAACCTCTAATTTCCAAGTACATCACTGCGTATAAGCAACATTATAGTATGTAATTTCAATTTAGTGCATTTGGCGCAAGTTTTTAAGCAGCTTAAGCTCTAAATATAATGGGCACAAAGTGCGAAAAGTTTGCGCACAATATGCGCAGTCATTAAAAATGCATTTTATAGATGAGGTACCGCGTGGCGTATGAGCAACTTTCATAAATGGCATTTTTAATTTTTTGATATATGAAATAATTAGTTAGAAATTAATTTTAATTTGAAAACTATTGAATACTAATAAATATTATTGAAAAGTATTGAAAATCAATGTAAATTATTTAAAAATATTAAAAAATCATTGAAAAATATTAAAAACTATTGAAAGCTACTGAAAATTTTAGAATACTATTGAAAACTATTGAAAATATTAAAAAATTCGAAAACTATTTAAAAATTTTGAAAACTATTGAAAACAATTGATAAATTTTAAAACATATTGAAAACTTATTGGAAACTATTGAATACACTTCAAAACAATTGAATAGTATTAAAAAGAATTCAAAACTATTGAAAATTATTAAAAACAATTGAAAACTATTGTAAACTGTTGAAAAATATTGAAAACTGTTGAAAACTATTAAAGAGTATTAAAAACAAATGAAAACTGTTGAAGGTCATTGAAAACTCTTGAAAAATATTTCTGCTAAATCTATTGAAAGCAATTGAAAACTATTGGAAACTGTTGAAAGTTATTGAAAATATTGAAAAGTATTACAAAGTATTCAAAAGAATGGAAAATAATTTAAAACAGTTGAAAATTATTTTCGTAAAATTCATATTATTCACCAAAATTCATATATTTATCAAAATTCAAATTTTTCATATAAATCAATATTTTTCATCGAAATAAATATTTTTTTATCAAATTTCATATTATTCATCAAAAAATTTTTTTTTCGGCAACATTATATTTTTCATCAAAATTTGTATTATTCATCAAATTTTATATTTTTCATCAAAATAAATATTATTCATTAAATTTAATAGTTTTAATAAAAATTAATATTTTTAATCAACATAAATATTGTTCATCAAATTTAAAATTTCTCATGAAAAATCATGTTTTTCATCAAAGTTCGTATTTTTCATCAAAATTAATATTTATATTAATTGATATTTTTCATAAAAAACAAAATCAAAAATTCATATTATTCATCAAAATTAATATTGTTCATCATATATAATATATTTCATAAAAATTTATATTTTTCCTCAAATTTAATATTTTTCATCAAAATAAATGTTGTTCATTAAATTTAATAGTTTTCATTAAAATTATTATTTTTCATCAAAATAAATATTGTTCATCAAATTTAAAAATGTTCATCAAAAATCATGTTTTTCATAAAAATCATGTTTTTTTATCAAAATTAATATTTTTCATCAAAAATAATATTTTTCATCATAATTAATATTAGTCATCGAAATAAATAATTTCATCAAAATTCATATTATTCATCAAAATTAATTTTTTTCAACGAAATTCATATTTTTCATCCAAATTCATATTATTCATGAAAATTAATTTTTTACATCAAAATTCATATTTTTCATAAAATTCATATTTTTTCATAAAAATTTATATTTTTCATCAAATTTAATATTTTTCATTAAAATTAATAATTTACTCAAAATAAATATTGTTCATCACCCTTAATATTTTTCATCAAAAATCATGTTTTTAGTCAAAATTATGTTTGTCCATCAAAATTATAATTTTTCATCAAAATGAATATTATTCATCAAAATTAATATTATTCATCAAAATTAATATTTTTCATCAATATTAATAGCCATTGAAAAATATTAATAATTTTTAATTTAAAGGAAAATTATAGAATTTGAATTTAAAAATCGACATAAACTATAAACCACCGTATAATGCAACATAGTGCGTATGAGTAGCATTTTTCAATTTAGAAGTATTTGCACTTATTTTTAATGATTTAGCATTTAAATTGCATTCATTCTATACAAATTTTGAACTATTTTCCGACACACTCGTTGACAATTAATAGTCACACTTGAAATCATTATTTATGGTGCAGCCTGGTTGACGACTGATTGATTGTCACAGTTAATTGAATGTGCCCCGATATTGCGATTGTGGTAGTGCAGCGATAAAGCAAACAAAATACTTGAACAAATACAGCAATTTTTGCATATTGCTCCAAAACAATTTGCAGCTGTCAAGCAATAAAACAGACAAACATATGATGCAAAAAGAAAGCACGAATAAAAGCAAATAAATACACATATAAAAAAATATAAAATAAAATAAATAAACAGTGAATAAAGCAAACAGTCCAATAAACTAATAAAAAAATAAAACAAACAAATTAACAAAACTCCAAACTGACAACACTTCAAAATAAGGCAAACAAAACAAATAAATCACGCAGGCTATTTTGCACCAAAAACAACCGCGAACACAACAACTCCAATAACTATCAACAAAAATTTACGTGTTTTTCGTATTTGTCGGCAACACATTTTGCAGAGGAAAACTTGAAAATTTGTTTTGTGTTGCACAATTTTGTGCGCCACACCATGTAGGTATTTTGTGTAAATCAACAAAATTTTGTTGTCGCACAAAATTGAGATTTTAGTCAGCTTAATAAGAGATTTATTTTTATATTTATTTTGTTTTTGTAAAATAGCACAGTTTTTCTATGGTATTTGTAGCAATTTATGGCACTCAGAATGGCAATATGTTTTGCTGTCTGCTGTCTGTTATTTTTATCACTTGTATTTTAGGTTTTTTATAATATATATATAGAAATATAAAAATTATTTTTATATGTTGTCTACACTTTTCTTTTGAATTATGTGAGCATAAAAATATACTTAGGATAACAAAAAAAAAATGTGGAAACATTTTCTAAATAAAAAATAAATACAAATTTGAGAAATGAATTACACATTAACAAAATTAATATGTAACACAAGCGATGAATATAAATTCATAATTTCGCCTATTTTGATTACTAATAAAATTTGTAAAATTTATGTATTCTATTCATAATACAAACATAGTTATTTTGAGTTTGTTATGCATGAAATTAGCAATTTTTTTAGTATTATACATAATTCATGAATATAACGCATAAAAAGAACGTCTTATTCATGAATCATCAGTTAACAATTTTCTCCGTGTATTTAAGAAATATAGATGTATTCTTTTGATTTAATATTAGAGATTTACTGAAGATTTATTAAAGAAATGTGGTAAAAATATTGAAAACATATTGGAGAAATATTAAAGATATTTTAAAGAAATGCTGAAGATATATTGAAGACATTTTTGAAGAATTGATTTGAAGAAAAATGTTGGCAAAATATTGGATATAAAATTACGAACATTTTTGAAATATTAGAGAAATACCGAAAAAATATTAGACAAATATTAGAAAAATATTGGTGATTTATTGGGGAAATTTTGAATAAGTATTGTAGAAATATTTGATAAATATTGGGGAAAAGTATAAAAATATTGGAGATTCTTAGTGAAATATAGGAGAATTATTGGAGATATACCGAAGAACTGTTGGATAAATACAGAAGATATACTTAAGAAGTGTTGGAGAAATTTTAGAAAATATTGGTGAATTATGAAATAAATTTTGTAGAAATATTGAAGAAAATCTAAAATGATACAGATAAAAGATAAACGAATGTTGAGAAATATTTGAAAAATATTTGAGATATATTTGAGATAAATTTAAGATATATTTCAGATAGATTTGAGTTAGATTTGATATGTAGAGATTGATTTATGAAGTCTTTGGTTCAATATCGGAGATTTATTGAAGATATTTTGTAGAAAAAATATTGGGGAACAATTTAGGAATAATTGATGAAATATGGAAGATATATCTAAAAAATAATGAAGAATTATTAGAAATATTAGAGAATTTTCTAAGGTATATAAGAGCAATATTTGAGGCATTTTTGAGAAAAATAAGAGAACAATTGGATAAATATTGGATAATAATTGTAGAAATATATGAGTATTTTTTGAATAATATTAGAAAAGAAAGGGTGAATTATTAAAGATTTTTTTTTTTTGAAATGTTGGAGAAAAATGTAAACTTAGGAAATATTTAAAAAAAAATTGAGAAAGAATTGAGATGTTATTGAGAAATATTTGAGATATATTAAAAATATCATATGTAAATATGACATTGATTTGTGAAGTATAAGGTTCAATATTGTAGTTTTATTAAAGTAATTTTGGAGAATTGTAAAAAAAATTGGAGAAAAATTAAAGAATATTAAAGAAATATAAAAGATATATTTTAAAAGTATTGGAGAATTATAAAAAAATATTATAAGAAATATTGTAGAATTATTAAGCTTTATAATAGCAAAATTATAAAATAATTTGAGAAAAACAAGAGAACAATTGGATAAATATTGGAGAACAATTATAGAAATTTAATGAATGAAATTTTGTAGAGATATATGAAAATTATTTAAAATATATTATATAAACAATTGGAAAAAATTTGAGATATATTGTAAGAATGATAGACAAAGTTATAGAAATATTGGAGAAGTACTAAAGGAATAAAAGAGAAATATTAAAGAAATATTGGAAAAAATTTTGGAGAAATATTGATGATATAAGAGAGAACTATGAAAGAAATATTTGTGAAACTGCTGAGAAATAAGTTTGAAGTATTAGGGAAATATTTCAAAATTATTGAAGAATGACTAGAGAAATATAGAAGTCAAGTAGGAGAAAATTTTGATAAGTATTTGAGATATGTTGGAGATATAATTGAGAATCATATTGAAGAAAAATGGAGACTATTAAAAAAATATTGGAACCTCTTAAAAGATATGTAATATAATCAAAAAGTATTTATTTTTCTAAACAACATGACGTATAAGCAACATTTTAAATTTTAGTATGGTAGACAAAATTATAAATTATTGGAGAAGTACTGAAGGAATATAAGAGAAATACTAAAGAAATATTGAACAAAATGTTGGAGAAATATTGATGATATAAGGGAGAACAATGGAAGAAATATTTGATAAACTGTTGAGAATTATTGTTGAAGTATTAGGTAAATGTTTCAAAACAAATGAAGAATTACTGGAGAAATATTGAAGACAAGTTGGAGATGGATTTGATAAGTGTTTGAGATATGTTTGAGATATAATTGATAACTATATTGAAGAAAAATGAAGACTATTCAAAAAATATTGGAACCTCTTATAAGATATATAAGAGAAATATTTAATATAAATAAAAAATATTTGTTTCCTGAACAACATGACGTATAAGCAACATTATACATTTGAGTATCAAATTTAAAGGTTTTAGCACTTTCAAAATAAATTAAATATTATAAATTACAAATGAAAAATAATAATAAACCCTATTAAAGTAATATATTTGCTTAAATTAAAAATATGTTCGTCCAAATTGCCTTAATTTATGCAACATTTTTGCGTTGCTACTTTGTCTCACATTTCATTTGATTTTATTTATGTGCGCACATAAAATGTAATCAAAAACTTCATCTTCAGGCTTCATTAAACAGCGAAACTACTACAGAGTGCACAAATTTGCAACGCCAAAAACTAGATTACATAATATTTTCTATACTTTTATTTCATTTTTTATTTCATTTTTCGTTGCTTACACTGCATGGCGTAGAAAATAAGAAAAAAAAGCGAAACAACAAATGACAGCTTGCAAACAAAATAAGTAATACTGAAAAATAACTAGAAAAGCAACTAAGAAACTCAACGGGTTTTTTTTTTTTTTTTTTTTTGATATTTATTAAGCTTAAAAAACAGCACAATAACAAGAAAAATTGCTTTTTACTGGCCAACAGATACAATCAATGGCAATAAAAGTCATTGTTGGGGCAGGATAAGTGAACAAAAAATGAATTAAAATGCGAAATGGAAAATTCAAAATTTAAAAAATAAAAATATATTTTTTTAATAAGTTTTTTTTATTAATATAAACAAATATTAATATATACAAATTTTTAAAATATTAATTTATATTCTTTTAAAAAATAAATATTTAAATATTTTAACATTTATAATTTTTTAACTAATTCATATAATTACTTGATTAATACAAAAACATGGTTCTCCCAAACATAATTTTGGCGCTTTCTGCAAACAAAAGTATTATTGCATTGCCAAACATTATTATATTAAAAGCCAAACATATTTTTGTTTTCGTTCAAACATATTTATGTTCAGAATGAAATTTATACAATTGAAATAAAATGTAATTAGATTTTACTCCTAATATTTATATGGTGTTTTCGAATTACGTTGTAATTGAATTCAAACATATTCAAACAAATCTTTTCTATCCGTCTAGCAGAGTCGAAAACATAGTCAACTTTTCGGCTTCCGTTTTATTTATTGTTGTCGTTGTAGTTGAACGTAGCACCCAAAACATAGGCAGCATAATGTTCTCTTTGATTTAAACTATGTTGTTCATTTTAAAAGCCTATTTGTTTGAGTTGTTGTAAAACAGCACACATTCGTAAAAACCAACCCACTTGGACACTTGTTGCGCTTTTTAATTTTATGCGAAATAGTGCCTTCTTTCGCCACATAAAAAGAAAAAAGCCACAAAGAAAAAAAGCCACATAAAAAGAAGCAATAAAACTAAGAAATAGGAGTAATCTATATTTATGAAACTGTTGCTCCGTTTGCCTGTCTGTTTGCGCCAGTACCACCGACAATTTGAAATAATATTAGCAATATATTTAAAAAATGTTGTAGAAATAATTGAGATCTATTGGTGAAGTATTAGAGAAAAGTTTAAAAAATATTGGAGATTTGTTTAGAAAATTCTTAAACAAAAATTTAGATTATGATTAAATATATACAAAAAAATGTTGAAGAAATATTCGAAAAACAGTGGTAAATTATTAAAGATTATTATTATATTAGGAAATGGGGCGTGGCATCTAACATACTATCTAAACTATAAAACGATATAGTTTGGCATTTAATAAAATCCAAAAATATATCGAATATAAAATATTAAAATACAAACAAAAAAAAAAACAAACTCAAAAACAAAATCAAAAACACAAAATGAAAAAAAATAAAAAAAAAATCAAAAACACAAAATCAAAAGCACAAAATCAAAAAAACAAAATCAACAACACAAATATCCAAAAAAAACATATACAAATTCAAAAACAAAAGTAAGAACACAAGAAAAAAATACATAATCAAACGCAAAAATAAAATAAAAAACAAAGAATCAAAAACACAATATAAAACGTAAAATCAAAAGCAAAAGAAAACAAAAAAAAACGAAAATTAAAAATTGAAATATAAAAATAAAATAAAATAAAAACACAAAATTAATCGCAAAAATATAAAATAAAAAAAAAAAAACTAAATGAAAAGGAAAACAAATAGCACAAAAATACACAATAAAAATACAAAATCAAAAACACAATCCCAAACAAAAAACAGAAGAAACGACTAAAAAATTTAAAGCTCCAAAACCAAAGCTATGTTAAAAAACAAAAAATTATAATAAAACATAATGACAAAAACAGGTAATCAAAAGAAAAATACAATAGCAAACACATAAACAATATAAATAAAAAAATACAGTAGAATATATAAAAGCAATAACACAAAATCATAAGATAAACCACAAGAGCAAAATTATAAAAAAGAAAAAATAAAATACAAAATCAATAGCAAAAAGACAATAATAATTAAAAAAAAAATTATCACTAAAAATTCAACAATTCACTAAAAACTGTTTTTTTTTACTAAAAATTTAATTTAAACTAAAAATTAAATTTTTCACTAAAAATTCAAATTTTCACTAAAAAATTAAATTTATCACTAAAAATTCAATGTTTCACTAAAATTCAATTTTTCACTAAAATTTTAATTTTTCTCTAAAAATTCAATTTTTCACTAAAAATTCAAATTTTCACTAAAAATTCAAATTTTCACATTATATTAAATTTTTCACTCCAAATTCATTTTTTTTTTTACTAAAAATTAAATTTTTCACTAATAATTCAATTTTTCGCTAAAATTCAATTTTTCACTAAATATAAATTTTTTCACAATAATTTAATTTTTTTTTACCTAAAATTCATATTCACTAAAATTTAAATTTTTCTATAAAAATTCAATTTCGCATTAAAATTTTCACTAAAAATTCAATTTTTCACTAAAAATTCAATTAATCACTAAAAATTCAAATTTTCACTAAAAATTCAAATTTTTGACTAAAAATTCAAATTTTCACTGAATATAAATTTTTTCACTATAATTTAATTTTTTTACTAAAAATTCATATTCACTTAAAGTTAAATTTATCAATAAAAAGTCATTTTCGCATAGAATTATGTGACATAGCTCGTCGCATTAAGGCCTAAATTGCTAAAAGAGTGATGCCAACCCTAAGCCAACGATTGCAATTAGCGTCTGTCCATCAGGTGAAAAGCCAGTCATTTAGTTACTGAACCAGTATAAATATTTCACGCAAACACACACACACACAGAGGCACATTAGCAGCATTTCCGTTTCCGTCTGACGAGCAATGGTGTCATGATTGATGTGCCTGCCCTACAAAATCCAACGGATTGAAATCAATTCCAATGCAGTAAAGTATTTTTTACATTTTTGAATAAAACAGCAGGTGTTGCTGCTGCAGCACAAATGATGGGCAATTTATGCTCAGTGAAAGGCAAATATTTAAATATAAAATATTTGAAATTTAAAAAGTATAAAATATTTCAAAAATTAAATATGTAAAATATTTAAGATAATAAAATAAATAATAATTTAAAATAAATAATAATTCAAAAATATAAAATTTCAAAAATATAGCTTTTCTTTGTGTGTCTTTTACATTCTGCCTGCCATTATAACACTCGTTTTGCGCACAAAATAATGATTACTTCGCGATTGGCCAGCGACAGTCAAGTAAAGCCTGCCGGCTGCCACTGACAACTAGTTAATCTTGCTTTGAAAACAAAGGAAAAACCAAAGGAATAAAAAATAAATAAAAGCACAAAAAAAGTGCCAACTTAAATGCGCTTTCAATGTATCTAGCTTTGGCGCATAATATGAAATTATTTGGCCAACGTAAATCATACGAAAATCCTTACTTGAGTTGTGAGTTGTTGCTGTGTCATTAATTCACTTAAATTAATGTTGTTTTACTTACTGCGCATGAGGAGATACTTATGAGTGACATTTTTTATGATTTACACTGCAGTTTTTTATGTAACTCATGCGACGCGCTGTGCTGTCCAGTGATTTAATAAATTATTTTGTAATCTATATATAATTTAATATATTTTGTTTTTATTTTGTAAAAATGTTAACTTAAATTACATTTTTATATAATTAATTTGTTTATGATATGAACATGACGTATGAGCAACATTCATGTTTATGTATTTAATAAATATTTCTTTATAAAAAATCACATTTTACTTCTTTACAAAATGCATTAAATAGTAAATTTAAAACTTAATATTTAATATTTTTTAAATTTCAATTTATGAGACTCTTTCTACTTATTATTCACTATATTAAAATGTAACGTATACGTCATGGAATTTTTGTAATTTATTTACTAAACAAAATCTACTGAAATGAATCTAATAAGTTAAAATAATAAAAATAGTAATACAAATAATGCCAAAAAATATTTAACAACACAATACATTGTTTTTTTATTATATTTTAATAAAAAAATAACATCTATTTAAAATCATTCAATAATAAAAATGCTAATAATTAATAAACTGCGCACTTCATTTTTAGTATTTTTTCAAAAAGAAATTATACAACTCCTTATACTAGTTATTTACCATATAAAGAAGTTACGCATGCGCCTTACCTTTATAATTTGTTTACTAAGGAAAGTCTGTCCTAATGAATCCATCAAATTTAATTAATTAAAAGTGAAAATTTGTCGAAATGTATCTTGACGCTAAAGTACATTTAAAATCTGTTTTAAATTACATTACAAAAAATCATTAAATTAAAAATTATAAATAGCTATTGATAAAATCGTAAAAAAAAATAATTAAATTCTGCACTTAAATTTGAATATTTTACAAAATTAAATTTGCACAACTCTTATACTTTTTATTTACAATATAAAAACGTTGCGCATACGTCATGTTCTTTCTTTTATATTCTTTAAGCATTATATTCAAAGGGTTTTTAAGCTGTTTTAATATAATAAATATTATAATTTAGTACAATTAAGATTATATTTTAATATCATAGAACTGAATTCAAATGTGTATTAAATACATGACGTATGAGTAACAATTATTCAAGTGTTTCAATAATTAAAAAAAAATTATAATATTTATGAATTAAGTTTAGCTATTATTAGAATATATATATATTAATAAAATTCAACAATGAATTTTTAATATATTCAATTTCAAAATAACACACATCGTTATAATATTTATGCATTCTATAACAAAGTAGCACATACGACATGGTGTTTTTTTTTCAAGTATTTTTACTTTGTAAGAACCATTTTCAAATTTGCTAATTTTAATATAAAGATAAATGAAAATAGTTTAAAATGTACTACAAAATATAAATTAAATAAAATTTATATAAGTGTACTTCTTTTAAAAATTAAATTACATACATTTATTTTTTTACTATAATATTAATCACAGAAAATAAATAAATCCTTTAATTAATTTTGAATATTTCTTAAATTTAATTTATTACAACTTTTTATACGATTTAAACGCTAAATATAAATGTTCCACATACGTCATGTTGGTTTTGTAGTTTTATTTTTTGCATCTTGTTTAATATTTTTATATCTTCTAACTTGGATATACATTTTTATTAGACTATAATAAGTTTAAATTTAAAAAAAAATATCATATTTCAATTTTATAATACTTTCAAATTTTTATAAAATTAATAATATATTTAATATTTATTTAATATTTACTTAGTTTTTTTGTATCAATTGAAATGCAAAATAATAGTAAATTTACTACTTAATTTTTAATATTTCTATAATTTTAAGTGCCATAACTCTATGTTATATTTTTAAGCTATATAAAAATGTTGCTTATACGTCATGTCGGTCGAAATTTAAATTATTATTTAATATATTATAATGAAAACATTGAATTAAATTTCCACTACGAATTCAATTTTGTCTAAAAAAATAATACAAATTTAACTAAGATTCAATTTTAATTTATCATAAAAAAAAAATCAGTTTAACATTCATTTAAAATTCAATTTTACATTAATAAATTAAATATTTCACCAAAAAGTTAATTTCTCATTAAAAATTAAATTTTTAACTAAGGATTTAATCTCTCTGAAATTTTAATTTTTCACTATAAAATCAAATTTTTACCATAAAATCAATTTTCACTAAAAATTCAACATTTAACTAAAAAAATAATTTTGACTAAATTTTGTATTTAAACGTTATTGAAATTTTTAATATTTTAAATCAAAAACCTATCTTTTCTCAGTTAAAAACCCTCTTTAAAACGTTTTGTTATTCCTCAAATATTTCTCGACTTATTTAAAACCTATGTCACCTTTTTAGCCATTACTTCTTGTGTAATTTTCAAATACAGCGCACATATGACATTTTAATTTTGATAACGTTTGGAGCTTCAAGCATTTCGTGCTTATCTGATAATTGAGTCAGACCTTTTCTGACATTTAAGCCAGCAACCTTGCACGTCGCAGCGCCATAAAATATGCTTTAATTTTTTTGCAAAGTCAGTTTGCCCATCGTGTCAGATGCTTGGTTTTGATGTCGTTGGCTATATAAAATTTAATGTGAATTTAATCAGCAAATATGCGAATTAATCGAATTGTCGGATGGAGAAGTGAATCTGTATAGGAAAAAATGGCGTTGCCACATATTTAAATTATACTTTTTATTGCTATGCTTTTTTTCTACTTTTACCTTGTAGCAAATTGCAATTAATGCAAATTGCATCCACTTGATTTGCCACACTTTAGTATTTGAAAGTGCGGCATTAGTGAAACGTTTGATATCGTGCAGTGCAGAACAGATGGCCACACTTGACATAGACAAGACAGGACACTCACACAAAAAGCAGCTGCTCAAGTACACAAGTGCTTGAGTGTGCAATTTTGCTGATTGCTTTGCGATTTTAATGAATTGCGTTGATTTGAATCAAAGCTTAGGGGTTGTGTTAATTCATAGAATATAGTTGTGTAATTCATAGAATAATGAAAAATAAGCTCAAGTGTATAATGAAGGTAGTGATATGGAATATTGGCAGAAAATAAGAAACATGTAAAAAGGTCAAGTGTAAAATTGAAAATAGGGTTAAAAATTATGATTGTAATATTGCTAAAAAAAAACTATAATCGTAAATTGTGCAGGAAATTATATAGAAAGTTGTATAGGGATGATGTAAAATGTGTTTAAAACATTTTATAGAAATTAATATATACATTAACATAGCTAATAATATAGAAAATTCAGTATATATTAGGTACTTAAAGTAGATAATGTAGTCAAAAATTCTAAAAAATTGTAATAAAAAACGAGTGTAGATGAAGGGTAGAAAATAAGTATAAAATATGTTAAACCAGTATTAAAAGGTGTAGAAATAATGGTAGAACAGTGTAACAAGAAAAAAAGAGAAAAATGTTGAAAAAAAAAATAGAAAAAAAAAATATAGGTGAACAAAATGTGTAAAAATGTTTCCAAAATATTATTAAATTATTGATAAGTAAAGTAAATAGTTTTAAAGTCCAAAATAAGTTTTGAAATAGTGTATAAAAATGTAATGTTAAAAAAACGAGAAATAGTAATGAAATTAGTGTAGTGAAGGATGTTAAAAATGTTGCAGAAAAAATAGAAAATAATATGGCACAGAGTTTAAAACATACTGAGAACGAAGATGAGATAAAAATGTATACAATGTTTCACAAATCAGTGCAAATAAGTTAAGATCATTTTTTGAATAAGTGCGAAGCATGTAGAAAATGTGTAAATAAATATAAATGCAAAAAAAAATAGAAAATGTTTAGAAATAGCATACAAAATTGTAAAAACAATAATGGAAAAAGTAAAAAAAAAATTTGTCGAATGATTGTAGTAAAAAGTGTAGAATAAGTGTAGAATAAGCGTAGAATAAGTGTAGAATAAGTGTAGAATAAGTGTAGAATAAGTGTAGAATATGTGTAGAATAAGTGTAGAATAAGTGTAAAAAAACAGTGTAGATTTTGTGTTCAAAATGTGCAGAAAAATATTCTAAAGTCTATTAGAAATTAAGAAAAATTTAAAAACAAATTTTAAAATGGATGAAAAAAGTGTAGAAAATGTGTAGAAAATGTGTAAAAAGTATAAAAAAAAAATTTCGAGAATGTGTAGCAAAATTATAGAAAATGTAGACATTTAGAAAATTGTAGAAAAAGTATTAAAAATGTATACAAAAGATCAGCAAATGTTATATTTAATGTAAAGAACGTGTTCTGAGAAAATGTAGAAAAATAATCAGAAAAATGTTGATAAAAAAATAAAGAAAAAGTAAAATAAAGAGGATATTCCAAAGAAAAACGTAGAAAAGGTAAAAAAATAAAAAATATATAATATGTAAAGAAAAAATGCATATAAAGTGTAGAGAAAGTGTAAATTAAGTGTAGCATACTTGAGGAATCTGAGTTGAAAAAGTATATAATTAGTGCAGCAACTGTTAGAAAATTTATAGAATACTTAAAGCATAAATATTAAATTTAACAATATAAATTAGATAAGTTGGAAAAATATGTAGAAAAATAATTAAAAAACTGTAGACCAAAATATAGAAAAAAAATATTAAAAAGTATAGAAAATGTGTGAAAAAATTGTAGACAAATTAAGAAAATTCGAAAAATGTAGAGAAAATATTGAAAAGGTGTAGAAAAGGTGTAGAAAAGGTATAAAAAAGTACAGCAAAAGTTAAATGAAATGTAGAGAATATGTAGAAAAATATGGAAAATGTAGAGAAAGAATTAAGAATAATGTAGAAACATTATAAAAAACATTAGAAAAAGTATATTAAAGAAAAAGTAAAGACACAAAAAAAGTAAAGAAACGAAAAAAGTAAAAAAAAAGTATATTATACGAGAATTAGTGTATAAAAAGTGTAGAATAATTGAAAAATACGTGCAGAAAATGTATAGAATGTATTTATAAAATGTGCAGAAAATATACAGAAAAAGTGCAGAAAAAAGTTTAAAAATCAATTAAAAATGCGTAGAAAATGTGTAAAAAAAAGTATAGGAAAATGTATATAAAATTGTTGAAAAATAAAGAATATGTGTAGACAAAATTTAGAATATTATAGAAAAGTTACTGAAAAGTGCATCAAAAGTTACATCAAATGTAGAGAAAATGTAGAAAATGTATGAGAGTAGAAATATAAAAGGAGTATAGAAAGAGAGTAGGAAAATTGTAGAAAAATAAAGAATAAGTGTAGACAAAATGTAGAACATTGTATAAAACGTATATAAAGGTGCAACAAAAGTAACATCAAATGTAGAGTATATGTAGAAAAAGTATCTACTATATATTTGCGAATGTAAGTATGTATGTCTGTATGTCTGTATGTTCCGAATAGGCGTCAAAACGGCTGAACCGAATTGAATCAAATTTTGACACAACATGTATGTTGGGTCTGGGCAGAGTATAGGCTATATCTCGGTGAGATTGGTGGACTGGGCGTGACACCTCCCATATAACCCAAAAATTAAAAACACATTATGTCAACAATTAGCATAGCAAATTTAATGAAATTCTGGTCAGCGTTATATATAACCATTCTAAACGGTCTCGCGGAATGTGGGCGGTATTATACCACTGGGCGTGGCACCCCCCATAGAAGGTACATTTTCCAGATGGTGTATTTCAACAGATATTATAGTGATCTTTGTAGTGATCTTATGATATTTCACACCTGGGTATACCAACCATCCCAAATTCTTTAAACTCACCACACCGAAATTCACCAAACTAAAACTCACCAAACTAAAACTCACCACTCTAAAATTCACCACACTCAAACTCACCACACTAAAACACACCACACTAAAACTCACCACTCTAAAATTCACCACAACAAAATATACCACACCAAAATTCACCACACTAAAACTCACAACACTAAACTCACCACACTAAAATTCACTACACTAAAACTCACCACACTAAAATTCACCACTTTAAAATTCACATAAATTCATAATAAATATGTTCTTTATATTAATAAAATCACTCCATATCCTTGCATTCACCAAATCTTGGCACGAGTCGTGCACGGGTCCAGCTAGTAAACAATATAAACAGAATGAAAAAAGGTAGAAAAAGTATAGAAAATGTAAAAAAAAAATTTTGAAAAATATTAAAAGAAAATGTAGAAAAAGTAAAAAATAATTTTAGAAAATGTAACAAAAAAAAAAGTAAAGAAACAGTAAAAGATAAAAGACATGCAACAATGTGTATTGAAAAATATATAAAAGTGTAGAAAATGTATATATAATGTGTACATAAATGGAATAAATATTGTGTAGAATAGAGTAAATAGTAGGGTACCAAATAGTAATAAAAAAAAAACTAGTGTAGTTATAAAAAAACTTGTGCAGAGTAGAGTAAATAGTAGGGCTCCAAAGAATAACAAAAAAAGTAGTGTTTAAAAAATACAAAAATTAATATTAAAAACGATGTTGAAAATGTATTTGTATATAAAATTGTAGAAAATTTAGATTTTGTAGAAAAAGTATAGAAAAGTGCAACAAAAGTTACAGCAAATGTAGAGAAAATGTAGAAAATGTATAAAAGAAGAAATGTAAAAAAAGTGAAGGAAAAGTGTAGTCAAATTGTAGACAAAACTTAGAACATTGTACTAAACCTATACAAAAATGTAACAAAAGTAACATCAAATGAAGAATAAATGTAAAAAAGTATAGAAAATGTAAAAAGAATGAAAAAATTTTACAGAAAATGTAGGAAAAATTTAGAAAATGTAAAGAAAAATGTTTTAAAAAATGTAGAGAAACTTCAGAAAAAGTAAAAAAATTAATAAAATGTAACAATATGTAAAGTAAAGAAACAGTAAAAGATTAAAGAATTGGAAAACATGCAACAATGTGTATAGAAATATATATAAAAGTGTATAAAATGTATAGATAATGTAGAGTAAATGTAGAGTAAATGTAGAGTAAATGTAGAGTAAATGTGGAAAAAGTATAGAAAATGTAGAGAAGAAATTTTAAAAAAATATAGAGAAAATGTATGTCGAACACATATATAAAATAATTCAGAATATAATGTTTAAAAAGTGTTTCAAATAAAAGTATGTATTCTACATCATATTGTCACTGTCATGCCAAAGGGGCGAATGTGCATTTTTAAAAATGTTGGGAAAACAAATTTTAAAGTTTGAAGTGCTTTAAAAATTAGAAATATTTCTTTTTTTTCAATTTTTTCTATGATTTTGGTTTATTCATGAATTATTATAACGTATATAAAATATCTTTGGATTTGGACAATTTACTGAATTATAAATACGAATTTTGTGAGGCTATATCCTGACCAAAATCAAATGTTTTTGTTTTTTATGCTATAACTTTTTATTAGCTCAAAATAAAATAGAGATGTAAAAGAATTAATTATTTATTTTTAAAGCACCTATCTATTGGCATCATTATTTAAAAATATTTTGCTATACATTAATTTGCCATTTATTATTTGAAGGAAATTTTTTTGGCAAATTTAAATTATGATGCCAATCCATAGGTGCTTTAAAAACAGACAATTAATAACTTTAAACTACTATTTTATCTTGCACGAATAAAAAGTTATAGCAAAAAAACGAAGAAATTGGAAAAATTGAAAATCTTGTCATGCCAAAAGGGCGAATCTTTCCTTTTTCGCCAGAACTATTTATTGGTACGAGATAAAATAGTGGTGTAAAGGCATTTAATGTTTGGTTTTAAAGCACCTATCGAACTGCATCATTATTTAAAAATATTTTGCCAAACATCTTTTCCTGCAAATAACAAATGGCAAATTAATGTTTGACAAAATATTTTTAATTAATGATGCAGATCGATAGGTGCTTTAAAAACAAACAATAATTGCCTTCACACTACTATTTTATCTCGTACCAATAAATAGTTATGGTGAAAAAGGAAAGATTCGCCCTTTTGGCATGACAAGATTTTCAATTTTTCAAATTCGCCCTTTTGGTTTTGACTTTTGTGGCTAGATATATCAAACAAAACGACACGCGATTTTAGCACAGTATACTTGAGGAAAAACTACATTCAAAAATGTAAAAAAAATGCAAATGTCAAAAATTGCACATTCGCCCCTTTGGCATGATAGTGACGATATATAGATTCTACACTTTATTGTAGACTCTATATAAATATGTACAGATAAAATAAAATGTCGAACATTACAAATGAAAATCATATATTATACAAAATAATGTTTAAATTATATTAAATAACATATATGAAAATCAACCAAAAACATTAATATAGAAAATAATGATAAAACTTTTCAATAACATATACCAACCGAATTGATAATTTTTAAATATTTTTGCTATTCACCACAAAAATATAAATAATTTAAATGATATCACTGATGCCTTTGAAACAGATGGCAACACGTGCCATTAACAAAGCATCGGGTTAAATCTCATTAAAACTTTAGCAATTTCAATGCATTGATTAAAAAGACACAACAACTAATTCACCGCAGGCATGCTGATAAAATAAAATAAAATAAAATGATAATAATTTAAACAAATTTTAATAGAAAAGTTAAACAGAAACCCTCGCTTATGTCGCAATATATAGAAAATATAAAAAGAAACCTTAAACCATGTCAATGACTATTTGTCTAATACAAATTCATAGAACAAATAGACAAACAATCTACAGTATTCTATGTTATACAACCCACATGAATAAGAATTCATAACGTTTGGTTTTTGCAACGAAATCTCTAAAATAAACAGACACAGGTTGAGGCACTATTAAAAACTAGTTGAAGAGGATGAAACAAATAAGAGGTACGTGTGGTAAAGGGAGATAGTAAAAGAGGGTAATATAAGGCTCCAAAGTAGTAGGGTATAAAAGGGAAAGACGGACGCTTGATGTTTCAATATTCAGACTTAGTTTTTGCCACAGCAAAACCATTTAAAGGCTTAAATACAAACTTAGTGTCCTGCAGGCACTCTCACATACTAACCTATTGTATGTATGTGTGTGTTTTACATACGTCTAGATTTAGATGTTTGTGTTGGTATATATATTGTGTTTTATGTGTGTGCCTATGCATGTGCCGCAATCTGTTGATTTTTCATTTTGCAAAATTCTCACTCAACATTTTCATATGCGCAGCTTAAAATTCATGCAGCTCGAGCAGCTCGATTTCCCAGTAGACAAGAAAAGGCAAATAGGAAAAAGAATTCTTGATAAATGTCGAAGAATATTGTTTAAATATAAAATTGATTAGAAAAAAGAAAAGAAATAAGAAAATAAAATAAAAAAAGAATTCAGTAAGGTTTGCCATTTCATGATGTAAAGATATGCGAATTCGAATTTCGGTAGTAAATTTCAATAAATTCAACACGTTGTTGGCTCGTATATCTATCCATCATGAAATGGCAAACGTTACTAAAGAGAAATATCAAAAGAGCGGCAAGAAATATGGCGTCGTTTGCTGTACCTGTTGCTCTACTTTTGTAGCGTCCCTGTTGAAAAACCCTTGAAAATCCCTTGTATCGCTCTTATTGAAAAACCCTTTACTAATGAAAATAGTAAAGAAAAAAAGTTGTAAAATAGTTAAAAAAATAGTAAAAAAAAAATAGTAGAGAAAACATTAAAGAAAATAGTATAAAAAAATAGTTAAGAAAATAGTGTAAAATAGTATAGAAAAAAAAAAAAACAAATAGTAAAGAAAATAGACAACGGTACTAAATTAAATTAATTTTTTAAAACTGTTAATGAATCGAGACATCTGCACAATTACATTTGAATCCAACTTCAAGACATTCATTTTATTGCAGGACATGTACTGTCATCGACTCTATGCTTGAAAATCTAATGAATGTATTGTGCACAACAACAAAGCACAAGTAGTGTCAAAACAAAACACAAACAAGTCGTAGTTATAGTGAAGAGTCTAAAATGGTGTGCAATAAAAATTGAAACACTGAAATGAACTGCTTATGTCACCAAGTGTTCAGTGCATTTTAAATTTTTTTTATAATTCTTATTCTAAGAAATTTTTACTAATATTACATATATATATGTATAAAAAGAACTTAAAAAGGTATTAGAAATTCATATAATATTTTATATTAAGTTTTTTATTTATCGAACTAATTTTTTTCATTATTAAATTTTTTTATTTACAATTTATTTAATATTATATTATTATTATATTATTATTATATTATTATTATATTATTATTATATTATTATTATATTATTATTATATTATTATTATATTATTATTATATTATATTATATTATTATTATATTATTATTATATTATTATTATATTATTATTATATTATTATTATATTATTATTATATTATTATTATATTATTATTATATTATTATTATATTATTATTATATTATTATTATAATGTTTGTTGTAATTTTTATAAACATTTAAATACCGACAACAACATTACTGCCGAGCGGCTGATTTGCAGTTGTTTTGAATATTCGTCTTCTCACTCACTCGTTGAGCTCACTCACTGCACTCACTGTACTTGTTGCATTTTCAACGACAGCAGTGTCATTTGTTTTTGGTTTTCAAGATATTGGAAATGTCCTGACACTACTTGACACCACTGAAACAAATATTGCAGTGAAGACGCTGGAGGGACTTTACTATAATACTGTAACTGCCATTGCAAAATGCAGTAAATACTCCAGAATTTAGTTGTGAATATTTTGCAGAGGGAACTTCAAATACATTTCTGCAGATGTCTAAATAAAACCTTTGTTAGATGTTTATGTCTTATACGACACCATGTTAGAAACCAAAGCGTATATTAATCTGGTTCATAATAAAAAAAAATTATATAAAATATGGTTTTCAAAAATGGTGTAAAATGGGAAACCGTAAAAAAAGTCGAAAAAAAAATTTCGAAACCTTAAAATGTCGAAATTATAAAAGCCTTAGATCATCGAAACAATATTTGGCCGAATCACAAAATGTCAAAAAATATTTTATAGCTAGAATATGTCGAAAATTTATTTGAAACTATAAATACTAAAAAAAAAAATTATAGGATCAAAAAATGTCAAAAATTATAATGCCGAAATAATAAAATGTTGAAATACAAATTTCAAATATTATATGAGCAAGTCCACTTTAATTTCTCCCAGCATTTGCAACTCACCCTCTTCGATTTCAATGAAATTTGGCTACTGATAAAGGTTATCGAGATCTGCATTCACCATTTTTTTTATATTTTTCCGACCACTATTTTCAGAGATATCACTTTTTCCAGAGATACAGTACAAAGTTAAAATATTGTCAAAGATAACTGTATGTATGTTATATCCTATGTATGTTGGTTCCTATTGAAATATCTCTTGGTGCTAGAAACTTTGTTAAGGTTTCGTTTAAAAACTAACAAATTTCAAGATGGTATTTTGAAGGCAGCATATTTAAAAATCTCCGCATGAATCCTAGAGTAGCAAAAATCAGAATTCGTAGCGAAGATTCTGATTTTCTTTACAACGGGACTCATAATTATAGTATCTACGTTGTTTTTTAAATATCTTTGTTCTTTTTTTAATATTTTCGTGATTTATTTTCGTGATTTATTATATTTACTTGAAATATATATTTTTTGTTACGTTGCACATATGTTTTTTCTACTTTTTCTATCATTTTTTCGGCAAAAAATGATTTCGTCATATGAAATTTCTGCATTTTTAATTTTCGACAGTTTTTTTTTCAACATTTTAGTTTTCAACATTTTTTTTTCGACATTTTTATTTTCGACATTTTTATTTTTGACATTTTTGTTTTCGACATTTTCAGCATTTTTATTTTCTACAATTTTGTCTTCGGTATTTTTAGTTTCGATATTTTAAATTTCGACTTATCGTACCAGACCCGTAAAATGTGGTATTAATTATTATGTTAAATCAAGTGTTAAATATGGAGTTACATATTCTGTTAAATATGGTGTAAATTATACTTTTAAAAAATTATATATAAAATATGAAATGTGTATAAAAAAGAAACTGCGATCGAGCTAACATCGAAAAAAATAAAAAAAAATCGAAAAATTAAAACTTTTCGCGAATATTTTCGGTTTTCTTTTGCTATAACTCTTTATTGGTGCACGCTTAAATAGTGATGTTAATACATTAACTGGTCTGTTTTCAATGCACCTATCGATTGGCATCATTATTTAAGAATAATTTGCCAAATTGTTTTCAAAAAAATATTTTAAAACAATGATGCCAATCGATAGGTGCTTTAAAAATAAACAATTAATGCCTTCACACCCCTAATTTATATTAAACTAATAAAAAGTTATGTTAAAAAAACGAAACGATTCGCCCTTTTGGCGTACCAATATTTTTAATTTTTCGAATTCGCTCTTTTGGTTTTGTCTTTTGTGGCTAGAAATATCCTACTAAACCACACATGATTTTGGCACATATACCTGAGGAGAAACTACATTCAAAAATGTAAAAAAATGCAAATATCAAAAATTACACATTCGTCCCATTTACACATTCGTTAGTGACAATATGTACATTTTAAAAATTTAGATTTTTTTTAGACTATTCTTGGAAGATTTCTTTAGCATTTCGGATCTAATAATAAATTAGAAAATAATGGAGAGCATAGTCTAAACTAGCATTATTAGACATGTTAGTTAGCATGTTAGCAAATTTTAGCTTGATCAAGGTGAATCACGAAAAGTGACTACAAGAAATTAAATTATTGAATGACGTAAAAAAATTGATTGAAAATTTTATGAGTTTGATATTTTTATGAACACAATTTAGAAATCCTATTAAAAGTATCAATGTTGTGACAACTTTATAATTGCTATAAAGCTAAATCAAAGCAAAATATATGAAAGAGAAATGTATCCAAGTAAAATATACAGAATTCAGAATTTAATTCAACCAAAACAAAAAACCACTTGTGGGTAAAATTGTTTAAGTGCAGCTTTTCGTGCACAGACAGCTATATGTTGATTAGTGATTCGTATGTGTGTTTGGTAACACATCTCACTGTGTGTGTGTGTGTGAATCTATTTATGCGTCTATGTGTGAGTGCAGAACCCAAACGAGTTTCTCACTAAGTGCTGTTAAATCCTCCGAACTACAAATGAAAGTGTTGTTCAAAGCCAGTGCTTAAAACGAAAATCTTTGCTAGTGTTTTTTCAATGCTACACGAGTTATGAACAGGAGAAACTCTAATGCAAAGCATACAAAAAGGAAGTGAATTAATGAAAGTGTGTGTGGGATAAATTCTAATGAAGAAAACCATAGCAAGGCGTAGACCACATGCTTGATATGCATCATGAAATCAAGTCAAATTATTTACGAAATGTTTTAGCAGGGAAACAGTGCTTTATATAGTATCAAAAAGTTTTTGTTTTAATAAAGATTTTATTGCATTTAATGGTTTTGTGATAAGCTGTGCCAATGGCAGAAACAATTCAAGTTAAATAAATTTCATTTAAAAATTTAATTTTTTGGGAAAATTTATATTTTTAATGATAAATTTATTTTTTTGCGTTCAATTGAATTTTTAGCGAAAAATGGAAATTTTTAGTGAAAAATTTAAATTTTTAGTGAAAATTTTAAATTTTTAGTGAACATTTTTATTTAAAATGAAAAAATGAGTTTTTAGTGAACATTTTAAAATATATAAAAAATAATAGTTATTAAAAAAAATTAAAACATCAATAAAAATATAAATTTTAATGAAATATGTAAATTTTAATGAAAAATTAATTTTATAGTACAAATTGAATTTTTAGTGAAAAATTGAATTTTTAGTGAAAAATTGAATTTATAGTGAAAAATTGAATTTTTATTGAAAAATTGAATTTTTATTGAAAAATTTAATTTTTAGTGAAAATTTGAATTTTTAGTGAAAATTTGAATTTTTAGTGAAAATTTGAATTTTTAGTGAAAATTTGAATTTTTAGTGAAAATTTGAATTTTTAGTGAAAATTTGAATTTTTAGTGAAAATTTGAATTTTTAGTGAAAATTTGAATTTTTAGTGAAAATTTGAATTTTTAGTGAAAAATTGAATTTTTAGTGAAAAATTGAATTTTTAGTGAAAAATTGAATTTTTAGTGAAAAATTGAATTTTTAGTGAAAAATTGAATTTTTAGTGAAAAATTGAATTTTTAGTGAAAAATTGAATTTTTAGTGAAAAATTGAATTTTTAGTGAAAAATTCTATTTTTAGTGAAAAATTGAATTTTTAGTGAAAAA